>JAVJIF010005364.1:0-126281 GCA_038442645.1 Agave tequilana
TTTTTTGTGTTTTATCACTTTTACCAAAAACCAAAACTTGTATTTTATCAAACTTGACTTTTTCAATACATGAATAGGAAAGTCAAATAAGTTTGTATAACTCATGTAAGCATGTATGTATATCGAACACATCTAATTACATAAAAAAATTTAAACTTGTTTTGATCAATTATTCATGCAAACAAATATCGGTTAAACTAAAAAACCGAAAACCAAAAAACCGTGTGTGTTGTGCACTTGAGCATATCACTATACTAAGCTTTACAAATGGATCTAAAACACACTAAAACTAAACTAGGATACCTAAGTCTTCTTGATGATCTTCATCTTCAAGTCGGCTTGGTTTCAAACGTGATCCACGAGTGCAAAAGGTATGATCTTGATGCTCGGGCACGGGAATCACAATGTGAAGCTTCCAAACTCCTCTTTTTGAAGCGATCACCAACTAATATCTTGTTACATGATCTGAAACTAAAATCACAAGATTATTAGTAAACATAACTACATGAGTTAATCATCATCAAAACTGGAGAGGAAAGCCTCCGGGCCAACAGAAGTCCGGTCGACCGACGTGCACAGAATGTGCACGCCAAGTCTGCTGGAGGGCGGTTCGACCAACCCGTTCGACCGGCCGGTCGATCGGCAGAGAACTCTGCTCTCTGTTCCAAGCCGCGGTCGACCAGGCCGGTCGACCGTCAGCCGCCAGGCTAAAAATTGCCCAACGGCTAGATTTTTCTAGCCCTATTTAAAAGGAGGCTTTTTTGGGGCTGTTTATCTAAGATTTTTAGTGAATTTTGAGCCAATTTTTCTAACTCTTTTAAGAGGTTTTCTCCACTTGTTTTAGAGCCATACTTCCATTCAAAAGGAGAGTTTATCACGAGTTTTCCAAAAGGATTTTTCTTGTGTTTTTCACCACCATTTCAATCCTAATTTTCTCACACAAACACTTGAGCTATCCATTGCTATATCTACCTATAGGAGTGTTATTGTGAGAGTTTTTATTGGTGATCAAAGTGTTTAGATCACCAAGAGTTCTTTCTTGTATTTGAGGAGGCGGACTTGCGGGTTCGCGGTATTTCGAGTTCGCGTGTGAACTCGGTGTTTGAGGTGCGACCTCGGCGAGCTAGTGGGCTTGCGGTGTGTTCTTGCGGGAACAAGAGAGGGACTAGAGAGTCCAAAGAGCTTGTAGGTGTAGCGGCACCAAGTGATCCGGTGGGATCGATTTTAGTGGAAATCCTTCATAGTGTTGAAGGCAGGGACGTAGAGCAAATGTGCTCGAACCTTGAAACAAATCTCCCGTATTTGCGATTGCTCTCTCTATCTCTTACTTGTTTATATCTTGCATGCTTCTATTGCTTTCATCTTTAATTGCTAGATATATTCTTGTGCTCATAATTGTATATGCTTGGGGTTTGTTTGCTAACACTAGTATTCAACCAAGAGAGCCAACGCGGCACCTCAACTCTTATTCAGAGGAATCTTGAGGAGTTAGTCCAGAGCCCTTCACGGGAAATCCGGCTACACTCTTGTGTTATACTTGGTGTTTAATTTAATAAGTTTTTAATTCCGCATTAATTGACCATTAGATTAGCCATCACCTATTCACCCCCGCTCTAGGTGATTACACTTGGGTGTGGCCATCTGGCCATACCAGGGCGCGGAAACGCAGACCTAGCCGCGTTTTCGCGGCTTTGTTAAAGAGGTTGGGTAGCGTTTGCTCCCCCAATCTTCCTGGGATCTCCCTCCTCTGGTTTTCCCTATAAATACCAGTTTTAACAGAGCAAAAAGGGGCGAAGACTAGGATTAGAATTTTGTTTATACTTAAGGTTTACGCTCTTTGTTAGGTAGTACAAAGTTGTATTTTGTTTTTTCAATTTGTAGTTCAGTACAAATACTTATGAGAGAGAGGAATTGAGTGCTTGTAACTTGAAGATTGAAGTGACATCAATACAAGAGTCGAGCTACATTTTCTTCTACTCATTTTACGGTATGTTTTACTTTATTACTTGCATTGTTTCTTGTTTCCCATGAGTAGCTAAATCAGTTTTCTGGGCTCACTATTGTACCTCTCTCCAATTCTTCTTCTTTTCTGATTTTCATAAAAAAGACCCAATGAATCATTTGCATGCCTAACTTAAAGCCTTTCTTCTTGAAAGTGTTCTTGAAGGCACATGAGGATGGGTTTGGATCTTTAAACTCCTACTTCTTTTAAGAACGTTTCTTGAACTGTTTTTATTTCATACTTGCTTCTTCGCGCTTGATGATTTAACATTCGATTCAAAACGATTTCTTAAAGAAAAGAGTGAACTCTTCCAACCATCTCATGTGCTTTACTTCAAACTTTCTAAAGTCAACCTTAAGTTTTGCCTATGATCAAGTTGAGGCACTTAGGATTTCAATAGAAGAATAACGGTTGAGTAGTGAGATAGTGAGCCCAGATTTTCTTCTTATTAAAATCAACCAAATAATTTTCAAGCTTTTTAAATCACATTCTCCAAAGCCTTCTCCAAAGTTGCAATTTCTCTTTTAATCATCTCCTTATTTCCATTCTCTTTTCAATTAAAAAACGAGCATAATTCTTTGTTAACGAAACACCGAAAAGCTTTCATCGCATTCCTCCTCGTGGATACGACCCGTTAGCCACAAGCTACACGGTAATTTCTTAACTCTTTGATTGTTCTTTCATTTCAGCAATCAGCTTACATTGCTTATCTCTTTTATGCATGATATATATTGTGCTTAATTGTTATATGCTTGGGATTGTTTGCTCACACTTGTATTCAACCAAGAGAGCCATAGCGGCACCTCAACTCTTATCTAGAGGAATCTTGAGGAGATAATCCAGAGCCCTTCACGGGGAATCTGGCTACACTCTTATGTTATACTTGGTGTGTTTAGCTTAAGAATTTTTAGTTTGCATAAATAGTTGTAATTCCGTATTAATTCACCATTAGATTAGCTAGTCACCTATTCACTCCCCTCTAGGTGTTTTCAGTTTCTTCTCTTTCTTTTATGGACTAAACTAGGACAAAAGAAAGAAAAATAAATGAAGATTACAATTTCCACACTAACTAATTACGATAAGATCCTAACCTTAAAAATGAAAACCCTAACCTAGTTCTCTTCTCTCCCTGCCTTATGATCTGCTCTGGTATTGAATTTATAAAAGGAGAGAAGTTGGGAAAGCGTATGGAGGAAGAAGACAAAATCGCTGACCCAATGACCAAAATATTACCGCAAAAACGCAACAATGCCACGTTTTCACAGCAATTTTATGGCTGTTGGATCAGCGCTTTGAGCGCGAGATCCCCCTGTTCAATTATCTTAGTTCTTCTAATAAGATTGCATTTAGGTCACTTGGATCTTCAGAATATCCTCGCTAATTTTGAGTTAGAGAATCTTATCCTTGAAAATCCAAATTATTTAGGATATATCGAGCTTTTTCTTCTCTTTCTCAATTATTTACAACATGCACAGCATTAAACATTAAAATAATTAAATAGCAGAGTTTAAATAAAAATAAATATAAATGTGACATATAATATGCAATATATGTTAATAATCAGTTGATTATTGGGTAGCTAGGCTAGATGGTTGACCGGCTGGTCGACCACCAGTTGTGCAGAGCAGAATAGTCTGCTCTGGACGGATGACCGGGCCTTGACTGCTGGCTCCAACGGCTAGTTTTTTAGCCGTTGGTGGTCAACTAGGCGGTTGAACACACAGCTGTCAAAGGCAACAATTTGTCTATAACGGCTATATTTTGAATTTTTGATTTTTGTTTTATTCTCAAACAGTTATAATCTTACTTTATTTAAGTTTAGACATATTCTTAATAATTGGATTAGTCACTAATGGGTTTATCCTATTCTCCATAAATATGACCCATTGTAGAGAGTTTCACAAGAAGTTTTTGAAAGAAAAAATTAAAATTTAGTTTTTGAAAAAGATTTGAAGAAAAATCAAGAAAATAAGTTTTTGGGAGAAATTGTTTTGTGCTTAAATTCTTCCATCTTAAAAGAAGTTTTTCCAATAGTTTTTCTTGAGCCTCCACTTTTAAATCTCTAAGTTTTTCTCATATATGCTTGAGCCAATCTCCTCTACCTACTCTATAGAGGCTTTGTTTGTGAGAGTTCATTGTTTGTGGTCAAGAAGATTAATCACCAAGTGTTCATCATTATATTTGAAGCGATTGGAGGTTGCAGCCTCGGAGTGGGCTTGCGGGCTCATGATTATAGTTGTTGCGACACCGAGTGAGAGAGTTGTGGGTCTAAGAGTTCTTGAGAGAACTTGTATTGTTGAGTGATCTTACGGGATCGTGCATAGTGAAATATTTCATTGCGGTGAAGGCGGGGATGTAGAGCAAGTGGCTCGAACCTCGAAATGATTCTCCCATGTTTGCGATTGCTCATCATCTCTCTGTCTTTCTCAACTCAACTCACTCTTGTTTATATCTTGCTTGCTATTACCTGCCTATCTTTACATGCTTGATATAATTTCATGTGCTTACACTTGTTTGAACCAAGTGAGCAATTAAGCACCTCAACTCTTATTAAAGAGAAATCTTGAGAAGTTGTAGAGCCCATCATCAGAAATTCAACTTCACTCTTTGGTATCTATTTGTGTGTTAGTTTTAGTTAGTATAAATTTTAAATTCCGCATTTGATTAGCACATTACCTATTCATCCCCTCTAGATGATTTGTAGTGCTTAGTGCAGGAGGCTCCACCCCTTAGGCGAGATGCCACTCGATACAGCGCCTCCCTTTTCAACGACGGTTGCACCGACAGGGGCAAACTCCGCGTTATCCTAAGATGACGCCGAATGCCTAAGAATGACTAGGGCATGGAAGGTCTGTTCAAATCTATCATCTAACTCCAGTTGCAAAGATCATAATCAATTTAGACAAGCCTCCGCCCCTCTCCTAGACCTCCTCTGAGACTGAGGCACTCCTTTGAGAGATCGGTCCCCTATTCTATGGGCTGAAATGACACCATGACTCATTACAGAAGCATCCTCCCAAGGGCCAGAGACCCAAACGATGGTGTAATGCCATCCGTGGCCGTTGACCATTAGGTTGATGATCAACATCACACCGCTCCAAGGGATGAAGAAGCGACCATTTTGGTTGGTTTTTTTCTCTTGAAGTAGATGGCGCAGAATTCCTTGCGCCTGCACGAGTTGGGGTAAGAGAAACGCATAAAGCTTTGAAGCTTAGAACGGTGTGCCAGGAACCCGCCGACAACTGCGAGGGGGCAACCTGAAACTGACACACAATGTTACGATGAAGTTTGTTAAAGAAAGCCTCAACCCCAATGCCAAGATCTGAGGATGAAGATATACGCTACTTGCAGGGGACCACCGTGAAGTCTATCTTAGCGGGGCATCACTCCACCTGGACGTTCGACGACAGTGGATATCGTATTTTATCAAGTAAGCGTCGACCTCCTTCTGACTATGGAGATTAACATCTTGAGATCGAAGTCCATGGCTTCATTCGTTCGAAACACGCTCTCTTTCCTTTCTCTTCAGCACCCTTCTTGCTTCTTCCCTTGCCGCCAGCGGCAATGGATTTCCTCCTCCCGCCATTTCCAGAACAAAGATGGCAAATTTAGAAACAAAGAGGAGCGAACTCAGGGGGAATCTAGGGTTTGTGAAAAGAAACTCTCTCATAATTTCTCCTAATTTAAATATGATGTTGACATCATCACAATGATGGCCCTGAAAAGTGCTCACCTTTCCACCCATGACTCTTAAATCTGGGCCGTCACGCGAATCCCAACGCGTTGTGATGGACCCAAAATGACGGTTACTTATTGAATGCGCACGCCGATGGGACTGGCAATGTGATAACTTCCATCTAGCACATAGCATTAAATGCGCTGGAATACAAAGTGGCTCCCCAGTCCTCTTCCTTGTCTTGTAGCGATAACTAAAAAATTAGATCAGAGGATTAATCTGTTTCCTCCTTCGTGATTAAAGACACCGAGAAGGGGAAAATGGAGGGGGCATCTGTAGTGGCCAATTTTTGATCTCTGCGAGGTTGCGACACCTGGCAAATCTCAGAGCTCAAGGGGATTAGCCTGATTCGATCCCATTCAAAGGCTGCGAGATTCAGGCAACTGTAACAACTAGATACGCCAATCCAAACTACCTCAGCGATGTTAAAAACCACTCTAACAAATCATAGTTGAGATGGTTCAAGCAATGAGGATTCAGAGCTGGTTCAGATATAGAGATCTTGGTGAACCCGATCTAGATCAACAACCCTCACATATAAATACTTATCTCCTACTTCTTCACGTGGATTGAACCCTAGAGATGGTAATCGTAATATTACTCTACAGAATTCATTGTAACCCTCTATTGTTATAGTGAATTCTCTCCTTGGTTTTTTCTTTTCGGATTTTTCACATAAAGTACTTATTTGTTTGCGATTGCTTTCACCTGCCTACTCATTAAAAATTCGTGGTGTGGAGAAATTCTCTGAGAATTTTTCTCTACAATTTATCACAAAACTACCATAAACATTTCATAATGAATTATCAAGTAATCAATCAATATTACATAACTAGCCATAATTATTATCAAACAATTAATTACTATTTAGTCAATATATTTTTATTAGTAAAATACTAATTTAATAGTTAATATTTGTATATTTTTATTTATCAATAGCTATTATTCAATATTATTATTAATTATAAATAGTAAATGGTGTATAGTGGATTGACGGGGAGTGAGATAAAGGGTGAGAGCATGGAGAATCCAAATTCAAATAAACTCCACAAGTTTCACGTGGACTTTTCCTGAGACTTGGATTGGGGATTGGTTCTGACGTACTCACAACAAGCAAACTGTCTGATTTGATCCAAACCTGAAATTCGGGTCGGATCTCAATCGGGTTCACGGGTAATCCGGCCCAGTTGAATTGGATCGGTTGCCGGGTCATTTTCGCCATTAAATACCAAAACCTTCATTCAACTGTCCGAAGGAGGGCAGTAGAGCCTCTGGCCGTCGAAGCTGGTTTCGATTATTTATTGAGAAAGCTGACACATTTCTCTCTCTCTCTCTCATTTCGACTCTCTTTGAGTTGGGGGCATTAGGTATCAAACTGTACTGTTCTTGGATTTTGAATTCTTTCGGGAAATGCAATCCCTTGTTTCCGGTGTTAATGCAGTTCTCAAAACAATCTAAACTTCTTTTTGATTTATTGTTTGTCCGCAGATTGTTGGCGATGGAGTGGATCTGATCCCCGGAGTTTGTGTAAGTCTGTGCGCAGATTGTTCGCTTTATTTCTTTCTTTCTGTCTTTAATTGTTGTTATTATTTTTAATATTTTAAAGCTTTGATCTTGTGTGAATTTAAACTCAGTACTGGCATTCTTTGATTAGATCGATTTCTATTGGGAGTAATAGTGAGGCTAATTCGAATTGGGTGTTGGTTTATAGGAAGATCCGATTTTTTCTCCTTTTCCCCCCTTTTTGGGTTAAAAAAAAAAAAAAAAATCCTGTTTTAATATTTAATTTCAAGAAAAGACCTCCCCAAAATTTAATTACCAAAATGGACATATAACATGCCACGTCCGGCTGAGTGCTTTCGCGTCGCCAGCGTGATCGTGCGGTTATTTTTTGGTTCGGATTTTGGCGAATCGGGATACAAAATTGAAACAATTTTAGGTCTGAGTTTGGTGAACCTAAACCTAATTTAAAAAATTAAAAAAATCTTATAGGAGCGGGTTTGGCGAACCCGAACCTAATTTTGAAAAAAATCTCTCCTCCTCTCTTCCTTTTCGTCCTTCCTTTTCTTCCTCTGTTTCTCTCTCTTTCTACCTCCCAACCCTCTCTACCTCCCTTGGCCCGACCCTCGCAATAATGCGCCACATGGCGGTGTACTTCATCGGCAGGTTGGACGACAGGGAGGTGCTGGCGTACGAGGCGCGGATGGCAGAGGACCTGTCGATAGGGCTGACACTGGTGAGGTTTAGACTGTTGAAAGAGGCGAGGGATTGGGGGGGGGAGGAGAGGTTCGACAATGTGATGGAGTTTCAGATGGGGAAGGTGGACGGGAGCCTGGTGGTGTACCGAGAGGAGGAGGTGGTGGACGGCGAGGGACGATGGTAGTGATTAGGGTGATAAGCAGTCACTTTAGCCTACTGATTATTGGGGGTCGAGGCTGAAGTAAGGTTGTTCATGTGGAACGAGTAACGGAGCTGGGGATGTCAGAGATTTGCTGGCGTTGATGGGTTTCGGTAGGAGGGTGGCGACACTGGTGATGTAGTAGCAAACCAGGTATGGGATTAGTGGTGGAGGTGGTGGGCAGAATGAGAGTCCAAAGCTGTTGCAGCAGGACACGGCACAAGTAGTGCTAGCAGAATTTGATTATTGATCAAAATTAATTTGATCATTTGATGATTATAAAAATTAGCTAAATCTTACATCCGGTTTTACCAAACTCAAATGCAAAATTTAGCACTATTTAACGTCTGGATTTGATGAACTCGGACATAAAATTTAGCACTGTTGCTACAATGCTGCGTCTGAGTTTGCTGTACCCGGTCTTAAAAATAATTGCCCGTGGTTGCCCAGTGCTACGCTGGTGACGCGAAAATGACGTGGCCTGTCAGAGGACAATTTTGGTAATTAAATTTTGGGGAGTCTTTTCTTGGAATTAAATATTAAAACTGGATTTTTTTATTTATAAAACCCTTCTTTTGCGTGTATTCTGTTCAAAAGTTACATCTTTACTTATTTTAAAAAAATATTTGTGTGTAATTAAAATCATATTTTCATTATCTATAATCTAATTGAGCTTTGATATATGTATGCGGTTGATGAGGAAGAAACTTAATTTGAACTACTTCTCCATTGCATTGATAATGGGACGGCTGATCGGGTTGTGAGTGAGTGGTAAATTATATTGAACTTTTCATTTCAGAACTGCAAATTTTATTGAGACATATGGGGATAAAATTAATTCCTTGAATGCACATCACACTATTTGTTTTGTCAATTATGTGATCATAATTAACTCGCAGCTTGGATATTGTAATTGGGTTCTAGTGTTTGGAAAATCCATTTCTTAGTGCATATTGCTATGGATGAATGGAAGTGATGCGCGTACTTGATGAAAAATAAAGTTGGTATAACATCTTAAAAATATTTGCTGATCTCATTATATTTTTATTTTCCTTACTGTTTATTATTTCAGCACGTGTTACTTTTGAGCGGTCCAAGAAGGAGCTAATAGGAGCATAACATAATGGCCTCAGAGAGGGATGTGTTTTAGAATCTCAGGACCCACACATTTGACTTCTGTAGATTGGTAAGTTGTTGATGAGAATTCTGCATTTTGCAGCATTCTTCTTACATTAAAAAAAAAAAAAATGAAATAATGAAAACTTGTGAAGTCTGTGCTACTTTCATTTTTTTTATTTTATCTTAGCATAACATAATGGCCTCAGAGTGGGATGTGTTTAGAATCTCAAGACCCACACATTTGACTTCTGTAGATTGGTAAGTTGTTGAAGAGAATTCTGCATTTTGCAGCATTCTTCTTACATTTAAAAAATGAAATAATGAAACTTGTAAGTCTCTGCTACTTTCATTTTTTTATTTTATCTTCTTCTTTTCTATATGCTTTCTGGTTAAGAATTCCATGAATGTGAGTACTATAGAACGCATAAAGGGTTGCATAAGTTGTACATGATTAGTTAAATGGGCATCTTCTACTTTATGACCAAAGTGTACACAATTTAAAGACAGCATAGGGGGCAAACTGCATTCATACATAAGAATCTCCTATTTTTTGGCAATTATTTTTTAAACCAATACTGTTCAATGTATTTTGTAATTCCAAAATTCTGTGAAATACCACAATCTTAGTAAATGATAAAATTTCCTTTCATTTTAAAAGGTATTGTGTTTATACCATCGTATTGACTAGTTAGGAATCAATTTAGATGTTCTCTAGGGTTCTTTAAAGGATCAAAATGCTTATTTTTAGTTCCTTGCATTTCTTATGCTTATGGAAATCAAAGTGTAGTTTGTTGCAACTCCTGTAATCTTTTACGCATTAGAGGAAGTATTTAGTTCTTTCCTTTTTCTGTTTGTTCCATGGGATATGGCTTAGTTTCCCTCTTCGCAATATTGTTCTAGACTAGATTGGGCATATATGCATAAAAACAGTGGGAGCTACTGGGTCGCACATGAGGCACTATAGGAGGATCTTGAATTTCATACTATGTTCTTGAAGCTCCCCATGTTTGATTTGTATAATTTAACTAATTTCTAGGTGGAGGAATTTGGTGGTTAAAGCAATGTATATAGGACACTTCAAATTTTAATTCTTTTGACTTTTTGGACACACGAGCACTTGAGGACACATCTTGGGCACTGTTGACACTTTAAATAATAAAACTATGACTATATCACAATTCCTTTGTAGTCTTAGAGCATTTCTATGAAAGATACTACTACTAGATTGTATCCATAAATGTCTTGAGTTACTCTATTGAACTCTGACCCAATTTCTTTAAGAGGGCCTGTTTGGTTAAGGGAGGAAGTGAGAAAGTGAAGAAGTGAGGAAGTGGTAATAGTTCCCTTTGGAACTTGGAAATTAGTTAGCAAATTTTTCTGTGCTTGGATGTTATTGGGAAGTGTGGTTTGGAAAATGTTATGTCTTTTTTGGTGTTTGGATGGTAATGTGGAAGTGGAAGTGGAAAAGTTGACCGCAAAATAATATTAAAATAAAATTAATTAAGAAAAATAAAAAACGGACTGTAATTAGAATGCAAGTGAGATTTACATGATTAAAAAATTAACTGTTTTGTGCTACAACTTATTACAAATGAGATTTACATGACCACAAAATTAACTGTAGCACTCTGAAAGTAAGGAAATGATTGTGTAACAGAAAAAGAAAAAAGAGAAAAGAGAAAAGGAAAAAAGGTTTTCTTATTTTTCTTTTCCGGTGTTTGGATAGATAGAGAAGTGAGCACTTATACTTCCCTATTTCCTTATTTCCGCCCACTTCCTTGCAACCAAACACGCCAAATGATTGTTAGATTCATTCCATGTGCATATTTGGATGCATATGTACAAACTATAGTCATGTGCCCCCTATCAAATTTTTGGAAGGTTACATTGTTGGACATCTTAGACACCTGAAACACTTGATGCGCGTCCTTGTAGCACTGGGATTAAAGGACAAGTGATTGACAATAAGATAGTTTTTTTTTGGGCAAAAGGATGAAGCATCAGTGTGATACCCCTGCCCAGTGTATTAACCTGTTCAAAAGATTATCATCCCACAAGGATGAGACCATAAAAAAAATACTGTTGTCATACCTCTGTCATCACCCCCGGCAAGGATGAAACCTTACAACCATCTAACATATCAACATGTACATACCACCACATCTCTTAAAAGTACAACTAACCTATTACACATCCAGACTTACCAGCATCTACTACAAAAATAACAAGATCGTATGTAAACAACATTGAGCTATCTAAAAGCTCACAAAAATGACTGCCCAGTACTTCAGCTCCTGCTGTCTTCATTCTGGCAAAATGACTTCAATGCCTTCAGGAGTTTGAGCTTGAATAGGTTGCACAACTATAGCCCTTGCTCGTTGTGGTGGAGATTTTCTGCCACAGACGATTGGACGCTATCGATTAATCCCGACAACAACACAAAAGAGAAAAGAACACCTTTCAGGTCAGGAGCACCGTGTGGCGGCGGCCGAAGACCCTTGGCTGTGAGAATAAGTATCTTTGTTTGAGAAAAGCAGAGAATACTTGTCTATGGTGTTTTCGGTGGTAATCAAAAGCGAACCTCTTTCTCGATAGAGAAGGAGCTATATAAATACCTGTTAATGTACGTCGAGTATTTTGGATCTACATAACTATATGATTTGCATGTTATGAATTTCGTAACTGCTTGGATCACGCTGTTTGATCGTTGGGATAACCATGGAGAGATATCTGACACTATTCATAATGACGCGCATTGATATAGGGGCGTTATAACGTTTGGATTATGGGGATCATCTGATAGCATATCGATCGAGCTATCCAGCTGTAAGCAGTGCATGTGTAGCAGGCTTCAGAGGATTTTCGTGTCAGAGCCTTGGGTAGCTCCGGAAAGGATCCTTGTATCGATTATTGGAGTTTCCGAAGAGTTGCATAGCTCCGGTTAAGTAGTGGATCCGGGTAAGTAATGTTTGATCGGATGTGGGCTCAGAATGAGGCCTGAGGCTTTCTTTTTGGGCTCATGTTAGGTTTGTATGTGAGCTAGGCCCGCTGGCAGAGAAGCGATGCGTCCAGGCGGGTGAGACACGTGTCGTGATCTTGATGAGAGTCAAAATCCGACCACTATATATGCCCCCTCCGCCTCCTCCTTCGTAGAGTTCGAGCGAGGAGGGATTAGAGTCCGAGTGAGGAGAGAAGCAGACTGATCCCATCCTCCGACATGACCTTTCTCCGAGTAGTCGGGGCGTCATCTTGTGCTTCGTGGGTGAATAGCTGGAGAGCACTTGAGGGAGAGCAGTTGGGGCGCCTTTCCATACTTTTGCATTTCATGTCACGTCTATAAAGGTTGCCAAAAGTCACATCACGTGTCCAGTCCGCGAGCGTGTTGAGCAGATAACCATCATTTGGAAACCATCATAATGTGTTGGGATTCGTACAACGGTCCATAGTTAGGCGTAGTGGGTGGAATGGTGAACACATTTTCAAGGTCATCATTGCGGTGACGTCAGCGCCTGCTCTTAAATGGGGGGAAGTTGAAAACTAAGACTTTTCACAACCCTAAAAATCTTTGAGCTTTCTGCCTTTTCACTTTCCTTCTCATTTTCTTTGAATCTTTGCTTCCAAATCTTTCAATCGATTCTTCAAATGATGAGAGAAGGAACATACGTTGCCGCTGGTAGTAAGGGAAGGAGCAAGAAAGGTGCTGAAGAGAGGAAAGTGACCACACTTCTAAACGAGAGAAGCCATAGACTTTGATCCCAAGACATTGATCGTACGTAGTCAGAAGGAGGTCGGCGCGGCGAATTATCGAACGTCCAGGTGGAGTGGTGGCCTGCCAAGACAGATTTCATGGCACCCCTTGCATGCGGCGTATATCTTCATATCTAGATCTTAGCATTAGGGTTGAAGCTCCCTTTAACAAACTTCAGCCGTGATGTCTTGTGTCACTTTCAGGTTGCCCCATCGCAGTTGACGGCGGGGGCTTGGTGCATAATTCTGGGTTTCGAAGCCTTATACGTTTCTTTTGCTCCCAACTCGTGCGGGTGTGAGGACTTCTACGCCTTCTATTCCGTGATGAAGACTAACCAAGATTTTTCGCTTCAGCCCTCAGAGCGACTGTGATGGGTTGATTGTCAACCTAGTGGACAGCGACCACAGTGGCGTGATATCATTATCCGGGTCTTTGGCCCTTAAGAGGTTGCTTCTACAAAATGTCGTGGTGTCATTTCAACCTCGTGTAACAGGGGATCGATTTCGCAGGGGAGTAGGTCGGTCTCGGAGGAGGTCTAGGAGAGAGTGTAGAGGCTGTTTCGGATCGATTACGATCTTCACAATTGGAATTGCTGCTGGATCCAAACAGTCCCTCTGTGCCTAGTCGTTTCGAGGCGAGCTCGGGATGGCGCAGTGTCTGCCACTTTCGCTGCACCCGTCATTGAGAAGAGAGGCGCTGGATCGAGTGGAGTCTCGCTTAAGGTGGGGCGAGCCTCCTACACAGAGCATCAGTTCGGAGCTTGTGATGCATAAAAAGAAGCGCCCAACTCAGACTGGCCTAGAGAAGAGGAGGGATGCACAGAAGTCTCCTCAGCCAGAGACCCTGGAGGTGAGTAGGCCTGTCAATGGGTCGGTTTCGGGGCGGTACAGGTGGTACCAGACCCAGACCCGTTTACCCAAGAGGGTACCATACCCGTCCCGTTTACCCGCGGGTCCAGAAGGTGGGTTTCCATACCCGGACCCGCTGTACCCACGGGTCCAGACCCGTTTACCCGAACCCATAACAAAAGGAAAAAACAAGATACATAAACAAAAACAGTAACAAAAACACATGAAGGGAGAGGAAAAAACTTTTGTAAAAAGAAAGAAAGCATGTTTTAATATCAATAAAGGATGACATGCAACCATGTGCAAGAGGTGGAGGGAAAATTTTCAATGAAAGACTTTAATAAAGAAAAAAAATTTAAAGCAAGGCCCCCTAATTTATTTGGGAAAACACAACAATAGGATCATCCACTAGTCAACCAACAATCTTCAACACTTAAAGTACAAAGGGATCATTTACTCATGAAGTCTGGAGCCTAGATCTCTAAGGTTTTAATTCTATTAGTATTATTTATATTTATGTTTTGAAATGGGTAAATGGGTAATCGGGTCTGGTTCAAGTAAAATCAGACCCATCTCATCTAATAATCGGGTTTACGGGTATACGGGTAAACGGGTATGGGTCCAGAGCAGCCCTTTCCATACCCGCTTAATCGGGTCGGGTCCGGGTCGGGTCCGGGTCTGGACCCGACCCATTGACAGGCCTAGAGGTGAGTATAATCTTGTTTTTAAATCCTCCTGTATTTGGTTTGGTCTTGACTTTTATTTTGAAGAAGAGATGCCGAGTCGACTATAGCTCCAACGAGGATGAGTTGGAGAGGAGATGGTGGAGCTAGACGGAGGCTCTGACCCGGTAAAAGGAGACGGATCGGGGAGAGCAGCTTCGTCCGCCGTGTCTGAGTGGTCAAAATCCTCTGTCCATTGGAGTCTCTAACCCCTCTCTCGCTTTCGAATACAGGATCCCGCCTTCGAGGTCGAAGTCCTTATGGAATTTGCACCCTTGGAAGGTGACTCAAAGGCGATCCCTCCGGCTGGGGAACCTACTTTGACTACCCCTCGATCGGAGTCGTCGTTGGGTGTGGCTCATCAGGCCAGGGGGCATCTGTGCGGGGGTTATGGAGAGAGACTTCCCTTATTTGGATGCAGTCCAGGAATCTTGAGCTTAGAGCTCCGAGTGGAAGATGTTCCTGCGGAAGGGAGATAGCGAGGTAGCCTTCGGTCACGGTGCTATTCTCTGAGGTTTGGAGGAGTTTGAGACGTCCAGTCGAGAGATCAGAGGAGAACACTGGAGAATGACCTCTTCAGGGTATGTTTAGATTATGTCTTGCTCTCTGGTAACCATGTTGCCTCTCTAATTAACTCTGTTGCAGAGTGTGGAGTTCACAGTTTAATTTTTGGGTGGCCAACAGGCCGCCCTGAGGGAAAATGATAAGTTTATCGCAAAGCTTCAGAAGAGGGTTGAGGAGTTGTCTGCTGGGGGAGAGAGATGGATGAGTCCAGACCGACCTGGACCGCGAGTTGTCGGCGAGGTCTGGAAGGGAGCTTGATCGGCTTTATGAGGAGCTAAGGAGAGAGAGTTTGCGTTGCGGAGTTGCCTGTGGTTCGGGGTGAACTAGGGAAGAGGACCTTAGAGAAGAAAGACTCAGAGCTGCAATCTGCCCTAAAAGAGTTGAGTACAGTACGCTAGCTTGTTGATGATGCCAAAGCCGAACGTGCTGTAAGAGGATTGCCTTCCAAGATGAAAAGGAAGGTCTGCTTCGCCAATAGAAGTAGGCACTCGCTGATAAGGCAGAGGCTGAGAAAGAAGCTGGCGATGTCGTGGCGAGAGTGCAGAAGGAGGTTCGGATCTTCAAACTCATGAAGTACGGGGAGGGGTATAAGGATAGAGCGCAAGGCAAATCACCAAGATACCCTCTTGAGATTAGAATCTCTCATGGGGATCAATGTACATCGGCATCCTTGGCCTCCGATGCCCCTCACTCCTGATGCCCCATCGTGGCAACCGATGCTTCTAAAGACCTCTCGGCCAGCGAAGTTCCCGAAGATCCTCATGTAGAGCCTCGTTCTAGAATTGCTGAAGCACCTCATTAAGACATTGTAAGTTCTTGAGCGAACTGTTGTTTCCCTGGTTGTATTAAATTTTTGCTGAATGCCTGGATTTTATAAACTTTTGTCTGTTTTCTTATTTGGGCATTCTTTTGTTGGTTGTAGCTTGATGAGACTGAAAGATATGACTCCCACTTCCAGAGGAATTTTCCTACTCCTACCCAGACCTACTCAGGGTGTTGATGAATGTGGGGCTCCGAGTAACAGGCTTATTGAAGAGCTTGTGGAAAACTCAGATGACTCCGAGTTTGACGACCTTGAAGACTTGGGTGCACGTCCCGACCTAAGCCTCGGGGAGGAGCCCAAATACCTGCTCGATCATTTACATGCCCGACGAGAGAGTGGCGAGGAAATGCTTTCGATCGATGCCCGGTCTCCCTATCCATATGGAAATGATACTGCTTGACTGCCTCATCTATCAGTTGGATCGCGAGCTGAACTGCCATCGATCGAAGGCGAGTGACCTCAGGGACCAGCTATTCAAATGGATAGATAAATGGACAGAGCGATAAATGGACAGGGCAAGCCCGACAATGAAGGAGCTGAAGGAGAAACTTAAATTGTCTGAGGCTCTACTGGAAAAGATGGAGGCATTGAAGAAGGCGATGGAAGACACCCTGGGCGTGCGCGACATTATCCTTGGGAGAGTTGGTGATCGATTCGCTCCAGTCACAGGAGGCACAAAATATTGAAGAGAAACTTGAGCTTAAAGCGAAGATTCAATGATTGGAACTGAGTTTATATCGTTACGAGCATGAGGTTGAGGAACTGCGAACGAAAGTGGTGCGATTGAATGATTGCTACCGCGAGTCCTACCGAGAAGCTCAGGGTCTGTGCTTTGAACTTGGCAAGAATCACTTTTTGGGCCAAACCGGGCCGGGGTTGAGTGAGAGGCGTAGGTAGTAGTCTGCTCATTTGGGACTTGTACTCCTTTTGTAACAATGAATACATAATAAACATGTAACGATTCCTTCAATTCTGAATCTTGCTTTTTTTGCCTATTGGTACGGCTCATTGTATTTGTCTGATTATGTTCGACCCAAGGGAGTGAGAGTTAGGACGCGTAGTTGACAGTTATCGGAGAAACTTTATAGTTATCAAAGCTTGCCCCCAGATGATTCATTCTAATGAGTCTCCACAGACCCTTTTAGTTGTCAGGGCGAGAGTCCGATGTAGGTTAGGCGTAGCCGTCAGGGTGAGAATCAGCTATAGGCTGTCGGAGTCATCAGAAGATTTTCATTTTTCAGGAGAGTCTCCGTGTAGGTTTAGCCGTTAGGGTGAGAACCCAATATAGGATGTCGGAGCTAACATAAGGATTTTTATCTTTCATGGGAGTCTTCGTATAGGCTTAGCCGTCAGGGAGAGGATCCGATATAGGCTATAGGAATTAGCCATCAGGGTGAGGACTAGATATGGGCTGTCGGGGCCATCATGAGGACTTTCATCTTTCATGAGAGTCTCCGTGTAGGCTTAACCCTGTTTTAAATATCGCCCGAGATGGCCGAGATATTTTTCGATATCTCCTTTTTTGCCTGCTGCCGATACGATATGGGAAAATCGTTCGCCATATCGTTTGCAGCAAAAAACGGCCGATATTTGAAATATCGGCCGATAAATCACCCGATATTGGGCAATAAATTAGCTAATATATCGCCCGATATGAAATAACTTATTTATTGCACGAATGCGTGCAAATGTACATTATTTTTACTGTCTTTGCATGCATATTACATCATTTTTATTAAGTAGATATATCTATGATACTAAACCAACTTTTAAATTATCAATATTTCATTATATATAGTGTCCGATATGAATGCCCGATATGCGCGCGTATCTCCAATATCTCCCCCGATATCCGATATTCGATATGAAAAACCCTCATCCGATACGATCCCGATATCCGATATTTAGAACCTTGAGGCTTAACCATCAGAGTGAAGACGTGACATAGGCTGTATGAGTGACCGTCAGTAGGGCTTTTGTCTTTTAGGAGATCCTCCATGTTAGTCTTAATCGTCAGGGTGAAGACCCCTATATAAGCTGTATGAGTGATCATCAATAGCGCTTTTGTTTTTCAGGAGAGCCCCGTGTAAGTCCTAGTTGTCAGGATGAGGACCCGATATAGGTTTTTTGACGCATTTTCAAGATAACGTTGGAAAGAGATGGTGCACTATTGTGAACTTTTTCATTGAATGTAATAGAATCATACATTGTATCGTTTTAATGAAAAGAGTTTCATTGCTTTCTGAGCGTCTTTCCGTCTTGATTCACAAAGGTGTATGAACTATTGCCTCATCTGGCGACCACAGCGTATGATCCTTCCCAGTTTGGTCCAAGCTTTCCTGCGTTTTTTTTCTCCTTGGTGCTCTGAATGATGCGCTTTAGAACCAGATCACCAACTCGATATTCGTGAGCCTTCACCTTCTTGAGATGAGCGGCTTTTATCTGTTGTTGATAAATGACAATGCAGATCTGAGCTTACTGTCACCTTTGTTCTGACTGAACTTGGTCTAAGTGAAGTTGAGCAACATTTGGGTCCTGATCGATTTCTTCTGTTCGGAATGTTGGCATGTAAATGTCGACTAAAATAATAGCCTCTGTTTCATAAGCTAGGGAGAATGAAGTCTCACCCGTCGAGATGCGTTTGGTGCTCCAATACGCCCATAGTGCTCCGGGGAGTCTCTGTACCCACTTGTCCTTTGTTTTGTCCAGGCTCTTGCACATACTATCGAGGATGATGCGATTGCTGATCTCGACCTGGCTGTTGCCTTGTGGATATGGGGTGGAGAATCGGTGGGCGGTCTTGTATTTGGCACAAAACCTTGCCACCTGTTTGTTGGCAAAGTTCGTCCTGTTATCGGAGATGATGCTATGAAGGAGCCCAAAGCGACATGTGATGTTCTATCAGAGGAATTTGACTATCTGTTGTTCCGTGACATCGGAGAGGCACCCCTTCCACCCACTTGGTGAAGTAGTCTGTGCTTACTAGTAGGAATCTGAATTGGGGTTGTGCTCGGGAAAGAGGGCCCACCACGTCTAGCCCCCACTACAAGAAGAGCCAGGGACTCCGTAGAGTGAGAAAGTCCGTACTTGGTCTATTTAAAGAAGGAGCGAACATCTGATATTGCAGACATTTCTTCACATATTCCTTGGCATCATCGAACATCTTGGGCCAATAGTGTCCTTGGTTGATGGCTTTGTGATTGAGAAATCAGCCTCTTGCATGGTTGCCATTAATTATTATCATCCTACATTACCCTTCTGGCTTCCTTCAGACCAAGGCATCTCAAGTATGGGTCGGAGTACAATTTGGAATAAGACTTCTTGTACAGGTCTCCCAGGAGTATTATCGGTGGCGAGATGCTGCAACCTCTGGGCTTTAGCATTGTCATCCGGGAGTGTCCCATTTTTGAGATAGTATAGGATAGGATCCCTCTACCCCAGAGAAGTGTCCAGACGCAACACTTCCTGTTCGGACTTGTGGATGCTTGGCTTTGGGATGTATTCGACGGGGATCTCGCCTCTAAATTGGAAGTCGACAGCTGATGCTAGCGTTGCCAGGAAGTTGGCGTGGCTATTCTCGGATCTCGGGACTTGTTATGCGACTATCCGATCATCTTGGCTGTGTATTCTCTGTTGACTCACTATGAGTAGTGAGTCGCAATGAACCTCAAGTTTCGCGATCTCGATGGTAGCCACCATCTTGAGACATGCGATAACTGCTTCATATTCGACCTCATTATTGGTGGCGCGGAATCCGAGAGTGTAAGATTGCTCAATTATGCATCCTTCTAGGGTAGTGAGGACTATTCCAATTCTGGCGTCCTTGTCATTTGATGCACCATCCATATTCAGGACCCACCTTTCAAGAGGTTGCTTTGCAATGGAGGTCCTGGTGTGAATTCAACAATGAAGTCCGCCAAGATTTGCCCTTTGATTGCTGTCCTCGACTCGAATGTGACTCTGAGAGGTCTGATCTCCATGACCCATCGCTTTTCTTTTGGTGGCCTCGGGATTGTCCATTTTGGTTCTCAAAGGGTATTCTGTCAGCATGACGATAGGGAAGAATTGAAAGTAATTTTCAACTTCCTTGTAGTGACGAAGAGAGCGAAAATTAGTTTTTCAATCCTCGTATACCTCGTTTGGGCATCGATTAAGGATTTGTTGACATAATAGACTGGCTTTTGAATGCCTTTATCCTCCCAAACCAAAATGTGCTCTCGACCTTATCAGAGACTACGAGATAGAGGAATAGCGTTTCGGCGGGAAGAGGTTTGGATAGAAGTGGAGGAGACGCCAGATAAACCTTCAGACTCTGGAACGTTACTTCACATTATTCATCCCAACAGAAGTCAGTTCCATTCTTCTTTATGACCTGAAAAAAGGGCTTGTATTTGTCGGTTGATCTACTGAGGAACCAGTTGAGGGCAGCGAGGCGTCCGTTGAGGATTTAGACTTTCTTGACACAAGTAGGGAACTTCATCTCTTGTATTGCGGATATCTGGTCGAAGTTGGCTTCGATTCCCCGCTGAGTGACCAGATACTCGAGGAACTTGGCGGAAGCTACTCCGAAGGTGCACTTTTCAGGGTTGAGCGTCACGTTGTATTTTCAGAGGAGAGCGAATGCTCCCTTCAAATGTTATATATATGATCCGAGCGCTCGAGACGCTTCACGAGCATGTCGTCATATACCTCCATTGTGTGCTCGATCAACTCCTTGAAGACCTCATTGACCATCTGCTGGAAGGTGGCACCGACATTCTTCAACCCGAAGGGCATTACTTTGTAGCAGTAGATGACACTGCCAGTGGTGAAGGCCTTCTTGTCCTCATCTAGTGGATGCATCTTGATTTGATTATATCCAGAGTAGGCATCCATGAGGCTGAGGAGTTATATCCAGAGTAGGCATCCATGAGGCTGAGGAGTTATATCCAGAGTAGGCATCCATGAGGCTGAGGAGTTCATGACCCGCTGTTGCATCGACCATCTGGTCTATGCTGGGTAGCGGGAAACTGTCTTTGGGACATGCCTTGTTGAGGTCCATGAAGTCGATGCAGACTCTCCACTTCTCATTCTTCTTCACCAGAATCGGGTTGGTAAGCCAGTATGTGTAAGAAGTTTCTCAGATGAAATCGGCCTTAAGCAATTAGTCAACTTCTTAACTGAGTGCCAGGAGACGTTTTGTGTTCATCTTTTGCAGTTTCTTGTTTACTGGTTTAGTCTCAGGACGGATAGACAACTTGTGGCATATGATAAAGGAGTTGACCTCAGGCATGTCTGTGTGGGACCATGCGAATACATTTAGGTTCTCGGAAAGAAACTTCTTGAATTGAGTCTTCTCATGGGCAACTTCGTATCAATCCGGAGAACTCGTTCTGGATGATGGGGGTCCGCGTGAAACATCTCGGCTTCCTCCTCCGACCTACTGTCCAGAGTTTTTGACCCGGGTGGATCTGTGATTGTTATTGTGTAAGAATCTGCTTCTATTTTTTTCCCATAGGGAGATCTTTGTTGGAGACTGCCTTTGTAGTCTTTGGCCTCTAACCCGACTTCTTCCTAGAATAACGAAAATGGTCCTGGACATGCCTGATCTCCTCTTATGTCGGCTGTTTCAGTCGGAATGGGATACCGCACTAGTTGGTGACAGGCGGACGAGAACTTTCATCATGTGGAGCCACGACCTCCTAAGGATCGTGTTATGAGGAGACTCCACGTTAACGGCGTAGAACTCCGTGATGACGTATGGATTAGCTCGAATTGGGAGTGTGCGGTGGATATTTTCTGACGCGATTGATCGAGCGGTCAATTTCGCACAGCGGGGAATGAAAATAACTAAGAGATTCACATAGAGAGCAAGTTAAGACACAAGATTTTATGTAAAAACCCAATTTGAAAAAAATTACGGGGAGGAGGGTGAGAAATTCATTATTTTCATAGGATGATAGTGAACTCCACAGAGCTTAAACTCTATTTACAATCTCTGGTACAATAAACAATGAGGAATGATTTGTATTCTTTTCAGTTGAGGGCTTTTCTTGACTCTCCCAAGGTTTTCCAACTCTCAATATATAACTACCCTGAGAATTGTTATTGCTGGCGTGAGTCATACAGATTTTCATAGCCGCATGATTTGCACGTTAAGATTTCTTCATAACGGCTTAGATTATGTTCTTAATTGCAGGAGTGATTCCTGCTATTTTATGTAACAGTGCGTGAGAATATAAGTTGTTGCAGTTTGAAACGAGGGATGATTTGGCGGCGTAATGATCTCCATGAATGTAGGCGTTGATCAAAGAGGTCAGTTGCTACATCCGTCTTGCGCGGGACGAGAAGAATCATCCTCAGAATGGTGATGCTCTCAGAAGGAGTGATCTTGGGACATTTGAGTCTTTGGAACGGAGAAGTGACCTCGAGAACGATGAGATGATGTTTCGGGGAGATGTTCTGCTGGAACATCTTATCGTCTGTCATCGAGAGTTTCTGATGAGGTGGGACACGTGTCGTGATTCTAGTGCAGATCAGAATCTGACCACTGCAGGTGCCCACTCTCCTTCCTTTTTCACCGAATTCCAGGAGTGGAACAGAATGATTCATATTCTGGCTTGGGGAGTCGAGGCGTCACTTGTATTTTGAAGGGAATCGGTCAGGACGCCTTTTCACATCCTGAGTTTTCGAAAATTGGAGCGGGTGTGGAAGCTGGCGATTTATTAATCAGGATCTTGGCTTCACGGCGAACGAGATCGTGCGACAGAGGTGGATCTGGCTAATTTGATATGCTTTAAAATTCGTGATATGAACAGACTCTTTGGAGGCAGTTGGGATTTTGAATAAGAGGCGATTGGGGCCCCTCATCTATAAATAGAGTGGATCCTGAAAGAAGCCTGCTTACTTCTCAACAATTTCTTGCCCCCAAATTTCTTGCTCTGATAGGTAGCAATGTCGCTCTTCTTCTTCGTCCGGTGGAGGAAGGAGAGGGAGTGGATGGAAGCAGTGGAGATGGCTTGCATGGCGTGTCGGTTCTCATGATGACATTGTTATGGCGGATCAGTTCTCGTGACAAGCTCCTGCTACCAAGTTAGATCGAGAGGGCTCAAGCTTTGACTTGATTTGCTCAGACATCTCTTCTCCTGGTGGTGGGTATGACTAGAGTGAGGACTTGTCTCAGGTGGTTATGGAGGGGGATCTTGATTCCATCTCCGTCCTTTTTGTCTTGTAGTCTTCATTCTGGCAGGATCCAGTGGCTCTCGTTCTGAGTGACTCTTTTCTTGAGATGAGGCATAGGAAGGAAGCACAGTTGGGAATGCTTCCTATGAAGCATCCCTCCATAGGAAGCATCCCTTCTTCTGAGGCTCTGACCTCTTGTTTGGGATGGAGGTTCGGTAATGTGATACCATCATTTTCTTGGACATCATGAGGAATTCGTCTGACTGCTTTGGATGCGTGTTCTATTTGGGGAGGAGGCGATTTCTCATCTAGGAAATCTCCCACTTTTGTGAAGGAACCTGACTGGGCTTCCTTCAGGATCTGCGGAAGGCGGCGTGGACAACATGATGGCGGATGTTTATTTGCTTCAGCATCAGGAGCTTGGATGGCGAGGCTGTATGAATATGGTTGGATTATCTGTATTTTTTTCAAAAAAAGCAAATAGAAATATGTGATAAATCTCGTATTACTCTTGATAGATGTAACCGAGTATGCATTTAGATGGAGGTAATCGGAAAACTTTGTAATAAAAGCAGTAACTTCTTGAAATGGAAGTATTATTTGGATCTTTCCTAATGATTGTCTTGTTTAGAATTGGATGTTTGCTAGGAGGGTTTGCTTTGAATCTGAGATGTCTGGAATTAGCTTGGCGTGTAGTATCTGAGTGAGTGTTTGTCCCATAACGCTACTTGCAAGTTTTGTCCAAGTGGGGGAAATCCTAGCTACAAATTTGAATCTCTGAGAGGGAGAAATCCTTATAGCGGAGTTGGTCCTCCGAGAGGGAAACTCCCTACAATAGAGATAGATTCGCATTTGCTTTCGGGTGGGAAAAATCCTATCAGTGGAGCTTCGAAGCTAGGCAACTGCAAGGGGAAAATCACTACGACAGAGTCCGGCCTCCGAGTGGGAAAAATCCCACAACGGAATGTCTTTGCGGGATGTAGCAGTGGCTATGTTATTGCCTCCGAGTAGGAAAAATCCCATCTCGGGATCAACATACTACATTGGAAGTTGTCAGAATGCACATACAAACATGCAATGAGACATTAAGTAAAGCGCTAGATGCAAATGCGGGCAAAACTGGTTATACGAGCTTAATCTACGGTTGATGAGATTAGTACATCGAGGGGATAATCTAACAAGGAAACCCTCATAGATATAGTTTATATCTCATGTCACCATTGTCCGAGCATATACAACCCGGGTCGCCTCCAAACAAATTAAGCATATTCAAACTTTTAAATCATACATGTCGTCCTTGTTGTCAGGAAAGCATGCCTATAACTTCTCGTCTTCCGGAGAATAATTGGAGTTATGACCATGCGAAACCAATACGTCGAGGGGATAATCCAAACAAGGAAACCCCCTCATAGATATACCTGGTTCCGTATATAGCCATAGTCCAGTTGTTCCTACAAAGATTGGTCTGAAGTGGGGTTGTATGCATCTGTCTCGGATAAGGGCCTTACCCGGTCGAGAATTCGGTACCTCCAACGTGGGAGCAAGTCCATGAGTGGAGTTGTCCTCCATCAACAAAGCTCTCTCCCGAATTGGGGCATATCCCATCATCAGAATATAGAAGGAATCCGACAGAGAGAATCTACAGGGGGTTCATCCGCCTGTAGGTTCAGATGAGGAGAGTCGTAGGCTAGTGTTTGTGTTCCGAGTGGGGGCACATCTCATCAGCGGAACAACAGATCGCGACTCTGAGAGGGAAAAATCCTCCGCAGATTGGGGGACACCGAGTGAGGGCGTATCCCACAACGGAGAGTTTCTGCTCATGTAGGACTACCGAGAGAGGCTCGTAGGTATGTCTGCATTGACACTTTTGAGTTGGGCCCATTCCATCAAGGAGTGTACGACACGACCCTCTGAGTGGGGCACATTCTAGCAACGGAGGAGTCATATTTTTGCTCCGAGTCAGGGGAATCTCGTCATCGGGGCGTATGGACGGCAGATGTCGGGACCGCCTCCCAGTGGGTTATATCACATTAATGGGGGTTTTCTGGTCGCCTTTGAGTGGGGGCACATCCCATCATCAGGGCGTATGGTTGGATGAATGTACTGCAAAAAGTAAAACATTTGAATAGTATTTTATTCTCATAAATGCAACACATAAGAATAGGATTGGAAGGATGTACACTGTGCATGAAATTTGAAAAGTTAGTCGATCATCTTATATTGGGCGAACAAATTTTGCTCCTGTGGAGGTTGTGTGTTTGGCTTTTGAAAATTGCCTCGGAGGTGAGGACATACTCCTTGAGGAAGTCTTGCTGGATTAGTTCCTCCATGTACCTTTGGAGTGCCCAGCAACGGGTGGTTTGGTGCCCTTTGCAGTCATGTTAGGAGCATTACTTCGAGCCGGGAAGTGAGAGATTGTGCTGGATCGACTCCGGGCGTCTGACCTACGGTAGATCTTTGAAGGGCTGAACACCTTGTTGATCGGGAGCTTTAATGGAGTAAAGTGTTTTATAGGCCTGCAATTTTGGATTGGAATTAGAGGGAGGATAGAAAGCGCCTGGTTTTTGTAAAGAGGTTGGTCTGGAGTATGGTCAGGAGCTTCATTAGTTGACTTTGACTTTTCTCCAGCATCACCTGGCTTCACGGGATGACTGGAGGTCCGCCTTCATCGCTTCCTATAGCTGAATGTATGGTTGTGTTCGGGAAAGAACCTCGCTCATCTTGGCGATGTATTGCTTCAGGAGGGGCTTGTACAGGAGGTGAGCAACCTGTAGTCCGTTGATGAATGCGAGTACAGATACCTCCTCATCACAATTGCAGACTTTGGTCAGCTGGCTTTGGAAGAAGTTGATGTAGGACTTGAGTCCTTCTTTGGGCCTCATCTTGACGGAGAGGAGGTGATGGCTACTTCTCTTGGCTTCTTGACGAGAGGCGTATTGTGTGAGGAAGCTTCGGTGACCTTCGAGAAGTTGTGAAGAGAGTGCGGTAGCAGAAAGTAAACCACTCCAATGCCGGTCCTTCAAGTTGGAAAGGAAGGTAAGGTACATTATTGGGTTGTTGCAGGAGTATAGCATCTTTTATCTTGGAAGTGCCGAATGTGTTAAACTGGGTCACTCGCTCTAGTATAGGTATCGAAGATGGAGTCGAGAATTTTCTCGGAAACTCACACTCTTGGATCTCTTTGGAGAGAGGAGAGTCGTGGAGGCGGGTGGTATGGATCAAGTGCTGAGCCAACTTGGCCTACACGATCCGCTTATGGATCAGCTCGTCAAGGGCATAGAGAATCGGGGATCTTATGCTCTAGGGGTCGTCTTCTGCTTGAGTGGTGTTGTTCTGGAGGGTTGCGTCTTGAGTCTGGAGTAGTTGGTTGAGTTGCTTCAGCTCCTATTCTCATAGAGAATGCTCTCGAAGTCGGGCGCCATCTGTTCTCGCTCATTATCAGATTGTTGTTATTTCTTCGTTTGCTCTTTCATCTCATAGAGCACATCTGAAAGAGCTGGTCCTTTTGTGCCTGAGATGTTGTGAAAGTGCGAAAATTTTTGAGATCGCCTTGAGTGGATACATGCTGAACAATAAAAAAATTTGTGCAAATGCAATCCTACATATTTAACGAAGACTACGATCATATATTTGAGATCTCGCTAGATTGATCTCGTTAACAAACTTCAACTACGAACTGAGAAGACGTCTCGAATAGCTCGCGATCTTCTCTTGTACTCCCAAAGCGATAGATTAGATGAAGGGTGGGCTCTGAACTTTCAATCTCTCATTCAGCTCTTTTCTGCTACCTTTTAGAAACTAGGGATTTCTCTTTTGTATGATGCATACTACGACTAAGATCTACACGAGGCTTTATATAGGCTACGACAGGGACCACTAGGAATCAAATAAGGGTCAGACTTCTAAAGAAATTAGGGAACTCTTATTCAACCTGAATTATAATTTTTAATTTCATAATTACAATTCAGTCTACTAAAGAATTGTAATTGCTCTTCTGTTCTTATCTCAAAATTACTCTCGAGATCCTTATAATTATATGCCTAAAATTTTCCCACGTTAAGATTTCTGATATCCGCCGATTAAATTAAATTACTAACAGTTTTATTTAATCGATATTTTGTCCTTGGTACCTACCACTTAACTTATTTGTCATGTCGAATAATTAAATTCACCTGCAAGGTTTGACATGCACAAAACTTATAAGTTTCTCAAGAGGACATCATCATTCCCTCATACCGGGACGTGGATCCGTCTATGAATAAAGTCCATCGTACACATTACATTATCACTCAATTCACTGAAGCTATTCACTCGTAAAAAAATCTCACTTCTTGATGAATCAAAGTGACAAGTATAATAAGCATTTTAAACATTTCTGGATTAAGAGTTTAAGCACTCATAATAACCATGAGGTGTTAATTTTTTAATATAATCAGTGTTTAGAAAATTAACTCAACTTGGTTTTATTCAATACACATAAAGTGCACTAATGCAATAGTTTGAGATATCAAACAGTCTCCTATAGTCAAGACAGACTATTCCAGAAGATTACATTACAATCCTACCGGTGGTGTGTCTAACGTCATCTAATATTGTGGACCTAACTTATGTTCTATAGGGATCCGATGATTTGATCTTCTGTGTGTAAGCCGAACTCTACACACTAGGTCATTTACAATATAGAACACAAGACACATATATAGTACAATCATTTGCCTATACAGGTTCTCATAAAATGAAAATGATATTAAATCATATATTGATTTCTAATACGAAAAAGCTAAGCCAACTGGACGCTGGAGGATGGCTCCTACGGTAAGATGGAGTCAGTGCCCTCGACACATGGTTAATTGCTGGTTGGTTTGGAGGTTATGCACACATCAGTTGCTTTGGCCTTATCTTTGGAAGTTGCACAGTCGGTGATTCCTTTACATGGGGGCCATCATCGATTTGAAAGAGGCTTTTTGAGGAAGGTCGTGAGGGTAGAGATTTTGAGTGTTGGGACTCAGCTTTCAATCAAGAACCAAAATGCAGTGGAGATTTTCATATGCGACTGATCGAGCGGTCAATTTCGCACCGCGGGGAATTAAAGTAACTCAGAGATTCACACAAATAGCAAACTAAGACGCAAGATTTTACGTTAATCCAATTTGGGAAAATCATGGGTGACGGAGAGAACTCACTATTTTCAAAGGATTACAGTGAACTCCACAGAGGTAGAACTCTATTTACAAATCTCTAGTACAATATTAAATGATTTGTATTCTTTTCAGTCGACAGGGTTGTCCAACTCTTTGTATATAAATATCCTGAGAATTGTTATTGCTGGCGCGAGTCATATAGATTTTCATAACCGCATTATTTGCACGTTGAGATTTTTTCATAACGATTTGGATTATATTCTTGATTGTAGGAGTGATTTTTGCTATTTTCTGTAACAGTGCGTGGGAATAAGAGTTGTTGCACGTTTGAGATGAGAGATGATCTAGCAGCGTAACTATCTCCATGAATGTAAGCGGTAATCGTTGGTTGCTGCATTTATCTTGCTTGAGACGGGAAGAATCATCCTCAGGATGGTGAGACTCTTGGAAGGATGAGTGATCTAGGGGTAGTTGAGTCTTTGAACAGAGGAGTGACCTCGGGAATGACAGGATGATGCTTCGGGGAGATGTTCCACTGGTACATCTTGTCATTTGTCTTCGGGAGTTTCTGATGAGGCGGGACACATGTCATGATCCTGGTGCAGATCAGAACCTGACCACTACAGAGTGCAATCGTTCCCATCAAATCCATAGAAATGAGACTGAGTTTGAGGGCTGACCATCACTCGGGTAATCTCCAGGGTGCCTTTATCCTATCTAGGGCGCCTCCATACAGGATGTTGAAAGAGCTCCCTCTGTTGACCAAAATTTTGGACACTCGACAGTTGGCAATGAGTGTTGCTAGAAATTAGAGAATATCGTGTAGCTTAGGACTGACGGGTCGTGTCCACGAGGAGATATGCGATGCAAGCTTTTCAGTATTATGAGAAAAACAAGTTTTAGTCTTTATGTTTTTTAGATGAAAAAGAAGATAGTGAGTAAAGAATTGATTTAAAGAAAACTTGAAAATTGGAGAAGGTATTGAAAAAGATGATTTTAAAGAAGCTTGAAGATGTTGTGTTTGTTTGTATTTAATAAAGAAAGATCTGGGCTCACTATTCTATTATTCAGCTATGTGTTTTCTTCTTGAAAGTGATAATGCCTCAACTAGACTATAGGCTAAAGACTTGATTTTTAAAAGAGATCAAGTAAAAAAGTTTACTTTTTTTGAAACAGTTCTTAAATGGAATGTTAAATCATCAAGATTTTCTCAAGTATGAAATAAAAACTAGTTTAAGACTTGTTTTCAAGATTGAAGTTTAAAATATGTCCAAGCTCATTCTCATGTGCCTTCAAGAACACTCGCTAATATGCAAGTCTTAATTTAGGCATTCATATGATTCTGTTGGGTCCTTTTTATAGAAATCGATCAAGAAGAATACTTATAGAAGAAGGAGAATAGTGAGCTCAGAAAATCGATTTAGTTACTCATAACGAAAAAAGAACAAACAATATAATGAATTGAAAGTATAGACATACCAGTAAGATTGAGTAGAGTCAAGCAAGATGAATCTCCTTTGAGTGTCACTTTAACGGTAAATTACACACTCTTTTTTTTCTCACTTGTTGCTGGATTGAAATAATAACAAGAGACAACTTCTCAATAACTATTTAACAATGATCCTAAACCTTAAAAAGAAAATAAGAGATTAATCTTAGTCTTCGTCCCTCTGCCTCTGATGTGTGGTATATTTATAGGGTAGAAATGGATAGGGGAGACGAGTGGAGAGAGGGGGAGCAAACGCTCCCTCAGATTCCAAGACAAAGCAGCCGCGTTTTCGCAGTAAAATCCTGGCCTTAGGGCCAAGGTCAGGGTGTCGTGTGACCGTCCATCTGTCCCCTATCCTTTTATCCATTGGATCTTGAATTTCTGTTTCGGATTTGATGAGATATCCTTTGATCTTCAGTTCAACCAATTTGAGTATTCAAAAGTCCGTTTTTTGCTTTGATTTTAATTGGTATTAATCTCATCTGATGTACCCGATTTTCAGATAAGATAGCTTCTGCAATATATGCATTTGAATCGATCCCTTTTCTTTTGAACTTTTGGATTTAATTAGATCCCCTGTATTTATTTCCTACACGTCACTGGACATTAAAATACATTAATAGTAGAGTTTTATTTAAGTAAAAATGTAGAAATGTGGCACACATGATATGAAAACATGTAACGCACGTGTGTGTGATCACGCCCCCACGCTTATCTTTTGCTCGTTCTCGAGCAAAACAAAAACTATCTATTTTCGTAGGAAACACGATTGCACTTAGCATGTGCACAAGCCGTTAAACCTTTAGGTTACCCCTGGAGGACGAGTTTTGTCTCGCGAGGGTTTTCAGTGGATTGCACCCATAAAATCCATAAAGAAAAAAGTGTTAGTATTTTTGAAAAGCATTTTGAAAAAGAGGAAAAATATTTGAAGTATTGTTGTAAGAGTTCAAGTAATCTATAAGTTATAGGAATACATAATTTTTTATTCCTAAACTTAGTCTCCATTCAAAAACTTGTTATTAATCAAGGTAAGGAGTTAAACTCATATTTCTCCTCTAGTATGTTACTTTACCCTAAGTGTGGCCGTGAATATTTTGACTAAGGGTTCTTTAACTCTAATTCTTATGTCTTATTTTTTCTTTTTTTATATATTTGGTGGTATCATTCCTTAGTTCTATTAGGTTTTTTAATCTGCCCATGTAATGAGCCTTTAGTCGGTGACACCCAAACTAGACGGTTTTAGGGCACCAAGTGAGAAAATACCCAAGGACTTAAGGACTCGAGCAAATAAGGCCATAAAACTAAGGATTTTATTATATAGACCGTTTTTAGACGTGAATACTTATGCTTTATGAGGCATAAATACCTAGCTTAATTAGAGAATTTTTTTTAATATATATAATAATTTTCTTTAAAATAAGGCATAATAATCTTTATTTTTGAATCCTAAATGTGTAAGTGTTATAAAGTTGCATATTTCATCAAGGTAAAGATCAAAACTAAATTATTTTTTCAAGTTTTGTTTCTAAACCTAGAAATTAAACAAATAATCTTATTTTGACCAAATATAAAAAATCATATTTATGATTCTCTATTCCTTAAAATTGACTTAATTTCTTACAAAAATATGTCAAAATATTGTTCTCTTTCCAAAAAGTTTTTTTTAGTTTATGTTAATCATGTTAGATCCTCCCCCCACAACTATTTGATGCATTGTCCCCAATGTATGAAAGAAATGAATTGATGCATAAAATGAAATGTAAAAGAGGTAGAGTTACCGATACACTAGGTCAAAAAGACCCATAATCGTTTCATTTAGCGGCACCGATTCCAAGTAAGGCGTTGACCATTTACTTTAATGTCATTCCTATTCTTGGTGTCACTGATCTCAACAGCACTGTGTGAAATAGTCTTTACAATGAATGGCCCTGTCCATCTCGATGTCAATTTTCTTGAAAAAAGATGAAGCCTAGAATTATAGATTAAGATTTTTGTTCGGGGACAAAAGTTTTTTCATGGTAAACTTATCATAAAAAATCTTAATACTATCTTTTGTTATTTTTGCATTTTCATAGGCCTCATTTCTCAACTCCTTAAGTTCGGAAATTTGTAATTTTTGAAGTTCACCGGCCTTATCTAAATCGAAATTTAGCTGCTTTATGGCCCATAAAGCTCCGTGCTCTAACTCAACAGGCAAGTGGCAAGCCTTTTCAAAGACTAACCTATAATGAGACATTCCTAGAATTATCTTGAAAGTGATCCTGTAGGCCCATAATGCATCTTACCAGTTTGGTGGACCAGTCTTTCCTGTTTTGGTTTATGGTCTTCTAAAAAATAAGCTTAATTTGTCTATTGGAGACCTCTACCTGCCCACTAGTCTGAGGATGATAGGGTGTGGATAATTTATGAGTAATGACGTACTTTCACATAAGACTTTCGAAGAATCTATTACAAAAGTGGGGGCCATCATCACTAATGATAGCACGAGGGGTTCCGAAGCGCGAGATGTTCTCTTTCAAAAACTTGATGACAATCTTGTTGTCATTAGTTTTTCTTGGAATGGCTTTTACCCACTTGGTCATATAGTCCACAACAACCAATATGTATTGGTTCCCAAATGAATTGGGAAATGGACCCATAAAGTCGATGCCCTAAACATCAAACAGTTCTACTTCTAGAATTGGGTTAAGGGGCATCATGTTTCGCTTAGAAATCCTTCCTACCATTTAGCATTTATAACAGATCTTGCAAAACTCAAATGCATCTTTGAACAAAGTGGGCCAATAGAACCTACTTAGCAACACTTTTTTAGCAGCTTTGCGGGGACTAAAGTGTCCACCGCATGCAAGCTCATGACAAAAAGACAGAACACTCTTAATCTCCTTATCGGGAATGCATCTCCTAATGATTTAGTTGGAATAATACTTGAAAAGATATTGTTTCTCCTAGAAGAAATACTGGACTTGAGATAAGAACTGGTAGATGTCTTGTTTAGACCAATGAGATAGAGTTTGGTTCGTGACTAAGTAGTTTACTATGTCAGCGAACCAAGGTTCCTTAAAGGCAACTAAGGGTTGTTCATCGGGAAAATTATCACTGATGGGCAGTTCATTGCATGGCGAGTTTGGGATGCGCGAGAGGTGGTTATTTTCCATTGATTTTGCAAAAGGGGAAAACTTACAAAACAGGGGTCGAGGAGCTAAATTACAAGTAACACAAAAGATTACAAGTAGATCTTCTCTGAGATTCTGGAGAAGTGTGCCGATAGGAGTCTGGTCAGCGCGCGATCACTTTGTCCCTTTGACGATGCGATCGATAGGATTCCCTTCTCGCCTGGTTCGGGGAATCGGAGAACAGAAGGTTGGTAGAACCCTCTCGTTACTTCTCAAACCGCCTCTACTTGGGAATTTCTTCTCGCCTGGTTTTGGAAATTCCTTGAGAGGAAGGAAGATATTAGGGTATCAGCACCCTGATTAGAGAAGCAGTTCTCTGAATTCTCTGAATTCTTGAAAGCAAGAGAATAGATCTCTGTTTAGCCGTCTCTCTCTCTCTCTCTGTTTTTAGCCTCTTCGCCTCGTGCATGTGTGTCTTGTTGTATGCCTCTGGTGGGCTATTTATAGGGAAAACAGGGGTATAATCGTCCCTTGAAAATATGGAAACAGATTGAGTCAATCTGTTCAAATCTGGAAAGTAGCCTTGCTGCGAGGCTAGAATCAGCTTCTGCGAAGGTAGAAGTAGCAGGTAGGTCAACCTCCTGATCTGTTTTGATTCTTTCCATATAATTGGAAGATCTCCCTTGATCCTCTTACTCGTTTTAGGAGAGTCAAGAGATTATGGCAAACAACTGCCAAATTTGATCTCAGATTCGATCTTGATCAGATTTGATCTTGATCATGAATTAATTTGATCTCATCTGGAGATTTAATTGGTCAAAGGTTGACCATAACAGACCCGCAGCGGAGCTGCTGCGCCGAGCTCGCAGCGGAGCTGGAAGAAGCATCTGGCGAAGTCAGAAGAAAGCTCTTCAGCGGAGCTAGATAACATCTGTGGCGAAGCTACCATCCTTCTGTGCGGTTGTGTGGCTTCGAGCGAAGCTAACTCTCTGCGGAGTTAACTGAGCACTTCAGGCGAAGCTGTAAGTTAGCTCTCCGATAAAGCTTTGAACAGCTTCAAGGCGAAGTTGGACAAACTTAGCCTCTCAGGCGAGGCTATCCCCTTGGGCTCATGTGATGTTAAGTGTTAAGCTAACTTAGCATCTTAGACCTGCTTAGGTCTCTTTAGAGACAATCTGGGCTCACTGTCTGCTTTACTGGATCAGTAGAGTCCAAGTTGCTGCTTTGTCCCTCGGAGATGGGTACAGAACTGGTCGTCAGCTTGTCTGTCACTTGTCTTTTGTAAATGTCAACAAGTTTAGACATTGTTCAGGCCAGTAAGAATCTTGTCTTTTTTAAAGTGTCAACAAGACCCCCTTCAAAGTTTTCGAAAGTCTGCAATGGAATGATTCAGACTTCGAAATACTTTGAATTGCTTTGATTGATGGTATGTGAAGTACGAACATCGCCATGGTGGTTGAGTTCAGCTTCGCTTTCAATCCTGCTTTAGGATTAGAATAAGTTCGCCGAGGAATCGTGTAGATTCGCGATTCTGGGTAGCTTCGCGTCTGGGCAGCTCCGCATCCGAGCCTCCCGGAGTAGATTCGCTTCAAATTGGTCTTGGAACGTCGTTCCTTTCCCGAGGCCAACAGCCTTTTGGCTAATTACGAGAAGGATTATTTCCTTTCCCGAAGTTGAAATAACTTCTCTTGCATTAACGAGGGAGATCATTCCTTCCTTGTGCATTTTCGAGGGAGACTATTCCCTTTCTCAAGGCTCAGTAAATGCCTTAAATTCATTCGCGCTTCTATACTTGAAGCAGCAGCGGTGCGATCAGGCCATGAGGCCTATAAATAGGACACTTGAAGTCCTCTACAGAGAAGCAGTCTGTTCATGACTTCTCCTGATTGTTCTGAGAAGGATACTTAGATCTCTAAAATAGTGGGGTGCCCACTCTGGTCATTAACCGGCCAAGAACTGGTGAGTCTCGGTCATCCAGAGACTTTACCAATGAACTAATGACTTTAGGGAGTTTATCTCCCTTAACTTAGCTCTATCAGCTGCCTCAGGGATTGATTTCCCTTATTCTTCATTTTGTATCTGACTGATTTGCAGAGAATGGCTTAAGCTTTGTTTCCCAACTTCCCAGCGAAGCTATCATTTTCGCTTGATCAAAGAAAGATTATTGCATGCTTGCCTGCTAAGTTCGCCACATAGGCAAGGATTGAGACTTAGTCTCTTCAAGGTTGAGCCAGTCTTGCCATACAGTTGGGGTCACGACTGCGTCCCTCTAGATCAGTCTGGCTTAGCCGTATAGGCGAGGCTAGGACTTAGCTCTTTTTGATGCTCCTTCAGTATAACTGTCTTAGGCGGATCTAAGACTTGGCTTACGCTGAGCTAGCCCATCATCACTGTGCAAGCGAGGCTATCTTCTGCTTAATTGAAATTCATCCTTAAATTGCAACTGAATCGGATATAAATTGCTTCGCCCCAAAGAATTTGCCTTAGCGTGCCATGCTTGCAAATTTTTTTGTTTTACTGCTAACCTGTTTTCAGTTTGCATTGCAGTGAGTTATGCTCGCCAGTCTTTCGATTTGATGAAAGAGACCAGAAAGTTGCCTCTTGCTTTTCTAGTTGAAACTTTAAATCCTAAGCAGGAGGAGCAATCTGGGGCAGCTGATGTGTGTTTCCAGAAGAGGTTGGCAGTCGCTTATCCGATGATCCACTTCGAGGCGGGGCTGGAGTCGCTTATCCGAGATGATCTACTTCAGGAAAGCGGACGTCACCTGTAAGGTCTCGGATCCTTCTTTTGCAAATTTTGATCAAAGAAGATCCGGCTTTCTGGTGGCAACCGGTCCTTTGCCAATTTTCATCAAAGACGATCCAGCTCCTTGATGGTAAAATCTGCCATTATGCGAAGGATTACGGCCTTGCAGGAGGAAGGCCTTTCGTGTCCAGTTGGTTTGGCTTGGAAGTAGATAGGACCACTTGTATGCCTTTGGAGTAAATGATTCGGTTGTACGAAAGATCACTTTGATGTAGCGTCAATGTATCTTCCCTTTTGAATCAATAAAAGTTTATTTTGTGCTGTTTATCTGCTTTGTTTCTCCTTCTTTTTGACCTGAGAACACCTGAAGTGGACTAGCTTTAGTAAGTCCTTTCCTTAGGAGGAATTAGAAGCTCTCAGCGGAGCTAAACGTCCGGCGAAGTTGGAGACTGACGCCCAACTGAGTCTGGAATAAACCTCTGACGGAGCTATCGCAGAACTTCCGTGAAGCTAGAGATGTGCTTTTAGCGGAGCTAAAGCATGTTCGTCAGCGAAGTTATTCAAGCGTCGCGCTAAGTTAACACTGTACTCACGGCGGAGTTAGCCCTTAGCGGGGCTGAAGTAACGTTTCTTGGGAAAGCGCTTTAGGCGCCGTTTCAAATTAATTTGAAACGACTGCCTGCGCTTGATTGGTCACTAATGTTGCATATTTAATGTCACATTTCCATACTTATTTTAGAATAAAAGCCTGCATTGTCCTAATTATTTGTTTAATTTATTTGCAGGCCCAATCCTTAAGGAGATGAAGAGAAATGAGCCCAAAAGCCCACCAGAATTCTGAATTAAATCAGAGTTAATTCGTACACATAAAATCAGGGCAAAATCAAGAGGTTGAACCGGTTGAGAAGAATCCTCTCAGAATCGATCGGTTAAAGCCAAGAATCCAAGGCCATTTCGTCAGAATCTGGAGCTCAAACGAAGAAACCAACAAAGGATAAAGTCAGAAGAAACTCCCGGGATGACCCACCAACAGGGTGTGGCTATCTGGCCACACCCTTGCCGCGGAAACGCGGCTTGGGCCGCGTTTCCGCGGCAATCTTGGGGAGTTAGGGGAGCGTGAATTCCCCCGACCTCCTCAGGATCTTGGTTGTTGGGTTTTTGGCCTATAAAAAGGCATTTTCTGTGCTGAAAGTGGACGTCAAGGCAGATTAGGATTTAGCCTAGTTTTAATTCTTTGTAGTTTAGGTTTTTTTTTCTTTTCTTGTTATGTAATTTGTATGTAACTTAGGGTAGAAGAAGATTCATGTAAGTAAGAGAGAGGCTGAAGTTGAGAGTGACACCGACGATGTACCCTCCTCCTTTCTTCCATTGTCTCTGCAATTAATAAAGGTAAAAGTTCTTTTTATGTTTGTATTTTCTTTTGTTTTGTCTTCCTCTTCTACTTTACCTTGGTTGTTGTTGTTGAGTGTACAAGTGAATTCCAAAGCAAGTATAACTAAGCTACGTGAGAGCCAGCGATAGTTCATGAAGACGTTCTCCTCTTCCAAGATCCGCATCACTTCGTTCTTGCTAGGCTTGACGATATAATGTGCACGGGGACTGAGCTCGAGCTTATGATCTATGCGTTGAACGCCTCCGAAGCAAAGGTAGAACATGCAACGGTTTCCAGGTAAGTCATCACTCAACCTAGGTAAGTATTTCTACACTTTTCTTTCTTTCTTTTCTTTTACTTCTTTAGTATAGATCACCAACCATCTCCTCCAACTCTTTCTTCTCCACTTCATTGTACATAGTCGCTTTTATTGTTTTCTGATTTTCCACCTTCTTCATCTTCCATTTTCTTCTAACTTTAATATAACTTTATTTTTTTCATTTTCATAACTAAAAACAGAGAAGAACCTTCGTTTTATTTTCAGTAAGATTTCAATAAAGAACCGTAAAGCTTCCATCGCAAACCCTCCTTGTGGATCACGACCCGCATAGCCACTTGCTATAGCGGAAGAATTGAGCACTTGCATATATTCTTTCTTAAGTTCTATAATCTCGTATTTTGTGTGCAGGTTTGGCTTCAATCAGCGCTCCTTTCAAGGAGGCGACATTTAGGCAATCATCAGCCTATAAAAGCCTGATCGGGCTGAAAGAGAAGGCACCACTTCTCTTTGAATTTTCAGAGCACTGCAAGCCCTTTCTTCTTCTTTCTTCTTTGTTTGAGAATCCAAGAACTTCTTCAGTTCTTCAATGGCTCCTAAGAGACAAGTAGGAAAAGAGGTAGCAACCTCTACGACGGAGGGTCCTCCTCTTCCGGTCATCGAACAACCTATCGCGGGTAGGAATTTTTCCCTTTTGATCAGAGATTTTCTCTTTTAAAGCCGATTTTTGGCTATCTTCTGATGAACCCAAAGCGATCAATCATGATCTTGTGATCTTAGGGAGTTCAATTCCCTGAATTTTCCTTGATTTCTTGATCGGGAATCTTAGAACCGAAGGGTCCCTTCTTCAAGCTTCCAGGCGAAGCTATCCCTTAGGCGGTTCACATCCTATTGAATGATAGGGTGCGAAGCTAGCCTTTGGAGTGTGACTGAAAAGGACCTTAGTGCCCTTAAAATAATTTTTAGGCAGCAGTACCCTTCTGACGAAGTTAGCCCCTGGGGCTTTGTCGCGTTCTGTTGTTCGAGGTCAAGCTTCCAGAGCGAAGCTAACACTTGGATATTTTCCCGCTTCCTGCCTTCGTGTGGAGTGCGGAGTTACGCTGCAGCTGCGAAGCTAAGCTATCATTAGGCCAGCTTCGCTCGGAGAGCGAGGCTATGCCATAACAAAAAGTGCATTCTTGTTTTAGCCCTTGTTTGGCTGATGAACTAATCATAGTTTCTCCTTGCTCTTGCAGTGCACTATACTCCTGGTCTTCTGAACAGTCTCTTTGGCACAGCCAGGGGGCTAGATGGCAACGTCAGCCTGCAGTTTCAAGGGCAGGCTTCACTATTCAACGAGCGAAGCTCTCCCGCTCGGGATGCACTTATTCATGGTAGGGATCAGCGCACCATGAGGAGCATTTTAACTACTGTTCCCCTTGAAGATTCTGACCGAAGAATCTATCGAAAGCCCGGCTTCATGTTTGGAGATGCAGCGCCAGACAACAATCACCAGCTGCTAGCCGGAGAGGGGCAGTGGATTTTTAAATTGGATGGTGAGAAATACTATCTCCCATCTAGCAAGCGGCATTTTCCTCTGTCCTTTCAATGTGTGACGAGGGCTCGAAAGATGCAGTGGCAAGTGACTCGGACTACTGACTCCATTCACGTAGGGAAGTTGATAATTCCGTCCCCTGGTTACACAAGGACGGGTCCTCCTTGCTGCATATTGGGTCTCCACCCTGGGAATGTACTTCCAGACATCCCAGTTGGAGAAAATCTTGCGGTGGCTCAGACCTTTGGAAATCAATTCTTTAAGGTTTGTGACAATTATCCAGCCACTGATTTCAGGACTCCGGGGTGGATTCACCCTCCTAAGGCATGGTGGAGGGACTTGACTCTATATGTCCTTGCTCATTTTGAGGAGGATCTGGAGAGGCTGGGGCTTTATGACGCCGTCAAGGCGATCTGTTATGGCATTCAGATGAGCGTAGCGAACTTCTATACCATTTTTGAGTTATATTGCCCGGCTACAGGGAGCTTCTTCACCCCTGTTGGCGAATTGGGTATGACTCTGCACGAGATGTGGGAAATCTCTGCTCTGCCTTTGGGTTCTATCCCATATGAAGAATATTTCCCGTGCGAGGCGGCATTGGCACTTCTGGAGAAGCAGGAGCCCGCTTTGCTTGAGACCTACCGGGAATTGATGTGCCACCTCTACATTTGTTCCAGCATGCATGGGAGCCATAAGGGAGCTTCATGCAGTTTGAAGAGCTGGGGAAATTATTTGTTCCCCCGACTTGGAAGGTACTCCTGAAGCGGCTCATTGTGGATTTGCAGATGAAGATATCTTTCGTCGAATACAAGAGCACTCTCAAAGGGATTTGATTCTGGAAGAAGATGACGGAATCTATGAGAAAGGCGATATTCTTCGGAGTTTCCACCACCAGGCTCGTCGACCGACGTCCCGGAAGGCACTTCTAGCGGTTTCTTAACGGTCTGGTTGAAGAGATGTGTGGTGCCGTCTTCGTCTGGCGATGTCATCCATCCGACTGTCTTATTGCTTGCCATTCGTCTAGTCCATGGTCGTTCTCTTGGACTTCTTTCAGCCATAATGTACTGTATTCAAAGAGGCATTTGTGCATTGACGGAGGCTTTCTGTAGGCCACCAACAACGAAGCGGGGAAAGGGGACTATCTTGCCTCGCGACGGACCAAACCCCCGAATAGGTGCCATATACTTATTTAATGGCATGGTTCGCCCTTCACTGTCCTTCCATCATCCAAGCCGGAGAGGAGCCCCCAAAAGGTGTTCGAATAGCTCTTCTTCGTCGATTCGAGGGGTGTTTATGGTCGAAGATTTATGTGGCTGCGGTCCGTAAGCTGCTGTGCCGTCATGACGTCTATAGCCTTTTTCGATGCTTCTCCTACATTCGCGATGCGGGCTATGGTGAAGAATTCAAGGATATGGGAGAAGGGCAGACGTCATTGAGTCGGGGGATCTTCGAGTGGCTGGTTAGCATCCGACCATCACACTTGTTGTACAGAAGTGGGGACACCTGCTACCTGGAGCCCTATGTTCCGAGTCGGTTTGCCCGCCAGTTTGGGTATGACCAACTGTATGTAGGCAATCCAAACAACAGTCTGGCCTTCATGGGGAGTCTCATCGATGGAGCTCGTGCCTGGCGGTTCTTCATTGCCGGCTGTACTGAGGCGCGACTGTTCATGCCGCTAAGGACACCGAACCTTTTGACGACCCTGGGATTCTGCCAGTGGATAGAACTTCGAGCTCCACACCCACTGGATTTTCTATTAATTCCTTTGGTGTGAAGTTAATCTCTCAGCGGCTGAAGCGGAAGGTCACTGAGAAGAGCGAGGGTAAGAGGGTTCGCGTTCCAGGCCTCAGGGAATTCATGCTGTTGATGATAGCGAAGCCTCAGATGCAGGAAGTCCTCGCTTTGAAGCGGATACAGGTGTTGAGGCTCCAACAGCTGCTTCTGGTGGGGTAGGCACGGCCCCCATGGAACGTGTTGATGTGGAAGAAGTGGAGGAAGAAGATGCTGACGTCCACTTCAAGCGAAAGCGGAAAGGTGGATCTCGTAGGAAGAGGGTAGTGAAGAAGCCTCGTCGCTACGCTCCTACGGTTGTTGAAGAGGGCGAATTATCTGCAGCGCCTCCTCCTGCCCCATTAGTCATTAAGTTATCGGCTCCTAGGCCGACTACTGGTAAAGCTGCTCCGGACCTGGGTGAGATCAGCTCCGTTCTTGTAATATACTTCTTATGTGTTCCATATAGCTCATTGTTTATTTTATGATTCAGGAACTGAGGCGGTGAGAAGCCCGAGAGCTGAGGCTGCCGGAGAACAAGGGGGGCATTATGATCCCTTGTTCACTTATAGGGAAGGCGATGAGGCTGGCTATTTCGCCGTCTCGGAAGAGTCTGGAGATGATGCGGCTGATGTAGGTCCTTCGGGTGCTGGGACTTCAAAAGGAAGTCCCGTAGCTTCTAGCTCTTTTGGGTGGACCACGGAGGGTTCGGCGAGTGAAGGTGGGCCGGCCATTCGTGTTGATTCCGCTAAAGATTTTCCAATGGAGCCTGTAGGGACTGATGCAGCCGTCAAGATGATTGAGGCGACATCATCTTTTGGTACTGTTTTGACCTTTTGGCTCCTGCTATTTATTATGCCTTGCCTAAACAAAGTCTTGTTGTAGGTGTTCCGCCTTTGGGTGCATCGACTTCAAGAGAGCCAATCCGTCTTCTTGAGTGAACCAGGGGTGAAGTAAGTGCTTCGACCGCGGCGGATGCTGCTGAGTTGGATGCCTTGTATCATGACCTGCCCTCTTATCAGCCTGAACCAGCCAGAGGAAAGGGGATTGAGGGGACGGTAGTCGTGGAACCAATCTCACTTCCAACTATATCGATGAGTGAGATGCCATCGGTTTCGCCAGTGCCGCCTATCTTGCCAGGTGCGGAGCTGAAGGTGATTACCAGTTCTACTTCTCCAACATTGGTAGTTGAGCCAGCTCTCCCGGAAATGGTCACTAGTCCTACCTCGGTTGTGGCTAGTGTACTGGTTTCAATGAGGACTCCTCTAAGATCACCGACGACCCCTCATGTTGCTGTAGCCAGTGCTTCTATTATTTCCTCCATAGTTCCACCAGTGAAGCCAGTGGAAACTCTGTCTTCAGGGGCTGCTCGTTTGCCGGGAGTAATTGAGGCCAAGAATGAATTCGTGGCTGAGTTAGTCGACACCTTTTAAAAGAGCTTGAAGCGATCCATAGCTTTGGTCTTGAAGGGCTCGACTACCTCGTTCTCTGCTTTAAAGGTGGCCTTTCCCGAAGCATTGACAGTATTCGAGACTTTGGAGGGGATGACCAAGCCGCCACGTTGGAGCTTCTGGTGGACAGACTCGAGAGGGATGTGGACGAATGGCGCCGTCTTAGACATTCAGATCTGGAGTCTTCAGTTAACGAACAGCTTGCGTATCTTATTGCTCAGATGCATGAAGCTCATCTTGCCGCTCAAGAAGCTGCTAAGGCAATTTCTTCTGATTTGAAATTCTTGAAGACAAGGAAAGTAGAGCTCGGGGATGCCATAGACGCTTCTAGTAGTGCTCTTCTTGATGCTGAGGATAAAATTGAAAAGGCTAAGGAAATAATTAGGAAGGCTAATCTTCTTTTGTCCAAGGTAGAACCAGTGCGTCTTGAAGAGACTGCCCAGCTTGAACAGCTTAAGGCCCAGAATGACGAAGTCTTGCGGCAGGAGTTAGCACAGAGGGCAAGCTTGGTTGAAATTGAAGCTCGCTTGGCCCAGACGACGAGCTTTAATGAGGTCGAGTTGAGGTCGCAGGCACTTATCAGGGCTGCTGAAGAGAGGAAGACGAGGCTGGCCACTCTTGAAGAACAGATCAAGTCCTATGAAGCGCCGTTGTAGCTTGTGATCTGTGCATTCATGTATCCCTCTTTTGGAATCAATAAAAAGTGATTTTATTTGACTCCCCTGTCGCATTTTCAACTTGTTTTATCTTCTGAATTCTTACTTTCAAGTTGTATCACAGCCATTTGAGAAAATAGTCCTTACTGGACTAAAAAGATGAGACCTGACTGTCTGCCGGTTCAGAGGTCGCAATGACGTAACCGATTGAGAAGCCGCCAAGCTCGAAATTTTGTCGTAAGATGACAAAGAAATAGTCCTTGCCGGACTGAAGGATGAGACTTGGCTATCTGCCGGTTCAGAGGTCGCAATGACGTAACCGATTGAGAAGCCACCAAGCTCAAAATTTTGTCGTATGATGACACAGAAATAGTCCTTGTCGGACTGAAAGATGAGACTTGGCTATCTGCCGGTTCAGAGGTCGCAATGACGTAACCGATTGAGAAGCTACCAAGCTCAAAATAGTCCTTGCCGGACTGAAAGATGAGACTTGGCTATCTGTCGGTTCAGAGGTCGCAATGACGTAACTGATTGAGAAGCCACCAAGCTCAAAATTTGGATAGGATTTGGAAGAAATTGTCAGAGGTATATTGTTAACGTGACAACCAGAAAAGTCCACCAAAGACTGAGTGGGACTCAGAAACTTGCTGGGGAGCTAGGAAATGAATTTCATAGAAGATCATATGTCAGAGGTGTAATGTTAACGTGACAAAAAGAACTTCGTAGGGATTCAGAAAGCAATTTGTCGGAGAAAAACGAGAAGATCACTGTCATAGGTTTAATGTTAACTTAATAGCGAAATGAATGGAAAGATCTTTATATGTGGTCTTACCATTCCATGGATGAGAATTGGTAAGTAATTTTGGAGAGGGAATCAAATGGGAACAGGTCCCTTAGGATTTTTAGCAAATCCTCAACTATCAACGGGTTTGATATGCCTTTATCAACTACCGTTTGAGTCGGGCTAGCCATGCCATTCCCCTCAGCATGATGAGTTGTCGAGGACTTATATGTTGGGCTTATAGGCCAACATTTTCCTCTATCCTTAACCGTTAAAGGTGTCGGATCATGTGGTTAGTGCATGTGTAACCTTGATTTTTCTTTGAGACAACCAATGTGTGATCAGCTTCTTACTGGTTTATGGTTGTATGATCTCATTTGGAGGAAGAGAGGGGCACTCCTTGTGCGTACCTTGGATTTGAAGGTTTTGATCAGAGGTGTAATGTTAACTTGATCATAAGAAGGATCCTTAATCAAGGATTATACTTCTTTAAGAACTTGCCATTGATCGACATCATGAGTAAATCGCCATCTAAAGTCATAAGGCGATATGTTCCGTTCGAATAGACTGTTTCTATTACAAACGGTCCCTCCCATTTGGGCTGAAATTTGCCTTTGATTTTGTGAGTCATGATTATTGGTCGTCTGACGGCTAAAACCAAATCTCCTTTCTGGAAGACTCTTTACTTGACCTTCTTATTGAAGGCTTTTGAGATCCGAGCTTGATACAACTCGATGTGCTGCTGAGCTTGTAACCGCCTCTCATATAAGGCTTCGAGCTCTTGAAGACGCAACCGATCATTGTCCTCTGATGTGATCTTAGTGATCAGAGCAACTCGTAATGACTGCTCTGGATTTCCAACGGTATGACTGCTTCACACCCGTACACCAGGGAAAAAGGCGTATTGCCTGTCGGGGTTCGAACCGTGGTTCGGTAGGCCCAAAGACATTCACCAAGCTTTTCATTCCAATCTCGCTTATTCGAGGAGACGAACTTTTTGAGTAACTTTATGATCGTTTTGTTGAATGCTTCTGCCAAGCCATTAGCGGCGGGATTATAGGCAATTGAAGTCACATTCTGAATTCGGTATTTATCGCAGAATCGATAGAATACCTGGCTTATGAATTGGGGACCATTATCATGGATGATCCGCCTAGGGACACCAAACCGATGAATGACATGGTGTTTGATGAAATTAACCACATTGAAAATTTTGACTTCAACCAGTGGTATGGCTTCTGCCCACTTTGAAAAGTAATCGGTTATTGCTAAGATAAACCGGTGACCTTTTGTTGAAGAGGGGCTGATTGGTCCTACGACATCGATTCCCCATGCTTCAAATGGCCATGAATCAACAGTTGGGTGGAGCAACTCTGAGGGCTGATTATGAAGTCTGCATGGATTTGGCATGCTTTACACCTTCGTGCATATTGGATGGCATCGGCTATCATGGTTGGCCAATAATATTCAAGCCTATGCAATATGTCTTTAAGTTTTGGACCTGGCTGATGAGCTCCGCATATGCCGTCGTGTGCTTCTTTAAGCACTTCCTATGCCTCTGAATTAGAAAGATAACGGAAGAGGACACCGTCATATGAACGACGGTAAAGTGTCTTCAGAGTTGGATCGTAGTAAAAACGGAGAGACTTTCGTCTGATAGATGCCGCTTCTTTAGGATTGTCTGGCAGCAGACCATGTAGAGCATAGTCGATGAAAGAAAATCGCTAATCTCTCGGCTCAAGATCCGTCGAGATATTATAGACCTCTCTGGTTCTTAACATATGTTTAGAACAGACAAGGTGTCGAGTCGCCACTGTTAGGTGATACTCGGTGTCGACTGGCAGGGCTAGCGTTGTTGCTAATGCAGCAAGAGCATCCGTCTTAGTATTCTGAGATCGAGATAAATGCCTGATGTAAAAGCCATCAAACAGATTAGCCAATTCGATGACTGTGTAATAATAAGGCACCAAATCCTCGTGACGGACCTCATATTCGCCTTTAACCTGATTGATAATCAGTTTTGAATCGCCGTAAGCTTCAAGGTAGCGTACCCCCATTCCGTGGGCGAGCTGAAGACCAATGAGTAGAGCATTATATTCCACTACATTGTTGGAGCATGATTCCGTCAGAGAAAATGCTCTAGGAAGGACATGATTCTGTGGAGAGATAAACACAACCCCCACGCCGGCAATGATCCTACCTTTAGGGCCTATTCGTGATGCTCCATCGTAAAACATCTGCCAAATTTCATCCTCTGAGGTTACATTGGACTCGAAGATTTCATCTGGAAATCTTCATGAAGTTTTGAGTATTCCGGAACTGGATGAGCAGCCAAGAACTCTGCAAGGGCCTGGCCTTTAACCGCCTTTTGAGGGATAAAGATCATGTCGTATTGAGACAAAAGAAGCGCCCATTTAGCTAATCTTGAATTCAATGATCCTGGCTTTGTCATGAGAAGACGCAAAGGATTCACTCTGGAGATGACATGTATGGTTTGGCCGACCAAATAATGTCGTGTCTTCTGAACGGCAAAGACAAGAGCTAAGCACTCCTCAATAAGATTAACGAGATTCCGCTCCTATCAGAGTCCTGCTCAGATAATAAATGGCCTGTTCATGACCATTGTCGTCTTTTTCAGCAAGCATGACACCAAGAGAATGGTTCATAGCTTTCACATAAAGCAAGAATAGTTTCCCTGATGTGGGAGCCACTAAGACTAGAGGTTTTGTGAGATATCTCTTGATATCCTCATAAGCTTCCTGATAAGCCTGATCCCATACAAAGGAAGCACCTTTTTTCATGAGTCGGGTGAACGGTTGACAGCGGCCTGAGAGATTTGCGATGAATCTTCTGATATAAGCCAGTCTACCTTGCAAGCCTCTAAGCTCTTTGAGGTTCCTAGGTTGGTGCATCTCTGAATGGCTTTGACTTTATCTGGGTCAAGATGAATTCCTTGTGATGTAACAATAAACCCAAGGAACTAGCCACTCGAAACTCCCAAGAAGGATTTTGTCGGATTCATCTTCAGTTGATGAGCCCGCATTATGTCGAACATCGTTCTCAAGTCACGAAGATGGTCATTCTTATTGCGGCTTTTGACAGCAATGTCGTCGACATAACATTCTACCGTTTTTCAGAGATGATCGCGGAAGATTGTGCTCATTGCCCGCTGATAGGTTGCTCCGGCGTTCTTTAGCCCAAAGGGCATCACAGTGTAACAGTATACCCCAATGGCATTCAGAACGAAGTATGCTTCTCGTCGTCGGGATACATCTTAATCTGATTGTACCCTGAAAAGCCGTCCATGAAAGACATTCTTTCAAATCCACAGGTATTGTCAATCATGACATCGGTGATGGGCAGTGGGAATTCGTCTTTAGGACAAGCTGTATTGAGATCACGATAGTCGATGCAGATCCGTATTTTCCCATTCTTCTTGAGGACGGGAACGATATTAGCAACCCTATCCGGATGCTGTTCCTCCCGTATGAAGCCACATGCAATGAGCTTATGAACTTCGACTTCAATAGCCTCCATAATGTTCGGGCGAAACCGACGTTGCTGCTTGACTGGCTTGGCGTCAGGTTTGATATTTAGACGATGCATGGCTACTTGTGGATCAAGTCCGGGCATGTCTTCGTAGTTCCATGCGAAGACGTCTATATACTCCTTTACGAGTATTATTAATTCTTCTTTTTCCATAAGTGATAAGCTTTCACTTATAAAGATGGGTTTAGCGTGATCTTGATTACCCAAGTTGACCTGCATCACCTTGTCTTCAGTAGGTGGTTCGCGCAGTTCGAATCGCTTTTCCCATTAGAGATCTAATTGCTGAGCCTATGGTTCCTCATCAGTAGCTTCCGCTGGCTCCAATTGACTGCTTGAAGTCATATTAACGGTGAGATTCTCGAACATGATTCCCACACTGACATCTGAGTCCCACTCGGAGGAAGAGGCGGAATGTGATGGAATCGGTTCGCCATCCCTGAATTGAACCATTGCTGGTGGTGTGGGTTTAACGTATCCCAACCCCCTGCGTGTGTTATCATAGTAATTTGTAGGTTTCCCTTTTGGCACAAAGTTACGCAGCAAACTATTCCTTCCTTTTCCGAAATTCAGGCCCTCTCCATGCTTTAGGTTGTACCCCATTTTCTTCATCATATGGTGTGCTGATCGCGCATAGTGAAAAAATTGCGGGGTATCTGAGTCTGAACTTGAATCTGTGACTGTGGACCCTCGTGGTTGGACTTTACCAAATATTATGGGTAACTGACCTTCTTTGGATGGAGGGATCATTAAAAAGGCCCCTTCTACAGATTTCATGGGTGTACCGAATGCACTTGGTCTAGGTAAAGGCATGTGCAGAGAGCTATCCGTAATGGATTCAAACAACCCAATACTCACAGGATAATCAAATGGAATATTATCATTAATTACCCATTCACCCTCATCTTCAGAAGGAGTGTTACATTGGGGATTATTAAGACATGCTATAATTGGTTCACCAATCAGAATGGCTGGCATGTCTGCTTCAGATTCTGAATCTGCCTCATTGCCACTATCATTATCGTCCGGCAATGATTCTTTCGATGTTTTACCAGTCTCTTGATATAAGAGAGCGTCAGTGAAGTAATTTTCCACCCCTTTGAATGGTTGCTTCTCAGCGAAGACAGTTCGTACTGTTCCATCATCTTCAACATATTTGAAGCACTGGTGCAGAGTGGAGGGAACGATCCAATTGGCGTGGATCCACGGTCGTCCTAGTAGCAAGTTGTATGACGTGTCAGCGTCAATGACATAGCACGTCACTTCTGACTTCAAGCTCCCGATTCGGCAACGGAGTCGAATTTTCCCAAGTGGATGACTACTTCCGACATTAAAACTGTATATTATTGTAGTTGTTGCGGACAACCTATATAGTGGTATACCGAGGAAGTAAAGGAGTCTTTTGGGATGATGCTGTGCGCAGACCCCAGATCAACCGGTATCCTTTCAATGCATGTTGAACCGATGTATCCGGTGTAATACAGAGGTCGATCGTGCTTGTTATCCTTGAGAAGCATATCTTCCGCTGTGAAGGTAATAGCGGGTACCTTTGACTGTACATGATGTGGCATTCAGGGCAAGAAACTGAGCGTCATCTTTAGGGATTTCTGGCATATACGTCAGGAATGATTCTGAATCAGCCAGCGCATCCCTGAGTGCTTCTCTTGTCTCTTTCGAGAGACGAAGGAGCTCGTGTATGGTAATACGAGCCAGTATATTAGCCAGCTGGGCCAATATATCAAAATGAAAAGGCTTGTTTAGCCCTGGGCCTAAAGGCTTCTTCAGGACATGGTCGAACCGGACATCTCTTGGCTTCTCCTTTCCCTTGGTTGGAACTGAAGCGGATGCTGGTACTTGTACTGACGTTGTTTGCCATTGTGTCTCATCAGTAGCTTTCTCATACTGTTTTAAGTATGATTTTCCGGATCGAGTACCCGTCGGCTGAGGTACATCAGCCTGCGTCGCGCAAGCGTGCTTTTCTCCTTCAGAATCGCTGAGAGAAGCTGATGTGAAATTGTCATCGTCTGGCAGGATGGAGATGACATTGCAAGATTTGCCTTTCGACTTGGACTTCTTTGAATCCCATTGTTCGTCTTGGACAAGGTCTGGGTGTATCCACATGATTTCCCCTGTCTTCAGTGTCAAGGGAACAAGACCCTTATTATCTTGAGTTTTAACTGCAGGATGTATGACTTCCAGTCGCGGTGCAGGGATTGGATAAGTCCCGTCAGGAACTGTGACCTTTGCGGTTTTGCCGAACTCGAGAGTCACCATATTTGCAGTGACTTTCTTTTGTTCTGACTTCAGTGTCAGGACTCCGGCATCGATCAAAACTTGAATTCTGTCCTTGAGGACAAAGCACTTGTCGGTAGAATGGTGAATCATCCTGTGGAAGAGACAGTATTTGGGATCGTTCGTGCGTCCTATTTCATTGGGACATCGAGCATCCGGCATCTTCAATTTATTCCCTTTGTGGAGTAAATAGAATATTGTGACCACCTGATCGTCTTTGAAGGAGTATTGTTTCAAACGAAACTTAGACTCCTGATTATTGAAGCCGCTCTTCTTAGCCTTCGACTGAACATTCCCTGACAATTCTACTGACATAGTCTTTTCCCCTTTGGCTAGAGAAGACTGTGCTATGTCGCCACGTCCTTTATTATTCATACCTCATTTGCCTTTAGGGGTGGATGGTTCGAACTTCTTAGCCGACTTTTCGGCTATCTCAGCTTGTTCGACCAGTTCTTTCCAGGTATGGGCTTTGACAGCCCCTATGCGAACCTCTACTTGGTCTAAGAAGTTGTGCCTGCACGTCTGTAAGAGCATGGGTAATGGCATCCCTGTTAGGCACATTAAGGACAAGTTTCTGAACCGCTCAATGTAGTCACGGACAGATTCATCCTTCTTCTGTACGGTAGAGAGGAGTTTGTCCATGGTATCTCGGTATCATCCTCATAGAAACGAGAAAGGAATCGGGTTTCCAGGTCGATCCAGGAATTGACGGAGCCCGGAGGGAGACTTCGGAACCAGTCAAATGCTACCCCCTTTAAGGTGCCAATGAACAGCCTAGCCATGATAGCATCATTGTTTATAACATTACCGGTCTGAAACCGGAAATAGTAGATGTGCTGGTTTGGCGAGCTCTTACCATCGTACGTATGTAACGTTGGTGGTTTGAATTTTGGCGGGTATGGTACTGAATCCCACTCCAGCGGGTAAGGACGGACTGCCCCTACTTTCTTTAATTCATCCCTCTGAGTTAGGGATGCGATTTGAGCTTGGATGCCTTTAAGGACTTCAGCGTCCAAGGAAGAACCTTCCTTGGACTCCTCCATCCTTGGTTGTTCATTGCTAAGATGTTCTTCCTCATCATGGTTACTCCCGGTATCATTATTATTCCGGTTATTGAGGAGTTGAGCGAGTATCTGTTGAATGTTGTCCAAAGCTTCTTGCTGGGTCTTGGAAGTTTGCTCCTGAGCTTCCAAGCGTCGATGAAGGTCATCATTACGGTTATCAGCCATATTCACTGATACTTTGTCTGTTCGCACTGAGCTGACTGTCGCCGAAGAGGCATACCCACTGTCTTCGTCCTCTTCATCAGGCCATTGGACTAATCCTTTTATTGGTTCTGGTGAGGTTACTGCAGTTGAGGAAGATGGTTGTTCATAACTATAGGGTATTGCAACCCTAGATCTGGTGTTTCGGAAGACACCTTCTTCATGTACCAAGATTTCGCCCAAGCCTGGGCTATAACCCGGATCTGGGAAACTGTAGAGAGTGTCGTGGGACGCTCGTCTGCCCCTACGCAGCTCTTGTCCTCTTCCGATCATGTTAACGGATGCAGAGGGTAGATCTCGCGATACGCTCCTTTTGCGATGTTTCACCGGGGCCTGCACCGACAGTCGATCAAAAACTGATCATCGGCCTGGAGGAGTGGCGGGGATTGTCCTAACCGGCAATGGACTGAGTGGACTGTCACCAACTGACATCCCACTTGTTGACATCAGGAGGGAGAAGTTTGGAAAGATTCTGACCTCCGTTTGCTTGTCAAGAATTCCCGCAAGTCAGACCAATTGGGCCTAAATGATCCAGCGCAGAGGCTCTGTTGGATTGCGCATAGGACGATGTCCTGCTCTTTTTATCACCGCAGAGGGGATTAGCACTAAATAGTGCTTCAGCTCTAGCTTTGCAGTTAAGAACCTTGGGAATGTCCTTGGGTGTTGAAGCTGCATAAGCACCGCTGTCAACACTTAGGGACGATCCCTTAGCTCCGCTACAAAGCGCGAGCTTAGCGCTTGATGAACTGGGGAGCGAAGCACGCTATGATGTTTTATCCGCTATGTTGCTGCGGAGGTGATCAGCACTTAGGGGCAATCCCTTAGCTTCGCTGCGAAGAGCGAGCTTAGTACTTGAAGAACCGGGGAACGAAGCACACTGTGGTGCTTTGGTTCCAGCTTCGCGGCTATGAACATCATGCGTACCCTGAGGTGCAGTAGCTTCGCTCATGAGAACGAGGCTGGCACGAGGAGTTATTGCTCTTGAATTAGGCGAAGGCATGGTCGCCGTTGTGACTTCGCGGCTAGCAGTCTCGTTGGAGTAGGCAGGCATCTTGCCTTTTTCTTCTCAAGAGAGACGCACTTGTGGCGTAGCTACGCCTGAGGCTTTATACAGAGCCTTCTGCTTTGGCCTCCACATCTGCTTTGAAAGAGGAGACTTAGGTTCGCAGGGAACCTGACTAGCCACAGGCGAGGCTGGGCGGTGTTGGCAGGATTCTGCTTCCGGTTTCTATCCCGAAACCTTGGCCATGGAGACCTTTCTATGCTTCCGTGCATGGAGCATTAGACCACCCCCAGAGAGGACTTCTTCAAATTTTCCTTGGTCGAAGTGAACGACCAGGTTCTCGAAAGTGACAGGCTTGCATTGCGGGCCTGCTTCCTTGTTGCGCCAGAGGACCGCGGTAGGCTCGCAGAGAGCCTCATCTGTCTCCGCAGAGACTTGCTTTGAAGATTTAGCCAGAGGGGCTCTGGCCACACCGGCTTCCTTGAATTCAGAGATAGACCTGAAGGTCTGTTCGTCGCATTGCGACACTTGATTCTCAACAGTGGAGAATTCGATCCCCAGCGGAGTCGCCATCTTGTTTTCCATTGATTTTGCAAAAGAGGAAAACTTACAAAACAGGGGTCGAGGAGATAAATTACAAGTAACACAAAAGATTACAAGTAGATCTCCTCTGAGATTCTGGAGAAGTGTGCCGATAGGAGTCTGGTCAGCACGTGACCACTTTGTCCCTTTGACGATGCGATCGATAGGATTCCCTTCTCGCCTGATTCGGGGAATCGGAGAACAGAAGGTTGGTAGAACCCTCTCGTTACTTCTCAAACCGCCTCCACTTGGGAATTCCTTCTTACCTGGTTCTGGAAATTCCTTGAGAGGAAGGAAGGCATTAGGGTATCAGCACCCTGATTAGAGAAGCAGTTCTCTGAATTCTTGGAAGTAAGAGAATAGATCTATGTTTAGCCGTCTCTCTCTATTTTTAGCCTCTTCGCCTCGTGCGTGTATGTCTTGTTGTATGCCTCTGGTGGGCTATTTATAGGGAAAACAGGGGTATAATCGTCCCTTCAAAATATGGAAACAGATTGAGTCAATCTGTTCAAATCTGGAAAGTAGCCTTGCTGCGAGGCTAGAATCAGCTTCTGCGAAGCTAGAAGTAGCAGGTAGGTCGACCTCCTGATCTGTTTTGATTCTTTCCATATAATTGGAAGATCTCCCTTGATCCTCTTACTCGTTTTAGGAGAGTCAAGAGATTATGACAAATAACTGTCAAATTTGATCTCAGATTCGATCTTGATTAGATTTGATCTTGATTCTGAATTGATTTGATCTCATCTGGAGATTTAATTGGTCAAAGGTTGACCATAACAGACCCGCAGCGGAGCTGCTGCGCCGAGCTCGCAGCGGAGCTGGAAGAAGCATCTGGCGAAGTCAGAAGAAAGCTCTTCAGCGGAGCTAGATAACATCTGTGGCGAAGCTACCATCCTTCTGCGCGGTTGTGTGGCTTCGAACGAAGCTAACTCTCTGCGGAGTTAACTGAGCACTTCAGGGGAAGCTGTAAGTTAGCTCTCCGATAAAGCTTTGAACAGCTTCAAGGCGAAGTTGGACAAACTTAGCCTCTCAGGCGAGGCTATCCCCTTGGGCTCATGTGATGCTAAGTGTTAAGCTAACTTAGCATCTTAGACCTGCTTAGGTCTTTTCAGAGACAATCTAGGCTCACTGCCTGTTTTACTGGATCAGTAGAGTCCAAGTTGCTGCTTTGTCCCTCGGAGATGGGTACAGAACTGGTCGTCAGCTTGTCTGTCACTTGTCTTTTGTAAATATCAACAAGTTTAAACATTGTTCAGGCTAGTAAGAATCTTGTCTTTTTTAAAGTGCCAACAGTGGTCAGCAACGCCTTTCTCGAGATTGAATTCTTGAAGAAGTAAGATCCGACAAATTAGTCGGGCCTTATCATCTTTCTTCGCCATAAGGTATCTTAGCGCAGAATGATCGTGAAGTGGTGGTTTTGGACCCAAGTAGGCAGTGACGAAATTTCTCTAATACAAATATTACAGCCAAGAATTTCTTTTCGGTTATAGTGTAGTTCAATTGCACATCATTGAGAGTCCTACTTGAGTAGTAAATCACGTCCTGCTTGTTATCTATGCGTTGTCCTAAGACAACGCCTATAGTAAAATCAGAACCATCGCACATGATTTCAAATAGCTTTGACCAATTCAGTGTAGAGATGATTGGTGCAGAAATAAACTCATTTTTCAGCTTCTCCCAAGCATTAAGACATTACTATAAACTGAAGGACACGTCCTCAGCTAAAAGGTTAGTTAAGGGTCTAACAATTTTACTAAAGTCCTTAATGAACCTACGATAAAAACCGGCGTGTCCTAAGAAGGATCGGATATCTTTAATATACTTCATCACCAGGAGCTTAGCTATGACCTCAATCTTGGCTTTATCCACTTCAATTTCATTTTTAGAAATCTCATGACCCAAGATAATTTAATGTCTTAGCATGAATTGGCATTTCTCCCAGTTCAGTGTTAGATTTTTCTCCGCACAACGTTAGAAGATGAGTTCGAGAGGGTGAAGATATTGATCGAACGAGTCTCCATAAATGAAGAAATCATCCATGAATATTTCCAAAAATTATTCTACCATATCAGAGAAAAGACTCAACATGTAATATTAAAACGTTGTTGGGGCAAGCCGAAAGGCATTTGACGATAAGCAAATGTCCCAAATGGACATGTGAAAGTGACCTTTTTTGGTCCTCCGGAGCAATGGAAATCTGATTATACCCCGAGTAACAGTCCAAGAAATAGTAATACTTATGGCCAACCAAACGTTCAAGTATTTGGTCAATGAAGGAAAGCAAGAAATGGTCCTTACGAGTTGCTGCATTTAGCTTCTTATAGTCATGCAAACTCGAATCTTCATGGGAGTTGAGTTTAGACCAACTCTTTGTTCTCATTTTCCACCACGGTGAAATCAGATTTTTTTGGAATCTCGTGGACAAGACTGACCCATTGGCTATCACAAATGGGATATATTATCTCATTGTCTAAGAGTTTCACGATTCAGCATGAACATCCTCTTGCATTATAGGGTTTAACCTATGCTGCAGGTGTCTTTTTGGTGTCGCTTTTTCATTGAGATGAATGTGATGTTGAGTTATGGCTGGACTCAATCCCTTTATGTCGGTCATAATCTAATCAATGGCTTCCTTATATCTCCTAAGAATTGTTTTAAGATTCTTTTCTTCCCCGTCATTTAAATGGGATGCAATAATGACAGGAAAAGTTTCTTGTTCGCCTAGATAGACGTACTTGAGATGAGTAGATAGAGCTTTCAACTCTAAGAAGAGTCAAGTTTATTGGCTCCACATTTGGTGAAATAGGGTTTGAGGCCCAATTCACAGCAGACTCGACAATGTGATCTAGGTTAAAGTCTTCAGACTCTAACTCAAAGTCACCATCAGGTTCTAGTTCTAATTCTTCTCCATGTTCGCTAGTCAAGTTCTCAATGAGGTTGACTTCAAATGTTTGATCCTCTATATCACATCATTGCTTTCCTAGGTTGAAGACATTGACTTCTCTAGTCATGTCTCCAAAAGTTAACCTCATTGACCCATTTATACAGTTGATAATAACATTTGCAGTAGCAATGATGGGCGCCCTAGGATAACGGGAGTTTGAGCCCTAGGATTGAACACAGGTTGTGTCTCAAAAACTATAAAATCAACGGGATAGATAAATAAGGACATCATTAATTTCCTCCATGGGAACTTTCACTGAACGATCAACTAGTTGGATGGTGACTCAAGTTGGACTAAGATCGCCCAACTCGAGTTGATAAAATGAGAAAGGGAGCAAGTTGATACTTACCCCCAAGTCAAGAAGTGCACGACTAATCTCAGCTTGTCCTATAGTGCAGGCAATGGCGGGACAACCCGGATCCTTATACTTGACAGGAATCGACCCCGACAGTAGCTCACTAATGTTAGTGACTAAGAAGACTATCTTGGGTACATTAGTCTTTCTCTTCTTGGTGCACATGTTCTTAAGAAATTTTGCATAAGATGGAACTTGTTGGATTGCATCAAGAAGTGACACATTTATCTTCACTTGATTGAAGATCTCAATTATCTTATCCATGTGTAGATTTTGCTTGTTGTTTTTCAGCCTATTAGGAAATGATATTATAGGCTTGTGTACCTGACTGGCTGACTTGTCTTTTTCAGACTCGTTAGATTGGGATGTATTGGAATTAGATGAAGTGGATGCTTGTGTTGTTGTGCTGAATGGGATTGGGTGGCATAAACACTTGATTATCAACTTTCTTTCCCAATCTCAATGTACGAACAACATTACATTGATTAAATTGTTGATCCTCAGCCAAATTAACTTGATTAGAATTTCGTGAGTTTGTTAATAGTTGACTAGGCAAAGTACCCTTGGGCCTCTCATTTTGTTAATTAGTTAGCTGACCAATTTGAACCTCTAACCTCGTTATGGCTTGTGCATTGTTGTTCTACGGTATTTGTATGAGGGACTCTTGGTTTCTCATATACCTTTTCATAGTCTTTTCAAAATCAGTCATTCTTTTCTCAAGTGGAGGATTTTGAAAAGAAGATTGTGGAGCATGGTTAGGAAAGTTCTGTTGATAATTGGAAGAACTAGATTGATGATTATGATTGGGATGGTAATTGGGTTGATGATAAGAAGGATTGTCCAACATTATGGGATGTTGGAAGTGATTTGACCTTGAGTGATCATTGTTGTTTTGGCTCCATAAGAAATTAAGGTGATTTCTCCGGCCAGGATTGTACGTTGGTGCGTATGGATTATTGTTGGGCCTTGAAAAGGCCGCATTCATTGGTTCAGAAAATTGTTGTTGAGTTTTGAACACTAGATACTTCTCAAATACATGATTTATGGCTTGATAGTTAAGTATAGCCCGGAGTTGGAAATTGATTTGCGCTAACTTGGTTAACTGGAACTGGTTCCTTAATTTCTAAATCTTCCAATCTTCTCGTTAGGTTTGTTATTCTAGCCTTTGCAGCTATGAACGATTAAATTGGATGAGACATCTTTTTGAAGAGATAGAGTTTGAATTTCTAGAGTTTTCATTAGTCAATTCCCATTGGATGGTCTTTTCAGCTAGATTCTCAAATAAATTCCATCTTTCATTCTCATTCTTTTGCAAGAATCCCCCTTGGCACATGGTTTCTAAGAGGGTCTTGGTTGAATAGTCTAAACTGTCATAGAGAATTTGGTATAGTCGCCACTTCTCTATTCCATGATGAGGACATTGAATATGGAGGTCTTTGAAACGTTCAAAATACCTCCAAAACAGTTCACTTGGTTCTTACTTGAATTGCATAATGTTTTTTCTAATTAGAACAGTCCTGTGAACTGGGTAGAATTTCTTCAAGAAGACCTTGATGAAACCATCCTACGATGTGATGAAACTGGCCGCTAAACTGTATAGCCATTTCTTTGCTAAGTCCTTAATAGCAAATGTGACAAATCTCAACCTAATAAGATCATCTACAAGGTGTGGGATTTTCATCATTAAGCAAATATCTCAAATTCTCTTATGAAGAAATACGCTTCTTTGGACTCTAAGCCATGAAACTTGGGGAGCGTGTTGATGAACTGAAGCTTGAGCTCAAAGTTGTGTTCACCAACCGATAGAAGTTGGATGCAAGATGGAAGTGAGGTTCTCATGGGGTAGAACCTGTCCTACAATGATGTTGGTTGAGCCATAACCGGATCTGGTTTTGGTTCTTGTTTAGGTGGTGATGTGTTTCTAGTTAACCTAGATGCGTTTGGGTCTCTCGACCACGATTGCATATACAAACACTACCACAAATAAGTTCACCAATAGTCAACAAGAAAAAGAAAAAGCAACCGAGCCTAGTCTAAGATAAACCTTAATGTAGACAACTCCTAACTGGTTGATTGTCCACTGGAGGTATAATGCAGACTCTGACCACAAGCTAATCAGCCAGGTCAGGGTAAGATTGATGAGAGGTATCCGCACAAAAGCGACGGGCCTAATTAAGTCAAACCACCAGCCTTCGGGGTTTCGTCCCTCAATCCCTATCCTTTGATACCGATTGGCAGGAGTCAAATTCTAACACCTTCCCCACTTAGGATAACCTCCTAATGAGTTGGAGATGTCCCTAAGGCCAATGTCTATTAGATTTTAAATTAGGCTTAGGTTGTGCGTGCTTGGAGATGGTTTGTGGGCTAAGGAAGGCTAATGACTTTCCCACCTTATCTTTTGTTGGTTTTGCCCTTAAAATGTTTTAGTGCAAAGCGTGCAAGATATAAAAAAGTAGCATTCAACAAGCAAGTAATCACTCAAGAATGCTTCCTAAGCTATATGCTATGCATATGTACCTTGTCTCCAGTTTTCTTCAACAGATTGAAATGAAACGTAATTAGACAAATGCCTAAGAATGCAAGTCTAAATATTTTTTAAAACAATTACAATCAACCAATTACTGTTGTATTAAAAACAAGATTGTGAGACAATCAAGTACAGAAAACTAGCAATAAAGAAAACTTATTTTTGCAGAGCAATATGTCCTGTAAGAAAGAGCTTTTAGTAGTCTCACAATAAATTGTTTTTCTTGCAAACTCTTGAAATTTTCTTTCTTACTTCTAGAGTAAGGGCACAAGATCACAAATCTTCTTCTGTAAAGCTTGAATACTCAACCTTGATTTCTTTAACCCTGAAGTAAAACACCAAACTTATTAAAACACAAGAATACTGTTCTCTCCCTAGCAATAACGACAAAAATTGATTGCTAGAAATTAGAGAATACTGTGTATCTTAGTGCTAACGGTTCGTGTCCATGAGGAGAGATGCGATGCAAGTTTTTTGGGATTTTCAGAAAAATAAGTTTTAGTGTTTATGTTTTTTAGATGAAAAAGAAGATGGTGAGCAAAGAATTGATTTAAAGAAAACTTGAAAATTGGAGAAAGTTTTAGAAAAGATGATTTTAAAGAAGCTTGAAGATATTGTGTTTGTTTGTATTTAATAAAAAAAATCCGGGCTCACTATTCTATTATTCAACTATGTGTTTTCTTCTTGAAAGTGATATGCCTTAACTAGATCATAGGCCAAAGTAAAGACTTGATTTTAGAAGAGATCAAGTAAAACACATAAGATGAATTTTGAAAAAGTTTATTTCTTTTTGAAACAGTTCTTAAATAGAATGTTAAATCACCAAGATTTTCTCAAGTATGAAATAAAAACTAGTTTAATACTTGTTTTCAAGATTGAATTTTAAAAAAAGTCTAAGCCCATCCTCATGTGCCTTCAAGAATACTCGCCAATATGCAAAGCTTAATTTACGCATTCATATGATTCTGTTGGGTCCTATAGAAATCGATTAAGAAGAATACTTATAGAAGAAGGAGAATAGTGGGCCAAAAAATCGATTTAGTTACTCATAACAAAGAAAGAACAAACAATATAATGAATTGAAAGTAAGGTGAATCTCCTTTGATTGTCACTTCAACGACACTCTTGTTCTCTCTCTCACTTGTTGCTGGACTAAAATAAAAACAAGCTACAACTTCTCAATAACTATCTAACAATGATCCTAAACGCTAAAAAAAAGAGAGATTAATCCTAGTATTCGTCCCTCTGCCTCTGATGTGTAGGATATTTATAGGGTAGAAATGGATAGGGGAGACGAGTGGAGAGATAGGGGAACAAACGCTCCCCAAGCCTTGTTTCCGCGGCAAAATCCTGGCCTTAGGGCAGGGCCAGGGTCAGTGTGCCATTTGACCGTCCATCTGTCCTCTATCCTTTTATCCCATTGGATCTTGAATTTTGTTTTGAATTTGACGAGATATCCTTTAATCTTCAGTTCAACCAATTTTAGTCTTCAAAAGTTCGTTTTTGCTTTGATTTTAATTAGTATTTATCTTATTTGATATACTCAGTTTTCAGATAAGAATCTACATTTGAATCGATACCTTTTCCTTTGAACTTCTGGATTTAATTGGATAAATGTCATTCCTTTTCTTTTCTTCCTTAATTACCCTGCACGCCACTGGACATTAAAATACATTAATAGCAGAGTTTTATTTAAATAAAGATGTAGAAATGTGACACATATGATATGAAAACATGCAACGCACGTGTGTGATCAATGAGCATCTCATTGTGCGAGAGTGCACAACCAAGGCATCAACATCCGAGAATGAGATATAGTTTGCTCATAGTTAAAGGCGAATCTGTCAGCACCGTAAGGTATTTGCTCCTACGAGCCTCGTTAATGTAAATGACCTTCTCCTTGGTGCAGTGCCTTCTATCGGGGAAGTGCCGAAGATGGCGTTTACTTTCTGATACTGAATGAGAGTCCAGTTGACTTGTCTCTCTTGCTGTGGGCCATGGGGGCTTCCTTATGCACTTTGGTCTCCGAGGCTACCCGGGCTTGAGGATAAACTCCTTGAGATACTCTCTAGCTCTTGAAGCTATCTCTGAAGAGAGTAGCAATCAATGGTGCAATGTCCTATTCCGTCGTGAAAAATGCAGTATTCTTCGGCTCCCGCCCCCTTCGGGTTATGTGGGCGTGGCATGGGGCGCCTTACCCAGTATTGATCATTGATGGCGTTGAAGATATGATCCACAGAGATTTTGAATGAGGTGAAGTCGGTTTCCTCTCCTTAGGCCTTGGCAGAGTTCCGTACGGGCTTGTTTACTGCTCTGACGCCCCGATTTTGATTCTTCTTCGGGGAAACAGACTGTGAATTCTGTTTCTCCCCTTCATTCCCTTGTTTGGGAGAGCAATTTGTTACGCCCTGGGTAGCATCCTCGATTTGTATGTACTTTGAGCCTGAGAGAAGATGTCCCTCATCCTGGTGACTTTATACTTCACCTAGTGTTTGTAGGAGTGAGAGACTTGTAACCCACTGATGAACGCAGCGGCAGTCACATAGTCATTGTAGTTATACACCAAGGCCATTTGGTTTTGAAAACTGACGTAATGTTTGAGGCTCTCTCCATGCTTCATCTTGATCGTAAGGAGGTAGTTGATGTTCTTCTTTATACTCATGACGCGAAGCATATTGATTTAGAAGATCGACCTCACTACTTTGAAGTTTCAGAGTGTGTGCCTCGGGAGAGTAAAATCAGTCGTAAGCGACACCTTTGAGACTGGATGAGAACACGCGACTCAAGAGGAGGTCATCCATCTTGTCTTGGTATTGCCGGAGGTGCTGGATGGGATCGGTCGCCCCAGAGTACCACTCGAAGCTCGGCATTATGAACTTTTGGGGAAGCATTGAGTGGTGATTTTCTCCAAAAGTGGTGAGTCGAAAGTCCTCAGGTTGCAAGGTTTACTTTTTTCGGAGTTGTTGACTTGCTTTCTCGATCCGCTTTCGAACAATCTCCTTAATGTTGTAACACACTGATCTCGAATACGTACCCAGATGCGTGTCTCGATTTTCACCCGTATTATTTCTATTTTTCATATTTATTATTTGGTATTGGGCTCGTATTCTGTGGACCTGAGCCCCACACGTTTCCTTTTTCCTATTCTTTTTCCTTTTTTTCCTTCTCTCTCTTTTCCTTTTCCTTTTTCATTTTTCCTTCACCTACGCTCCCATCAACAACATCATCCATTTCCCCCATTCACTGCACTCCTGCAGACCCCTATCACCATCCCACCTACCCTCTCTTTCTCACTCTATCCCTCTTTTTTTCTCTTGTCTCACTCTGCCACTCTCTTTTTCTCCATCTCTTTCTCCTCTCTCCTCTCCCCCATCCCTCTCCTCTTTCATTCGCTAGCCAACAACCCAGCTGCACCCCCCGACCACCTCCCCCGCCAGCCAGAAGCGGCACGGTGCGCTGCAACAGTCCCCCGGCTAGCCCGATCTTCCCCTCTCCTCTTTGGTCACTAACAACCAGCACAACCAGCGCCACCACCTTCACCAACTCCTCCACCCCTTCACCACCGGCAACCATAAGGCCCACCCCTGCAGCCCCAACCTTCTCCTCTCTTCTACGCGTGCAGCCTCCTTAGCCCGGCGCCACCTCCTCCCTTCCCTTCTCCTCCACCTGGCCGACCACCTTGCACGGCCCCCTCCTCCTCTGGCCGGCCACCAGGCCTAGCTTCAGCCTCGGTAGCTTCTGAGCACCCCCAGCAGGCCCCCCAGCTCCTCCTTGGCCGACACCTCTCCACCACCTCCCTCTGGCCTCCCATCTGTCGCGTGCGCAGCCTCGGCCCAGCCCCGACCATCGCTCCCTGGCGGCCACCTCCCCCCACCAGGCCGACCTCCCCCGGTTGGTTGCACCACCACCCACTCTCCTCCCTCCTCGGCCGGCCCCCTTCTCTCCCTCTGTTCTCACTCTCTCTGGTTCTTTCATTCTCTCTCTTCTCCTCTCTTTCTCTCATTCTCTCTGCCTCTTCTCTCTTTGTCTATTTTATCTATGTCTTCTCTCTATTCTCTCTTCGAGTATTTTTCTCTCCTCATGCTTTACGCCCAAGCTCCGCCAGAGCTCCTTCACCGTGCCGTCGTGCCCCAAGTCGTCGATAGGCGAGTGCTCGTTGTGTTTATGCAAGTGCTTGATGTTTGCTTATGCGAGTGTTTGTTACATGTTTTGCGAGTATTTGTTATTTATGTAAGTGGGTGCTTTTTAACTCAAGTGCTTGTTCTTGTACTGGGATTATTGCTTGATTGGGTGACCCCAGTGATCTTAGCCTTCGTGCTCTTTTTAGCCTCTAGGCTTTACTCTAGCCTCCGGGCTTTACTTCAGACTCCGACCTTAACCTCCGGACTTTACTAGCTCCGCCAGTTAGGCGAGCTTAGCGCTCAGCGCTTTACCACTAGCTCCGCTATAGACGTCGCTTCACCGCGAGCGTTGGCTAAGCTAATACACGCTAACTTCGCCGCGAGCGTTGGTTAAGCGTTCATACGGTAGCTTTGCCGCGAGCGCCGCGAGCGTTGGCTTTACCGTGTGCGTTAGCTTCGCCTACGCGATAGCTTCGCCGTGCGTGTTAGCACCTAGGGTTATGCCAGCTTCGCGCCAAGGGTTGTGCCAGCTTCGCCGAGAGCTTAGCTCCGCCGTGTGCCTGACACTATGCACTGTGAGCCTATCTTTGCTATGGCTTGGCCTCGCTGTACACAACCTAGCTTAACTCCGCCTAGCTTTATTTATAGTTTAATTTATTATTATTAATATGGTTGTGAAGAGTTTGAAATGTTTACCTGTACTGTTTTGTTGTACTATGTTGGGCATGATGTTGTGATCATGTATTTACTTGTATTGTATACTTCACCCGGTACCATAAAACCTGACCAGTTAACTACCTAATTTATGATTATCACCATTATGGGGACTTGACATCTGTTATCATGTTATACACCCACAGATCATGTCCCCTGTACCACGCATGTTCCTCTTGTTATTATATTTATGTTAATCCCCGTAAAATGATAATCATGAACATAATCTGTAATAATTGGAGAAGTTACACCGGGATGGGAGAAACTGATGGAATCAATATAGGTACATGTTTATAATGGTTCGATTCTACCTGAGGGCCACCAAGTATTTCAGTGGGTGTACTGGCAGCCCTGCTCTATATTTCATCCAGGCATACAAGTAATACCCTTGCTGCTTAGCAACAGGTTCCAGCTCAGTATCAGATGCTCTTGAGGTCGTTGTCTTGGATATGCACGAGTCCTACTATAAATATGATTCGATGATCCCCATTAATTTTTAATAATCAACCTCTTCTTACTCATATGTGGATGTATGTGTATTGAGACGACGGGACACATACCTAGACATACGGATTGAATGAGTAATAATATTATAATAAGCTAATTGCATTCTACCGGATTAATGCTGACTTCATGTTAATCTGCCTTATTGTGATTAGTCTATGCTTATAAGACTTGTGACACAACACATTACCTGTACATGATACAACTTAATTAACCAAATGATGAAATATTAGAAACGTGTGTTATTTGGTCACTCCCTCGTTCAAATATTGGTACTCGTATATCATATTCGAATGAGTTCTGCTGGAGTACGAGCTCCAATGTGGATTGCCAGTGGCATGAGACACTAGAAAGGGAATGATTGAAATATCAGACTGTACTGATTATTATTATTGCATAACTTAAAATACAGCACGTGCAATTACTTGCCATTGTATTATAGCCCTCCAATCCATGTACACTGTTTTACTATGTATGATTGCTTGGGCTTACTATTGTACTCACATATTATTGGTTGACACAATGTTTCACATATGTATGATTCTCTGTGCTATTGTATTAAATTTCCTAATTTTCTTTTCTTTACTGGCTTGTACTTGCATGACTAAGTTATGTCACTTTGATTATGTACATGTGCGATTGCCTGTGCATGCCACTTGGCTTCATTTTACGTACTCATCGGGTTGCTTTCTGACAATCTTGGACCTGCATGTCCAGATCTGCGAGAGTGGAATGTAGTGGACCCTTCCGTGAAGGATCAGGTTTTCCTTGCGGAGCTGGTGGATCAGCAGTAGATTATTCTTGGTCTGTCTCCTTTTCACCAGCTCCCGAGATCCTCTTTTTGTAGGTCGCGAGCATCTCTTCTTAGTCTTTTCATTCCCTGTACTCTTACTTTGTGCCTTCTGGTAATGTAATATTCATGTAATATTAAGTCACACTATGTGATAACTATGTAATTGTATTCTTTTTGTTAGAATGTATATCACTACGTGCTTTTGTACTCTGACTCCTATACTGTACTGATACTTAACGTACATAGGGTATTCTCGCCCTGCGTATGTACATCGCAGAAGCGTCTGCCGTACCCGCTGGGATGGGGCGTTACAATGACCTCGATGCGAGAGACCTTAATAGCTATGTGGGGGTTAGAATTCTCAGAGTGCTCGTCATTACTCGGAGGTCAAATCTGGCGCGCCTTCGATTGCTCTCAGTGTGGGTGGTTTTCGTGATAAGAGGAGGTGACAGGAAGTCGGCGACCCCTCTGCCCTTTGATTCCTAGTAGACTGTGACTTCCGAAGGATCTTGATCTGATTGACGAGTTGATTCTAGACGCGGGCCGCCACGTCTCTCTTTAGAGCAGCCTTCTTGCATTTACAAATCGCTTTCGCCTGTTGCTCGTCCAACTGCTTCTGAATATCAGCATTTGGATGAGCTGACCTTCAACAGGCAGTTGGGGCTGCTCTCAGGGCAAGTAGGCGGGGGATATTGACCTTCCCTACGTCAGGATGGGGAGGATGAGCGGTGGTAGGCACCGCGCCCCTAGCATCCATCGACTTGCCTTTTGAAGTGGCGGCGACGATGGTCTGGGATGTGCTTCTTGGTCTGGCCATTTCTGTTTGACAAGGCTTTTTGAGGATGTGTTTAGGAAAGGGGGAAGAGATCTTGAGTATACATTCAAGAGCTCTCAACGAATGCACCAATGAGGTGGAGTTTTTCGCCACAGATGATTAGACGCTCCCGATTGATCCTAACAAAAACACAGAAGAGAAAGAACACGTTTTAAGTCAGCCGACCGAAGACGCTCGGACGTGAGAATATGTATCTTTGTTTGAGGAAAGTAGAGAATACTTGTGTGTGGTGTTTTCGGTGGTAATCAGAATCAAACCTCTTTCTCGATGGAGGACCTGTATAAATACCTGACTAGTTGTTAATGTACGTTGAATATTTTGGATCTACATAATTGCATGATTTGCACATTACGAATTTCTCGTAACCGCCTGAATCACGCTGTTTGATTGTTAGGATAGCCATGCAGCGATATCCGACACTATCCATAACAACCCACAAATAAATAATTGTTGTGTAATGATTTATGTATTATTTAATGGAATCATTACAATCCTTAATTTAAAATAAAGTGTAGTGAAGTTTAAATTAGTTTTCTTGTTAACAAAATTCCCGGATAACATGATCTGAAAATCCTGACTACTATAATAAAGCAATTGAATCAATGAAATAATTATATATAATGATTAGTTAGATAATGTTACTAGAATCGTTAGAACAAACACTGTTATATTGGATACGTGTTTCCTCGCGGGGATGATCTGGAAGCATAGCTGGATTCACAAATCGTGAGGATCGAGCTATCCAGCTGTAAATAGCCAGGAGTAGCAGGCTTCAGGGGGTTTTCTTGTCAGAGTTTTTGGTAGCTCCGAAAAGGATCCTTGTATCGATTGTTGGAGTCCCTGGAGAGTTGCACAGTGGATTCGGGTAAGTTATGTTTGACCGGATGTTGGCTCGGGGTGAGGCCCGAGGCTTTTTTTAGTCCATCTTAGGCTTGTATGTGAGCTAGGTCCGCTGGTAGAGAAGTGATGCCTCCCGGTGGTGGGACATGTCTCGTGATCTTGATGAGAGTAAAAATCCGACCACTTCATTCGTGGAGGATTATTCGCTGCATCAACCACCTCTCTAATGTCTCTCTTCAGTAGTCCTGGGAGCTTGCTGTGCCAGTTCTCTTTCTCCTTCATTTGCATCTCCCTTTAACAAAAGTCGTCCACTTCTTCTTTGGCAAATTCATTAACCAAAAGTGACAAAATTGCTTATATGCTTCAAAGAGAGCAGAACTAGCTCTAAATTTCTGTGAAAATATTCTATTATTCCTCTCAGTCCAAATCATCCTACAAGTTGCCATCACTCTTATATTCCATTCAATTCAAATCTCCTGTCTAACCCATACATGTCTCCATCTCAACCACAACTCATCTATATCCGTAGGCAAACTATGCATATTTAAGTCAGCGGTAATCTTTCTCCAATATCCTTAGAAAAAAGACATTCCAACAACAAATGCATCAAAATCTCTGCTCCATTATCACAAAGAATACCACATCCTCCTTGCCCAATGCCTTTATGAGAAAGTAAATCCATTGTATTCCTGCTTTTGAGAACAATCCCCATAAGAATTCTAACCTTCAAAGGGACTTGGACCATGCAAATATGCTTATTAGGAAAGCTAATCCCTCTGCTGTTTAGAAAGGCATAATAAGACTCAACTGTAAAATGTCCTTTGTTCTCCCATCTCCAAATTCTTTCATCATTCTGAACTTACTAATCACAAGTAAAAGCTCTCTATACTCGTCAATTTGGCTACCAATCAAGTTTCTTCTAAATCTTAATCTCCAATGCCAACCATTAAAATCTAAAAAACCAGCCTGAGGGACCACTATATTTTTATTCTCTGTCAAGTCAACCAGCCTGGGAAATAAAATAAGATAGATTATTAAGAAGAGAAATTTTCCTTAGCAATATAAGTTATTGATGAAATTAAAAAACAACAATTTGTTTCGAGAAAGAAATTGGAAACAGAAGAGGAGATTAAGATGGTTAAGTCATATTGTTTGGTTAGTTGTTAGCATAGTTTGTAATATGTCTGAGAGGAGTTCATCTGGAAGATAATGATAGAAAAATCTCCGAAGTTTAGTTGAAGATTCTCCTTGTTGTGTTTCTGATTTCTTTTCAAAGGCTTATCATGAAGTTGGTGTCTTGCACATGGAAACTATCATGTAGTTAACCACGACACTACTACTATACATATGCTTATGTTTATTTGTGATTATATACACATTAAACTTATATTTATATCTATCTCTATTGTTGTAATTATCTTTTGAATTTGTATGTTCACATAAAAGAACCTTTAAACCTAAAATGATGCCAAATAATTTAATTTATTATGGTCTTATAAGAAGACTTAGCCTAGTACATTACTTTTATGCATATTCTTTGATTTGTCTGCAAAACAAGCTTAGGGCATAGATTAATGTGGTGGCAGGCCCAAATGGATATTACCAATTTTTATTTTTCGGAGAAGCATCCTGTATATCATAGGCAGCATGTCAAACAATCATGGACTTGATTGAAGTTGCCTTACCTAGTCGAAGTAAAATCCTATATACTATCATTCTGAGAAGTAAGGTGTGTGTGTTGCATCTCTCTGTCATAAAGGCCTATACACTATTGCCTCCGTATATGCTGCATGGCACTTGCAACTCTCTATGCTCATGTCCATGTCCATGTCATGTTGCTATATGAGCTACAATGTATTATTTGTGTCGTACTGCAACTCACAAATGATTATTGCTTTTTCTCTCTCAATCTAATAGTGGCCTCCTATCTTCAGCTCGCACCAGCAGAAAATCATGCTTCTTTTTGGATAAACATATAACGTGCTTGGCTGCTTAAGTTTCTCAGAACATTATGGGATATGTTTTTCCCCTCAACAATATTCAAAACAGTTTGTGTGGATCCATTTTATGCTCCCATGAAATTTGAAGGCTAGTTTTGCAATCATTTTGCAATATTCTTTGCATATTACACACAAGATATGAACATTGGCATGCGAACCTTTGGTGCCCTGAAACTTTGAACACTGTAGGCAAACATAGTGGGAAGTATCTTTTGGTACATTGATATATCTTGCAAAAATCTTTTTTTTTTGTTCTTCTTAGAATTTTCCATCTTGTTTGCTTCTGGGCATGCAATGTGATTCGTGTAATTTCACATCTGACAGGAAATGCCCTCATCACCAAAGGTGTATTGCTGCTAGTTTGATTCAGGCTGCATATATTTTAGAGCGCGACCGACAAGAGAATCGCCAGGGTCCTGAAGCTCTGCACCAGCTGCAGTTCTTTGCATTTTGTTACTTATCCGCAAACTTGTCGACGATGCTGACTTCTCCATCTTTGGTGCTATTTTTGAGTTCAAGCCCCCAGCTTCTGTCCAAAACTCTACAATTGTGAATGCTCCAAAGTTTGTCATAGCCTTCGAGGGACAATCACTAGGCAGGACTCTCTTACTCGGGATCTCACCTTGGATCTCCACCTAATGCAGAATTGGTTGCATCGAACTTCTCGGTCCGAAATTGCAACACAAGCTGTGAGGAATGTGGTGTCTGCTGTTGGAAGTTCTAATATCTGGTTAGCTGGCCATTCTCTGGGGTCAGCCATGGCAACAATTGCTGGAAAGAACATGGCTAAGAGTGGTATACTGCTTGATACTTTTCTCTTCAATCCTCCATTTTTTCAGTTCCAATTGAGAGGATCGAAAACAAGAAGGTCAAACATGGAATTAGGATTGCTGGCAGTTTGATAACAGCTGGTCTCAGTCTAGCTCTTAAAGCCAAGCAGGAGAGACCTATCTTGGAGGATTCCTTTGCGATGCTATCATCATGGGTCCCTTGCCTTTTTGTGAATCCGAATGACCATGTCTGTTCGGAATATATCGGCTATTTCCAACATCGGAAAAACATGGAAGAAATTGGGGCTGGCATTATTGAAAGGCTGGCAACACAGAATTCTATTGGTGATCTGTTTTTGAGAGCATTTGGAAGGAATCTGATCCACTGCATCTTCTTCCATCTGCTAACTTGACAGTTAATTTAAGCCCTTCTCCAGACTTCAAAACAGCCCATGGTATTCATCAATGGTGGCAACCGGACTTGCATTTGCAAATGGAACAGTACAGATACAAGTAATTTGAACTCCCAAAAGTCTTATGCCGGTGTTGAACGTGGGATGCAGCACGTGGATTTTGAAGTCTGTGCCATCAAGTCCCTAGCCGTTAGCGTCTCTCTCACCGGGTTGTTTCTTATAGGATCATCTGCTACTGCCACCATGAATTGTGGTTGATTTTGATGTATTTGTTCCTTTCAGTGGCGTAAATAAGGCTGTTTGCAGATTTGAAAGGTATGTGCCAGTCTGTATAGTAATGCAAATTTAGCTCTTATTATTTGTTAGCCAAGTATAAGAAGTAATTGTTCTATTAGATAAATTTATCCATTTATTGTGAATAAGTAGAGAAAGTATTGTTAATGGTTACAAAAGACTGTTCTGGTATATTTGAACTCTGTTTATTGTTTTTTTCTGGGGTGTTGGCTGGATGGACAATGCAGTGTTTTTTTTTTAATTTTAGTTCTATTTTTCAGTAAAAAGGTGGTGCCACCCCATTTCATTACTGATTAAATAACATACAAAAGTAGTACAGTCACATCAAGTTTTCCAATAAATAAGATGCACATAAGAAATTAATAAGAGCCTGACATAAATCTACAGAAGGAAGACAGCATGTGGTTCACAAGAACCCTTAGGCTGCGTTTGGCAATAAAAGCTACGAGTTATAGGATTTTTGAGAGATGAATAGTAGAATTAGTAATTAGAGGTGAGGTGTGGTTGTTTGGTTAGAATTAGAATTAGTTAGTTAGGAATTGAGGTAAGAGAGAAAGAAAGAGAAAAGCTAGTTTCAACCTTTCATCATGGTTTTGAGGGTGGTTTTGAGCTAATTCCACTTTCATCAATGCTTGCCAACTCTTGCCACCTTTTGATCATTGGGCAAGAATTACCAAGAATTAGCTAAATTCTTGAACCAACTACACTTGCCAAACGAGTCCTTAGGTACCCAAGTTCCTTTGTATGACATAAACAAAAAAAAATTCGAGTAAAGAGACCACTGCATAAGTTGACACCAAAAGTGGTCCTTTATCCTGCTAGCCATGCCGCTTTGCCTGCTTAGCATCGGCACCTACAAGAAATAGAGCTCCCTTGGGAAGTTTGTTCCTTGTCCCTACATGACCTGTTATGTAAATAATAAAAAGTTTGTTCCTTGTCGCTATATGACTTGTTTATACAGAAATAAAACCAGGAATTTGATTAATCCTGACTAGTGTCCTTGTGCCCTAAAGTACCATTTGCCACAATCAATCCATACGCAGTATAAGACTGCTGCCTGAAACCTTAATGTTGCTAGAGAATCTCTTTCTTTTCTAGAATCTTGTCAAGAATTTGCATGTGGAGGATACTTCCTTTTCAATACCAAACCTCCCTCTCTTGCCACATCCCTAATTTAGTTGCTCTTCCATAGGTAATAAAGATAGGCTCCATTATCTCAATTCTTCTTCCCAAATAATAGATCTTTCATCAATTGGCAGCTTCCTGTTAACAAGTCTTTTCGTTTGGTTTATTGATTTTTAGCCAAAGAAAATCGTTCACTCCATTCATGACCTTGGATTTCCAGATTACAAATCTGTAGGTAGAGGAAGATAATAGATGCCTCTGATGTCCGTGACAGCCTCATGAGTTAGACACTCAGCTATTCATTTATGTTATCCTTGTTCGATTTGGTCTGCTAACACTTCATTTTCATTTCCGCAATTGCAAACAATATGGGAATTAGGGTTACTGTTAATGGTTGCTAGGATAAAAAGCTATGTCAAATGTGTGGGGGAATTGTGATTCCTGAATTTCCACATCCAATTTTATGCATGTTGAAAGAATCACTGCAGAGGCATGGCATATTAAGATTTGAAATGTACAATGATGATACATTCATTAATGAGATTTAATCCTTCATAGATCCATGACGAGATAACATAATTATTGGAATAGAGGTCATTCCTATTTATCTGAGGGTAGAGACAATTTGGTCATGACAGTTCTTTGAATATTCAAGTTGAAAGTTTCCCAGTATTTGATGCATCGTGTTACAGTAAATGAGATTGGATTTTGAACCAGTGTTTTAAAAAACCTGTTATATAACCCGTTATAACTCGTTATATAACATAACGCCAATCAATCATTATGTAACAGGTCTAAAAAAACGCAATATTTGATAATATAGTTATTTTGCCCATAACTTGCGTTACGTTTAACCTACGTTATGGCGCAACTCGATTTTTTATAAACCCCCATATTCTCGCGGTCTATGGTAAAAAAAATCCTCTCAAATTCACTCACTTGTCGTCCTCTCTGCAACCTCAACATCATCTCCTCATTGGCACTGAGAAGAAAAAAGAAGACATAACTCTTTCTGATCGGCAGCAAAAGAAGAACTACCTCTGGTGGTTCTCCGTCGTGATGGTTCTCGCCGGTGTCTCCAAGCGGCGGTTATCTGTCTCTAAGCACATGTAATCTCTCTCTCTCTCACTCTCTCTCTCTGCAGTCCCCCCCGATCTCTCTCCCTCCGTCGATCTCTCTCTGCTCTCTCCCTCGGGAGAGAGAGAGCAGAGAGAGATCGGGAGTAAAAGTTGAGAGAGAGATCGGGAGAGGGAATAATAGATTGAAGGGAAAGAGTGCAAAGATAGTAATAGAAGGAGAGAGTATAAAGAGATCGGGGTAAAATATCAGTGAGAGTGAAGGACACGGGGGGAGTATAATTGAGTAGCATATTGTAGATTGATTATGAATTATAATGAATAGTAAAAAATTATGAATTATGAGAATTATGAATTTTTGTATAGATTGAATAACATGGCTAGACAATATGAATTATAATGAAATATGCGGATCATATTGTTGTTTGTGCAGATGAAATTATGAATTATAACTTATGAATGTAAAAATTTGTTGTGATACTTGCTAAAAATTATTGTGAGACTTACTAAATGTGTTATATATTGTTTTGATATTTTTTATAGATTATTTAAAATTATTTTTCTATTTATAAAAATTCTTAAAATATAGTATATATATATTTTTATTAAATAAATATTAAATCGCGTAACCTACGTTATGCGTTACGTTATAACCTATGCTAACATAACAGAAGAAAAACGTTATCATTACGTTATTGTTATTTTAAACATTGTTTTGAACCTTTTTTTTCCTTCTTGTTTTCATGTATGTGAGATGAATGGATTAAGCTCCAGTCGTTAGTCATAAAATGTACACTTAACATTTGAAAACTGCATTGCTTGCTTAGAAGATTGTTGAAAGAAATGTAAGTGCACATTGAGAAACTGCTCATATATCTAGTTACTTATCTGAAGGAATTTATGTTTTAGGTGGCAGTAGTAGTGGCAGAAGAACTGACTTTCGTTTAAGGGATAAATAGATATAGTAAATCGGGTAAACATCAGCTGAGATGCGAGCGTGTTCCTTATTAGTGATGTGAGGGGTGGGTTTGGTATTGCTTCGGCTTACAGACTTATCAAAAAGTGCTATCTGGAAAAGAACTTCTGTACAATTAAGATGTTTGATTATTTTAAAATTGGGTTTTTTTACATATTCATCACTTAAATCTTCTATATTTTTATATGAGTCCCTTAAATCTTTGTAATTTCAATTTAGTCCCTCAATTCTTTGAGTGACCACCAATTAGGAAAATAGTTAGATTGAGCTTGTGAAAAAGAGAATAAACCTTCAAATTTAACGAAAATATGTTAAAGAGACTAGCTTGCCCATTCTTTTTTTGGCAGCCAAGGCTGAGGATTTGTGGGTTCCTTGTATCTTCTTTGTCTCATTTATCTAATCTGAACCCATTACTTTTGAACCCAAATTTCTTCCATTCTTCTTCTTTCTCCTTACTTCTTCTCAAGTCTTCTCATTCTTCCTGACCTAGGGATATTTAAGTCAAAATATGTTTTGTTCTCGAACAAATCTAACTTTTTTGTTTAATTTGGATGACAATCTAATTATTGTCTTGATTTGAGGGACTAAATTGAAATTACAAAGATTTAAGGGACTAATATAAAGATAAGGAGACGAAAACGAAAAAACCTTCAAATTTTAAGTTCTAATAAAAAATGTGAATTACTGAAAATTAATTTGTTGGAGGAAGTTACGATATAATGGATGTGTGAGGGACAAAGTTTGGATAAGATTCATTAGCATAATAGTTGAAACAGAGAGAATAATTCGGTTAGAGGTCGCATTACGTAGGTCGCATTACATAGCTGATCATGTGAGAGAAAAATAATGAGAGGAAAGAGGAGATAAGCTTTGGTTCTGTCGTTGAAGATTTTTTGGTTTCTCCAAAACACAATATTTTGACTTTTGTTTTTCCTAAAAGTTCTTTTAAGAAGTAATTACAAAAAAATTAATTTTGTTTAAAAAACACTTATTTTCTTTAAAAGTAGTGCAAGTACTTATGAGAAGCAACGAAAACACACCCGAGATATATTCAGTCTATTAATGATTTAATTTACCTCTCTACTCTATTTCTTCATGATATTTCTTGTATTCAGGAAAAAATTTCGTGGAAGTAACAATATTATAACTAACCATATACAATATAAGTAAATAAAAAGTAATAGGAAGCGTAAGGGCAACTAACAATGACTAGAAAAAGTGATCAGAAAATCTTAAAGATGAATCTATGAAAATCAATCAAACAATTTGAAGTGAGATTAATCTTGCAAGTTTTTGCCTCTTTGGAGTAACCTTAATTGAAACAAGGGGAACAAGTCAGGACATTAGTGGATGTTCCTTGTTGTTCAAGAGCCTTCAACCATTTAATGAAAAATCAAGAGCGTGCTAAAAGTTCATGAGATCCACCCCGATGATCCAAGATGCAAGAGTTCCTCAGTCCCAACTTTGCCAGAGGTGGAAGAGGCAGAGAGGTCCCAGGGGAGGGAGTGAAGGCCTGTATACCCAAGAAACATGGTTGTATCAGGATTGGACCTAACATGGCTTTTGTTGTGCTGCCTACTGGTGCAAGAAACCCAAGGACTGGGTTGCCCTCGTGCGTTGGTTCATGTCTGGTTGAATGCGTGAGCAAGTTCCAACAGTACAAAATTTATCTATCTATTTTTTTCTCGTGTATATATTGATTCATATAGTTATGAAGTTGATACTAACAAGCAAATTAGAGGATCATAATTTTCATACATATGCTTAGTTTCTGTCATTTCTCCTTTGAAGTTGGTATAAAGCACCATAAACTTTGAAAGTATAATTATAAATCGCCTTGCATGGCCAATCTGAAACATTTCTTGAAAAATTGAAAGGCAAATGGAAAACTCAATTGTTTGCCTGTTCAAGTATCTCCAACTGTAACCCGGCTGGTTTTTAGTAATTTTGAGTGACTTGTGGTTATGATTGTGTCATTGTACACTACTAAACTGTGGGATACATTTGCACTTTTTTCTTTCCAAAAATGTAAGGTGCTCTCCGTCACCCCATCACCTTAAGGTAAGGCAGGAAATTCCTGTCACTGTTTTATTGAAGGCATGTTGTGGCTTATCTTTCGCTAGTAGTATTTACCGTTTCTCCTCGAGTTCCTATCCAAATTTCTGCCCATGTTGAAACCGGTCGGTGAGTTTCCTGAGGTCTTTCTGTTCCTGAGAATGGATTCAATGGCAGTCCCCGGAGGGCTTTTTGGCAGAAATTAAACTTTCCACTGTATACATCAAGGATTTTCTGTTTAATGGACTTACTGTTGTCTCTGTCACACATACACACACAGACACAACATAGACATGTTGAAAGTACTATGATTTTCTCCAAACCTCTCTTGAAGATTATGTGGCTCCTTGGCTGAATGTCTGTTCAATTCTATTGGAATCTGCTTTTATTTGTTGAATTTATTGTATGCAATATATGATTCTTGATTCATCTTGATTGCTTCCCTGGTGTGACCAACTGCAAGGAACATGACAAATTTTCACCATGTGCTTTCTAAAATTTCACCATCATCAGAAGATGAGCAGGGTTGAGTAGCTGTCTTTTTCCCTTAAAAACACTCCCATGTGTTAAGCTTTCCTTTCGTGATGCTTTAATTCTGCGATTTTGACATGCGCCTTTCACGTTGTCAAAATGTTGGACTGAAGCTTTGAATTAAGGTGGACACCAACTCATCTGTCATCATGTCCATTATAGCAATCCCAATGTGAGGCCTCATGATTTTGGTGGAAGCCATTGCTGATGCAGTCCTGTTCCTCTGTAATAATCTAATTCAGGTCAGCCCAAAGCACAATCATAAAATTAGCTAGTTTCTTCTTGATTAAGTGCTGTTTGGTGTTTACTTATCCAGTACAGTTGGAGCTAAACTCGACTGTGAGCGTTGTCGAAGGCTTTTATATTCAAATTAACAATTTAATTGCTGGTTACAATCTGTTTAGTCAACTTTTCCCTGTTACAGTTCTGTCGGAAATTTGATTCGTGTTCTTCAAAGCTCGAAGGGTTTGCTTTCTTCATGGTAGCTGGATGTAAATGTTGTTTCCGACTAAATGCAGAGAACTGTTGGCTTAAATTTTTTCGCAACTCTAATAGGAGCTCTGAAGTGAAATGTTGGTCGTACTCTGATGAGTGTTAACAAGTGACAACAAATTAATTGTATTTGCATCTCAGAGACCAACCGAATGGATGTCATTCAAGTTATGAGGCTTTTAAGTCTTGAAGTTACACCTGATATTGTACTTTTGCAGTGAGGCTCCTGCGGTGGCGACATTAGATTCTCGTGTTTCTTTATGGGGATTTTGCCTTTGCGAAGGAGTAATTATGTTGGTGACTTCTTTCATTTCTGGTTTTGTTTCTCTTCTTCGTTTTTTTCCCCGAAGAGGGCTGAAAGAGTAATCCTTCTATTCTTTCTTCAATATATTGTGCTGATTTACTCCCCAGGTAAATATAGACAGTAGTGGCGCTTTCAGTTGTAGTTTGGATGCTTGTCATTTTCAGTGATTTATAGTACTGAAAGCTCTTTTGAGATGAGTAGAATGTTTGATCAAGTTCAAGACTTGATCATCAAAGGGATGAAAGACTCCAGAATCGGACGGTGATTACCTGTGATCTGCGAATTTGTGTATTGCCCCTCGACTCAAAGGGAAGAATGAATGAATGAAGTGCTTGTAATTTTTAATTGGTCTCCAGGCTACGATCATTCAGTGCATTGTCGTTCTTTGAAAAGTTGTCGGGGTTCAGTATTAACTTTCATAAGAGTTCTAACTTCTTCGCCAATTTCTTCCTCTCCTACTTTGAACTGCCCCGCTGGGTAGAGCAAAGAACTGATAGGATTTGATGCAAATTTCTTTGGAGGGGTTGCAATCCTCTCAGCAATACGTACCACCTTGTTATCGCCAGAAATTGGAAGGAGGTTTGGGGGTGCTGGGACCCTGGGAGATGAACAAGGCTTTACCCTCCAAGAGGCGGTAGTCATTCCTCACAAAACCGAATCTCTGGCCGCTAACATTTACCGTCACAAGTATTGTTCCAGCTAGGGATGAGAATGGACGTGTCATGGGTTCTCATTGGACATGTCTAATAGAAATTTTTAGCTTCAATAAGAGACTCAAAGTTGAGTTTTTGAAGCTAACTAGTGTTTTTTAAGAGCTAAAGCATAAAGATCATATCACTACTCTAGAAAGAGTCTCACTCGAAAGCATCAAGTTTGAATTGAGTCAAGATGAAGAAGATGATTTTAAGAAGAAGACTCTAATTTGTAAGAATGTTTAGATTTTTGTAAAGTTTAGATTAAACTTGATTGTGTTTTCCATTGAAGTTGATTGTGAAAACTTACAAAAAGGAATTGAGGAGCAAATAACAAGTAATTCTTTAAAGAATTAAAAAAGAAAATTACAAGTAGATCTCCTCTGAGATTCTCGGAAAGTGTGCCGGTCGGACTCGGATCAGCACGCGACTACTTTGTCCCGTTGACAATGCGAGTGATCAATCTTCGAATGATGCTGCTTGACAATTTCTTCTCGCTTGGTTCTAGTGATTCCTTGAGAGAGGAAGATCTTAAGGTATTAGCATCCCGAAGTGATTCTTGTTGGATTAGAGAAGTGATTCTCTGAATTCTTGAAAGCGGGGAGAGTAGATCTCTTGTTAGCTTAGCTTTGAACCCACCAAAGAAGCTTATGCTCTTCAAAAAGCCTCTTGGTCTTGAATTTCTTCAAGACCTCGAGCCTAGCCTACTAGTGGGCTATTTATAGGCTTACTAGGGAGTTATTATTCTCTTAATTTTCTCCTCTTAATGAAGGATCATAGGTGTAACTACCCATTAACTCCCCCCACTAACTTAGTGAGGCAGTTACTCTCCTCAGGCGAGACTAGCCAGTGGAGGCGAGGCTAGCCTCCTCACGCAAGGCTAGCCAGTGGAGGCGTGGCTAGCCTCCTCACGCAAGGCTAGCCAGTTGGAGGCATGGCTAGCCTCCTCATGCCAGACTAGCCAGTGGAGGCGAGTCTAGTCTCCTCATGCAAGGCTAGCCAGTTGAGACGAAACTAAGCATTTTAGTTCTTTCAACGGTGTTGTACCAAGCTTCTGGCACAAATAGAAGCAAGCTCTCAGCAGAGCTATGCTAAGCTTCGGTGAAGATAGGAGTTGGCCTTCTGCACGGCTGTGTAGAGCCTTGGCCGAAGTTAGAATTAACTTCGGACGAAACTAGAATTAGCTTCAGGCGAAACTGTAAGATAGCTTTCTGTAGAGCTATGAAGAGTTTCATGTGAAATTATCAAGAAAGCTTCAGGTGAAACCATAATTAGCTTCAGGCGAAGCTAGAATTAGCTTCCTGTGGAACTATGAAGAGTTTTAAGGCGTAGCCTCTAAGGCGAGGCTATCCCCTTGGGCTCATGCGAGGCTATAATTAAATAAAAATTTACAATTAGATCTTCTCTGAGATTTTTGGGAAAGTATGACGATGAGAATCTGATCAACGCGCGATCACTTTATCCTATTGATGATGCAATCGGCCGGATGTTCAAGTCTTCTCGGGGGAAATTCCTTCTCGCCTGGTTCCGAAAATTCTCTTTGGCTAAGGGTCTCTTAGATCTCTGAAATTTTTTAGTTCTTGTTCTCTCTTGCAAGGGGCTATTTATAGCCAAACAGGGGTGTAACCGCCCCTTGAATTAAGCAATTGAATCAGCTTGTTAGCTTCGCGCCAGGCTTGATATAGCCTGGTGGCGAAGCTAAAAGTGACCCTCTGGCAAATCTAGGGTATTGGAACCCACCTGCACGTCTCCACTTTAATAGGACCAAGTGGGCGGGTATAACCGCCCACTAAAGCAACTAACTCCACTATTAGAAGTGGAGTTACAACTGCTAATCCCCCCTTAGGGGATTTGAGAACGGTCAGATGACCTGGAAAGCTCGAGGTGGAGCTAGATGGGAGCTTCATGCGAAGTCATCTTAAAAGCTTCAGGCGAACGTATATTCAGGGCCTCAAGCAAGGCTAGAAGTTAGCCCATTTGATGAGCTAGGTGAAGCCTCAAGCGAAGCTAGAAAGTTAGCTCAGAGCGGAGCTGGACTAAACTTCCAGCAAAGTTGGTGAGAAAGCTTCAAGCGAAGCTAAGGTCAGCCTTCAGCGGGGCTGATTGAAGCTTCATGTGAAGCTTGTTGGCTTAGCCTTTTGGCAAGGCCATGAGTGTTGTTCAGGCGAAATTAGCCCTTTTGAGCTCATGTGAGGCTAGGTGTTGAACAGACTTAGCCTCATAGGCCTGCTTTGGCCTCTGGAGTTGGCATGAAACTAGTCATCAGCTCATCCATGACATTGACTTTTGTAAATGTCGCCGAGTGTAGACGTCATTCAGACTGGTTGAAGTGCTTCCTGGGAGCTTGTCTTTTAGATTGTCAATAAAATTCTCTTCAAAGTTTTCATAAATCTGTAATGGATTGGTATAAATTCTAAAACACTTTGAATCTGAAGCCTGACACCTACATCGCTTAGGTCAGAAAAATTCACTGGGCGCAACTGTACACTAAACTAGGTAACCAGATTGGTTAACCTAAGAATTTCATGAGGAATGAGCTTTCAGCGGAGCTCAGATAAAGCTTCAGGTGAAACTAAGGATGAGCTCTCAACAGAGCTGGAGTAAAGCTTCAAGCAAAGCTAAAAATGAGCTCTCAGGGAAGCTAATAAAGCTTCTTGCGAAGCTAAAGATGAGCTCTCAGGGAAGCTAACAATGCTTCCTGTGAAGCTAAAGAAGGCGTCTGAGTGAAGTTGGCTAACTTCTCCGCCTTAGGTTTTTTTCAACCATCATTTCAAATTAATTTGAAACAACAGTGTGCACTCCTTTTGAGGAGGCGAAGCTCGACATTGAGCGTATTTAAAAAGACAACTTGGCTGAACTTCAAAGAAGTTTATCTTCGTTTCAAAACTCCAAGAATTTTTCAAAGATTAGAAATCTCTCCATATTCTTCTTTTGAGGTCTCTTAAAACTTTTTACGAGTTCTAATGGCACCCAACAACGTGAAGGGAAAGAGTTGCCACCTCTGCGACGGCGCCATCGCCGCTCCGACCATTGAACGCCCCATTGTGGGTAGGGGTGTTTTCCATTATGTTTGTAAAAGGGGAAAACTTACAAATAAAAGTTTGAGGAGCTAAATTACAAGTATTCTCAAAAGATTACAAGTAGATCTCCTCAGAGATTCTGGGAAAATGTGCCGATAGGAGTCTGGTCAGCGCGCGACCACTTTGTCCCTTTGACGATGCGAGCGATGAGATTCCCTTCTCGCCTGGTTCGGGGAATCAGAGAACAGAAGGTTGGTAGAACCCTCTTGATGCTTCTCAAAATCGCCTTCGATAAGGAATTCCTTCTCGCCTGGTTCCGGAGATTCCTTGAGAGGAAGGACGACGTTAGGGCATCAACACCCTGGTTAGAGAAAGCAATTCTCTAAAAAGTCTCTGAATTCGAGAGCGCACGATGCTTATGAAGAAGCCTCTGCTTGTGGAGTCCTCTTTTCGTCTTCGACCGATCTCTCTTGCGTCCGTCTGCGTGTATGCCCCCTCCTCTCCTTTTTTTCGATCCTCTCTCCCTTGTGCCCCTGACGGGCTATTTATAGGGAGAACAAGGGTATAACCGTCCCTTGAAGATATGGAAACAGATTGAATCAAATCTGTTTAAATCTGGAAAGTAGCCTTACTGCGAGGCTAGGATTGGCAGTCGGTTGATCTGTTTTGATCCTTTCCATATTGTTAGGAGATTCTCCTTGATCCTCTTACTCGTTTCAAGAGAGTCAAGAGATTGCGGCAATCACCTGCCATATTTGAATCCCGATTGGATTTGATTAGATTGAATCCGATCTCATCAGGAGATTTTGATTGGTCAAAGGTTGACCATAGCAGGCTGATAGCGGAGCTGCCCGCTTTGAAGCTCTTAGCGGAGCTAGAGGCAATTCTTAGCGAAGTCCGAAAAGAGGCTTTTCGGCGAAGCTATCAGTTAGCTTCCTGGCGATGCTCTAGATGATGCTAGCCTCTCAAACGAGGCTATCTCCTTGGGCTAATGTAATGCTATATACTAGCATTTTAGACCTGCTGAGGTCTGTTTAGAAACAATCCGGGTTCACTGTTCTGCTTGCTGGATCAGTGGAGTCCAAACCGCTCCCTTGTCCCTTGGAGGTGGGTGAAAACTGGTCTTCAGCTTGTCTGTCCCTTGTCTTTTGTAAATGTCAACAAGTTTAGACATCGTTCGGACCAATGAGAATCTTGTCTTTTTTAAGTGTCAACAAGACCCCCTTCAAAGTTTTCGAGAGTCTGCAATAGCCCAGACTTCGAAATACTTTGAACTGCTGTGATGGTGGTGTGGAGTATGAACGTCGCCATGATGGTTGAGTTCAGCTTCGCCTTCAAACCTGCTTTGGGATGAATTCGCCGAAGAATTGCACTGGTTCGCGAGTAGCTTCGCGTCGGGGTAGCTCCGTGATTAGACGAAGGAAGGTATACTTATTATGAGTATAAAAATGTATTTGATGTACCCTTTCTTGTCTCCGCTATAGTATAGGACTATACCGAGTCGAATCTCAGGGAGAGCTCGCGATGGAAGCTTTGACGTGTGGTAGTGAAGTTGTTAAACGAGTATTCTTCTCTTTCTTATAAACTTAGTGAATCAAGTGAAAAAGAAACTAAAGAAAAGGATGGATATGTTCATGGTGGAAATCGTTGGAAAAGAAATCAATTGAGATTTGGTATTCACAAGAAAAGAAAAGGAAACTTAAAGAAGAAGCATTCCATGACTAGCTTACCTTACTACCTTACCAATACTTACTAAACTCCGTGATAGTGAAGGCTTGCCTCATGTTGTCACTCCATCGGCGTGGATTCGTCTTGCGTGTTGATCTAATTACTTTCTCACTTGAAGAATGGGTGGTTTAACCCATCGGAGAAGAGAAGACCATACAACTTGCGAGATGAACAAAAGCAATCACCCATGAGTTAGTGAAGATGGCAAGGGTAGTGGTTAGCTAGTACATGGAGAAGGAATTAGCTACAAGCCATAAGAGAAGTAAAACAAAGCATGAAGTAAATTTGCAAGGAATTAAGAAAGCAATAAAGAAAGCAATTAAAGAAAGCACATAAACTAGAACCAAGCTCAAGTAGAGGAAGGAGAATGGATTAATCCTTGTTGCTTCAAGTGTCACCCTTGATTACACAAGCTCTCTCTCTCTCAATCTCTCTCTTTTACAATGAATTCTAGGGAAGAAGAAGAGGGATCTAAAGAACAAAACCTAGAGAAAAACTAAACAAAATTACAACATACTAACTATTCTCCTCTCTTCTCTCTTCAGTTTTTGTACGCAGGTCCAAGTCCAGTATTTATAGCATGGGAGAGAACCTTCGAGAGCCAAGTTTGTTAGCGCAAAATCCGAGGTCATAACGACCTAGGATTGCCGCGGATCTGCCGCGGATCGCGGCTTGATCCTGGCCGTTGAGCCAGATCTTTCTGTTGAAGATTAGTTGAGAGTTTGTTATCCACGTGGTATATCTGGAATCTTCGTTTGTTGCGCGGATTTCTCTGGATCTGGGATTCAAATCTTTGGCTTTATCTTTAATCTTTGATTAATCACTTAATTATTGCTAATTAAGGTGATTAATGGCTTTCTCTCCTTTAGAGTGTGTACCTGCAAATATATAGAGAAGAGGATTAAAAATCATATATTTATTTGTAATATGCATGGTATGGAAGTGGTATAATATGCAAATATGTGTAACAATCACACCCCCATACCTAGCTTTTGCTCGTCCTCGAGCAAACAAGAAAAAGAAAGAAAAGAAAATCCTAACTACTTTATTACACCACTTTCGTAGGTGACACGATTGCACTGAGCACGTGCAACAAGCCGTTAAACCTCTAGGTTACCCTAGAGGAGGAGTGTTGTCTCCTGAGGTTTTCAGCGGATTACACCCACAAAATCCATAAAGAAAGAAGACAAATGTTAGTGTTTTGAAAATGCATTTTGAACAAGAGACATGTTTACGAACTATTTTCGCAAAAATATAAGTGATCCTAGGTCATAAGTCCACCTATAATCATTCTTTCTTAAACTTAGTCTCTATGCAAGATCTTGTTTTTAATTAAGGTAAGAGTTCAAAATTGGATTGAATACTTTATCTTTCATAAACCTAGATAATATGCACACCGTGCTCTGTGAAAATTTCTGGGATTTCAACTCTAACCATCAAGCCATTTATTTATTTATATATATATTATTTTTTTTTCTTCTTCCCTTAGTTTTCTTAGGCTTTCTAGTTCACCCATGTAGCGAGCCTATAACCGATGACTCCCAAACCAGATGGTTCTAGGGCACCAGATGAGAAAACATCCCTCGGGTTAAAGGACTCGAGTGAAAAAGGCCACAAAACTAAAGGGGATTATTTATAATCACCGTTAGGCGTGAATAATCATGCTTCTTGAGGCACAATTATCCAGCTTAATAAGTGAGATCACCGTTAGGCGTGAGTAACCATGCTTCTTGAGGCATAGTTATCCAGCTTAATAAGTGATCTTTTATTTATATTTTTTTTTATTTTTTTTATTTATATGGCATTTTTGGTCTTTGTCTCCATCCCAAGAAATGTGTAAGTGTAAAGTGCATATTATCTAAGGCAAAAAATTCAAGATAAGAATATCTCACCAATTTTTCTTACTTAGCCTATAATTTCAAACAAGATCTATTATTTCAACTAGGTTTAAGATGTCATAATTAAGGCTTTCTTAATTCCTAAGATACATCTTAATTTTCTTAAAAATAGATCAAAACTTTGTCTCTTATTTCAAAAAGTTTTTTTTTTTATTTATTATTTTTTTAATTTTCTAAAAGAAAAGTCAAATCTAAAAAGAAAAGATAAAATCTAAAAATAAAATGGAAGACCTAAAAAAAAATAAAAATCCTATAAAGAAAATAAAAAGTCCTATGTTAATACATACCCCCCATACCTATCTCATGCATTGTCCTCAATGTATGCAAGATAAAAATGATGCATGAAATAGGTAAGGTAAAAAGTCACTCCCTCCTCCTCTTTGGACCCGCAGTAGTACTGGGTCCTGCCGACTGTGTCCTCCTCAACGTCGCCAATTTATCAATTTCAGAAAAATGTGAACTTGCCAATTTATCAATGGGATTTTCAGAAGTATGGAATTGGCCAAGTTCAATGTGATCATCATAAAATATTGGTGATTCAATTTCACAATGGATAGGTACTGGATTCAATTCTGACTTTGGAAATGGATTGAAATCAGGTAAGGATATGGAAGTCATGATTGAATCAGGAAGTAGAGTTGAATCATCTGATGAAAGTTTAGGATCATAATCATGTTCAAGTTCAATTTCAGGGAAAGGAAAACTTGCCAAAATATCAATTGGATCTGAAGTTTGGACAAGTTCATTTGTAGGAGATGAAAAACTTGCCAAAATGTCAATGGGATTTGACGTTTGGACAAGTTCAATTTTAGGAAATGAAAAACTTGCCAAAATGGAATCTGAAGTTTGGACAAGTTCAGGTGGTTGTGCTGAAATTGAATCTTGATTTCCAAAACAACATGACTCTTTGGCTCGGACAGAATGGTTAGTGACATTAGAAGAATGAGAATGAAGAGTTTGAATCATCAACTCTACGTCACGATTACGAGTATTTCGAGTCTGAGCCAAGAATTCAAGCATCTTTTCACAATTCATTGGTTCATCATTTTGTGGAAAAGATGAAGTGTTGTTTTGGAATTGATGATGAAATTGTGAGTCAAAACTGTGTGGTGATGGAAGAGTGGACTCACACAAGAAATCATTACTCATAAATGGTTGTTCATTAGGAAAAGGTGGAACTGAGTAAGACTCTTGAAAATACTGTGGAATTGGAGAGGAAAATGGTTCTGGAAGTGTTTGCTCGGCTCTCTGTAAATTGGCTTCTAAACTCCTCAGTAACTCAGATTTTTCTTCTAATGGTTCAGAAAAAGGAGTATATGAAGTGGAATCGGGAAATGAATCTTGTGAATATTGTGGACTTGGTGGAAATGGTGGACAAGGAGGTTGATAATTAAACTCGGGGGACTGGAATCCCAATGACTCGATGAAGAGTTGAAATTATTTTGGACATTATAATTGTTAGATGGGGGGTATGGGTCATATTGATTCGGATAAGGCCAACCCGGTGTATTTGGTTGGTGCATATTGTAAAACACCGGGTTGGAATTATCCGAATATGGAGATGGTGTGAAATATGGATTATTATTAGGATGGAAAGAATTGTAATTGTAAGCCATATCACACAATCAAATACAAACAAACAAACAAACAAACAAAAGAAAGAAAAATTCTAACCTAAGTTAGGGTAGACTTAGGACCTAGACGACTCCTAACTGATAGACTGTCCACGGGAGGTTTAGTGTAGACTTTAACCACAAGCTAATCAGCCAGGGAAGGGTAAGGTTGGTGGGAGGTTTTCCGTCCGGAGACGTTCCTTAATTAAGTAACCAGCAACCTTCGGGCTTTCAGCCCTCAACCCCTTTCCTAGACACTGATTTTGCAAGAGTTAAATTCCAACACTTTTCCCCCTTAGGATAATCTCCTAAATGAGTCCGAGATGTCCCTAGGGCCAACGTCTACTTTTTTATTAAATTAGGCTTGGGTTAGTGAGTGCTTGGGATTGTGGTTTTCGGGCTAAGGAAAGGGTAATGAACTCCCCACCTTATCTTATTTACGGGTTATGCCCTTAAAATTGATTTGTGCAAGTGTACAAGAAATATCACAAGGATTCACTCAAAGCATGAAAATCAAGCAAGAGATGATTCCTAGTCTATATGCAATGCGAAACGTACCTTGCCTCCAGCACTCTTCAACAGTAAAAGTAAAGAATTGAAAGACACGTGCCTAGAAATGCAAGTGTCTAAACAATTTTTAACAATTTCAACCAACTTTTTACTGTTTTTTAATTAAGCAGGTATATGGTGCAGAATACAGAAAGTTAAGTATTGCAGAAGCTGTATCTTGCAGAGCTGAATACCCTGCAGAAAATTAATCAGTAGTGATCTCCTCTTTGCCGCGTTCCCACGGCAAATGCCGCGGATCCGCGACAATTTGGAGGGATCCTGGGCTCTGCTTTCTTGAGCAGAGACCCAGGTCCACTTATATGTTTCTGCACTGAAGATTTTCTGTTTCTTCAACCTGTAACCTGCAACAGAGAAGAAGAATCGTTTAGTACTTCACTTTAACCTAAAAACGTTGCTCTCCCCGGCAACGGCGCCATTTTGATTAGACGAAGGAAGGTATACTTATTATGAGTATAAAAATGTATTTGATGTACCCTTTCTTGTCTCCGCTATAGTATAGGACTATACCGAGTCGAATCTCAGGGAGAGCTCGCGATGGAAGCTTTGACGTGTGGTAGTGAAGTTGTTAAACGAGTATTCTTCTCTTTCTTATAAACTTAGTGAATCAAGTGAAAAAGAAACTAAAGAAAAGGATGGATATGTTCATGGTGGAAATCGTTGGAAAAGAAATCAAGATTGAGTTTGGTATTCACAAGAAAAGAAAAGGAAACTTAAAGAAGAAGCATTCCATGACTAGCTTACCTTACTACCTTACCAATACTTACTAAACTCCGTGATAGTGAAGGCTTGCCTCATGTTGTCACTCCATCGGCGTGGATTCGTCTTGCGTGTTGATCTAATTACTTTCTCACTTGAAGAATGGGTGGTTTAACCCATCGGAGAAGAGAAGACCATACAACTTGCGAGATGAACAAAAGCAATCACCCATGAGTTAGTGAAGATGGTAAGGCTAGTGGTTAGCTAGTACATGGAGAAGGAATTAGCTACAAGCCATAAGAGAAGTAAAACAAAGCATGAAGTAAATTTGCAAGGAATTAAAGAAAGCAATAAAGAAAGCAATTAAAGAAAGCACATAAACTAGAACCAAGCTCAAGTAGAGGAAGGAGAATGGATTAATCCTTGTTGCTTCAAGTGTCACCCTTGATTACACAAGCTCTCTCTCTCAATCTCTCTCTTTTACAATGAATTCTAGGGAAGAAGAAGAGGGATCTAAAGAACAAAACCTAGAGAAAAACTAAACAAAATTACAACATACTAACTATTCTCCTCTCTTCTCTCTTCAGTTTTTGTACGCAGGTCCAAGTCCAGTATTTATAGCATGGGAGAGAACCTTCGAGAGCCAAGTTTGTTAGCGCAAAATCCGAGGTCATAACGACCTAGGATTGCCGTGGATCTGCCGCGGATCGCGGCTTGATCCTGGCCGTTGAGCCAGATCTTTCTGTTGAAGATTAGTTGAGAGTTTGTTATCCACGTGGTATATCTGGAATCTTCGTTTGTTGCGCGGATTTCTCAGGATCTGGGATTCAAATCTTTGGCTTTATCTTTAATCTTTGATTAATCACTTAATTATTGCTAATTAAGGTGATTAATGGCTTTCTCTCCTTTAGAGTGTGTACCTGCAAATATATAGAGAAGAGAATTAAAAATCATATATTTATTTGTAATATGCATGGTATGGAAGTGGTATAATATGCAAATATGTGTAACAATCACTCCGCATCTGGGCTTCCAAGAAATAAGTTCGCTTTGGAACTCCTGTTGCCTTTTCAAAGCCAACTACCGTGGGGCGGTTACGAGGAGGATCATTCCTTCTTTCGCGCCAATCGAGAGAGATGTTCTCTGATTTGCATGTTTCCAAGGGAGGATACTCCCTTTCTTCAAGGCGCCATGAGTGCCTTTTATGAGGGAGACGTTTTCTCCCTTTGCACGGTTCCAAGGGAAAACCGTCCCTTCCATCAAGGCGCAATAAATGCCTTGAATGCGCTCGTGCTTCCACGCTTGAGGTGGTTGCACTCAGGCCATGGGGCCTATAAATAGGACACTCGAGGTCCTCTGAAGAGAAGTGCCTTGCCTTTCTTCTTCTCTTCTCTTGGTTGAGAGAGATACTCAGGTCTCTGAATTAGTGGGAAAACCCACTCTGGTTGTTTAACCGGCCAAGGACCAGTAAGTCTTGATCGTTCAACGACTTCACCAATTTTAGGGAATTCATCTCCCTTAGTTTAGCTTTGACGGCTGCTTTAGGAATAACTTCCCTCGACCTTCATCTTGCACTTGGCTGATCTGTCAGAGAAGATTTTCAGCACAGCTTCCCTGTGAAGCTACCATCTTGACTTAATCAGAGAAAGATCACTGCATGTTAAGTCCACTACACAGGCAGACCTTAGGACTTGGTCTCTTCAAAGGTTGAGCCAGTCTTGCCATATTAGTGAATGTTGAGACTGTTTCTCACAAGATCAGTCTGACTTTGCCGTAGAGGTGAGACTAGGACTTGGCGTTTGCTGAGCCAGCCCATGGTTGCTGCGCAGGCGGGGCTTATCCTCTGCTTTGACTGAAGTCGGATCACTTTGCCGCCCAAGAATCTGACTTAATATCTTTGCATCTTTTTCTGTGCTTAACTGTTAACTTGCTCCAATTTGCCTTGCAGTGAGCTATGCTTGCCAGTCTGGTAACTTGATGAAAGAAACCATGAAATCGCCTTATGCTTCCCCGGTTGAAGCTTTACTTTTAAGCAGGAGGAACAATTCGGGGCAGCGAGTGCGCGTCCCAGGGGCTGTTGGCAGCCTCTTATCCGAGATGATTCGTTCTGAGATGAGGCTGGCCGCCGCCTTTATCGGAGAGGATCCGCTTCAAGATAATGGGCGTCGCCTGTGGGATCGTCGGCACCATTGCCGACTTTCAACTTTGGTGGCCTTTGATGGCGATCCACTTCGGGAAAGTGGGCACCGCGCCTGTTAGATCACTGGTATCACTGCCGATTCCCATTATACGTGATCTATCGTGTTGGCAGCGATAGGTTTTTATTGCCAGGCTTCAACAAAAATGGCCTGACAAGATCTGCCATTTTGTGGAGAAAAATGACCGTGTCCTTGCGGCACCACTGGTTACGGCCTTATGCAGGAGGAGGGCCCTTCCTGTCCCGTTGGTCTGGCCTGGGAGCAGATAAAACCGCTTGTATGCCTTTTATGCAAATGACCTTGTTAGGCAACTTGGTGTGTTATATGAAACACAGCTTTGATGTAATATCAAATGTACCCTTGCTTTTGAATCAATGAAAGTTCATCGTCTGATCATCTGATTTTTGCTTACTTTCACTGAGAGTTTGGCCATAGCTGGACTAAACTGTGTGCGGAGCTAAGGACATAGTCCTTCCTTCGAATGATCTTCGCGAGACTGGCATGTCAGCGCGAGCAGCACGCTCTTCGGAGGGCTAAGGTAAGCCTCTCGGCTAAGCCCTTGAAGGATTGTGCGAAGTCCGCACTTTTGCACTAGTGCGAAGTTAACTCTTAGTAGAGTTGAACCGGCGCTTCTCGGGAAGGCGCTGTTTCGAATTAATTCAAAACGGCGGCATGGGCCTTTTTTCGAGGCCTCATTTCAGGCGCTGATTGGCCTATAAAAGCCTGATCGGGCTGAATATGGAAAGGTCTCTCTTTTTTCAGAGAACTTTCTATCTCTTCCTCTTCTTCTTCCCTTTCATTCAGAGATCTTTGAGGACTCTAGCAGCTCTTCAATGGCGCCCAAGAGACGAGCGGGAAAAGAAGTGGCGACTTCTGCGGCGGAGGGCGTTCCTCCTCCGGTCATCGAGCGACCTGTCGCTGGTAAGGAACTTTCCGATCTGATTAGAGAGTGGTCTCCATCCTTTGGAGCCGATACTCGGCCATTAGGACGATCAAATATGATCTGTCCTTATCAGGGAACTCGTTTCCCTTCAACTTCCCTATTTTGCTTGCACCAGGGAGGTAAGAACTGAACAGTTCTTCTTTGGGCTTTCGCACGAAGCCATAACTTGGGCCATCTCCGTACTGTTTGAGGAAAAGGACTTGAATAAGTCCTCTCAGTCATAATGACTTTTGACCATAATGCCCCTTTGATGACGTCAGCCCTTAGGGCTATGTCACTTCCTGCTTGAAGCTGGCGCTTTGGATATTTTCTGCAAAGATGCAGTCTTATCCATGAAGTGAAGCTTTTTCAAAGCTATCGCCTTGCAGGCCCTGCTTGCTGGGCGAGGCTATGCCTTAGTGAATTTTTATGCTTTCGCATCCACTTGATTGGTGAACTAATCATAGCTCATTTCTGTTTTTGCATTACATTACGCCTCCGGCCTTCAGAACAGTCTGTTCGGTGTAGCCAGTCGAGCAAGCGGAAGCATCAGCTTGCAGTTCTATGGGCAGGCTTCATTGTTCAGTGAGCCGAGCTCCCTTGTACGGGATACGCTCATCCAGGAGGGTCGTCCGCAGGCCATGCGGAGCATCTTGACTACGGCTCCACTTGAAGATATCGACCGTCAGGCTTACAGAAAGCCTGACTTCATGTTCGGGGATGCTGCACCAGATCCCGATCGCCAGCTGCAGGCCGGTGAAGGCCAATGGATCTTCCAGTTGGACGGCGAGAGATTCTATCTCCCGTCCTCTAAGCGGCATTTTGCTTTGTCTTCCTTTACGAGCGCGACTCAGGCTTGGAAGATGGCGTGGGGCGTGAGCCTAAACGCCGAGTCTGTAAGTGTCGGGAGGTTGACATTCCAGTCCGGCTACTCGAGGGCGGGCCATCCTCGTAGCATAATGGGGCTATACCCTGGGAAGGTATCGCGGGACCTTCCAGTAGGAGAGAACCCAGCTGCGGCGCCGACCTTTGGCACTCAGTTCTGCGAAGTTGACGGGAACTACCCCGCCACCGATTTCAGGACTCCCGGTTGGGTCCACCCTCCTAGATCGTGGTGGGCGGAGTTGACCAACTATATCCTCACCCATTTTGAGGGGGACTTAGAGAGGTTAAACCTCCATGAGGCCGTCAGGGCGACCTGCTACGGCATCGAGATGAAGGTGGCGTGCTTCTACGCCATCCTTGAGTTGTATTGCCCGGCCTCGGGGACTTTCTTCACCCCAGTTGGTGAGTTGGGTATGGCCCTGCACGAGATGCGGGAGATCTCTGCTTTGCCCTTCGGGTCTCTTCCATACGAAGAGTACTTTCCCTGTGAGGCGGAGCTGGCTATTCTGGAGAAGCAGGAGCCTGCTCTGCTCGAGACATACCGGGAATTGATGTGCCATTTGCACATTTGCTCCAGCATCCACACCGGTGGCAAAGGTAGCTCGAAGAGCTTGAAGAGCTGGGGGAACTACTTGTTCCCGGATATGACTAGTGCACCTGAGGCAGCTCATTGCGGAGTTGCTGAAGAAGACATCTTGGCAAGGATGGAGGTGCATGCTGAAAAGGACATCGTCGTGGCAGAAGATGATGGTCCTCTCGGGAAGGGTGATGTTCTTCGGAGCTTTCACCATCAGGCCCGTCGGCCTATGTCTCGCAAGGCGTTGCTGGCCGGCTTCTTAACCATCTGGTTAAAGAAATGTGTCGTGCCTTCTTCTTCGGGTGACATCGTCCATCCGACTGTGCTGCTGCCTGCCGTCCGCTTGGTTCATGGCCACCGTCTGGGTCTTCTCCCGGCCATGGTGTGTTGTATTCAGAGGGGCCTTCGTGCATTGACGGAGGCTTTCTGCAGGCCAATGGCATCAAGGCGGGGGAAGGGTGCCGTCCTGCCTTGTGATGGACCCAATCCTAGGGTAGGTTTACCGTACACCTACTTGATGGCGTGGTTCGCCTTGCACTGCCCCAGTTTGATTGGAGCTGGGGAAGACCCTCCGCAGGGTGTTCAAACGGCGCTTCTCCGTCGCTTTGAAGGCCGTTCGTGGCAGAAAACTTATGTGGCCGAGGCCCGTAAGTTAGTGCGTCGTTATGACGCTTATAACCTGTTCCGTTGTTTTCCTCGCCTGCGGGGTACAGGGTACAACGAGGAATTCCATGATGTGGAGTCAGGTCGGTCTCCCATGAGTCGGGGTGTTTTCGAGTGGCTGGTCTGCATCCGGCCCTCGCATTTGCTGTACAGGAGTGGGGATACCTGCTACCTGGAGCCCTACGTCCCGAGCTGGTTTGCCCGCCAATTTGGGTATGACCAGTTGTATGTGGGTAACCCCAATCCGGACCTGGCTTTCATGGGGAGCCTCATTGATGGGGCTCGTGCTTGGCGGTTTTTTACCGCGGATGACACTGGAGCGTGGCTACGCACGCCGCCGAGGGATCCCGGCCTTTGGACGACCCTGTGTTTCTGCCAATGGTATGCGGCTTCGAACTCCACACCTGCTAGGTTTAATGCCAACCGTTCGGGTGTGAAGTTAATTTCTCATCAGATGAGGCAGAAGGCTTCTGATAAGATGGAGGGCAAACGAGTCCGTGTTCCTGGCATAGAGGAGTTCATCGCTGTAGATGACAGCGGGGCTTCTGATGCGGGGAGCCCTTATTTCGAGGCAGAGACAAGGGCTGATGCCCACGAAGCTGATATTCGTGAAGCCGGGTCTGGTGTAGTGGGGGCAGCTCCCTCACAACATGCGGAGGAAGTGGAAGAAGAGGACTCTGATGTCCACTTCAAAAGGAAGCGTGGGAGTGGATCCCGTAGGAAGTCGTCGGCGAAGAGGCCCCGTCGCCAGACTCCTACCATCGTGGTAGAGGGTGAGCTCTCTGCTGCGCCTCCTTCTGCTGCTCCATTAGTGGCTGAGCCGTCGGTTGCTGAACCGACTACTGGTAAGATTGGCCCCCATCTAATATGCCTTCAGCGCACTTTAAATAACTCATCATTTGCTTTTGTTGCAGGAGCTGAGGAGCAAGGGGAGCAAGGGGACCAGTATGATCCTCTATTTGCTTATGGAGCTGCTGCTGGTTCCTTTACTCGCTCGAAGGAATCTGGAGGTGATGCGGCCGACATTGGCCCATCGGGCGCTGGGACTTCTAAAGGAAGTCCTATGGCATCCAGCTCTACCGGGTGGTCTGCGGAGGAATCGGCGAGCAGGTCGGCTATCCGCGTTGATTCTGGCAAGAACTTCGTGATGGAACCCCTAGAGACTGATGAGGCTGACGAAGTAACATCAGCCTTTGGTAAAATGCCGACCTTTTGATCTCCTCTTGTTTACTGCATCCGCTTTTTTGACTATGGCTTTGTTGCAGGTGTTCGGCCTCAAGATGCGTCAGCTTCGAAGGAAGCGGAGGGCCCTCCTAAGAGGTTAGAGGGCGAGTCGAGTGCTTCGACCGCGGCGGATGCTTCTGTGTTGGACGCGCTGTATGGCGACCTCCCCTCTTATCAGCCCATAACAACTGAGAGGTCGGGGGTTGTGGAGACGGCAGTCCCGGAGGTATCCTCACCCCCAATCACATCACCGAGTGAGGTGCCGGCAATTTTGCCCAGTGCGGGGCTGAGGGTGATCGCGGACCCTAGTTCCCCGACTTTGATTGTCGAGCCTGCTGTTCTGAAGGTGGTTGCCAGTCCTTCCTCCACGGTGGCTGGCGTGCTGGTGTCGCTGAGGACTCCGCCGAGGTCACCTTTGGCTTGCCCTGCTGCTGTCAATGTTCCCGCTTCTTCTTCTGCGGCGGTGTCGACTGGGTTGGTAGATTGCTCCGAGGTTGTCTCAAGGGTTGATGAAGCTGAGAATGACTTCATCGGTAATCTGGTCGACAGCTTCTATAACAGTTTGGAGCAGACTATCGGTCTAGTTTTGAAGGGCTCGCCTGTGCCATTTTCGAAGCTGAAGATGGTCCTCTCCCGTGGTATTGAGTGTATCCGGGACTTTGAGGGGTACCATCAAGCTGCTGCTCTAGAGCTCCTGATAGATGACCTTGAGAAGGACGTGGAGGAATGGCGCCATTTCCATCGTTCCGACGCAGCGTCTTTGGCTGATGAACGGCTCACACGTCTTGTCGCCCAGAGGCGCGAGGCTCAGCTCGCCGCTCAAGAGGCTGCTGAGGCTATCTCCTCTGACTTGAGGTCCTTGGAGACAGAGGAAGCAGAGGTTGGGAGTGCAATTGACGCTTCCAACAGTGCTCTTCTTGATGCTGAAGATAAGGTTAAGAGGGCTGAAGAGATGATCCGGAAGGAAAATCTCCTCTTATCCAAGGCTACACAGATGCATCATGAAGAGTCTGCGCGGCTTAAGCAGCTCAGGGCTCGAAGTGAGGAACTGGCGGAGCGGAAGTCATCACAGAGGGCGATTTTGGCGGAGGTCGAGGCTCGTCTGGCTCAGGCGGTGGACTTCGATGAGGCTGAGCTAAGATCACAGGCGCTGGCCCAGGCTGCTGATGACAGGAGGACGAGGCTAGCTTCACTCGGAGATCGGATCCGATCTTATCATGTACGCCTATAGGCTCCTCCATGTATCCCATCCCTTTTGGAATTTAATAAAAATTCTTTCTTTTGTCGTCTGCTGTTTGGATAATGAGACATGACTGTCTGTTGGTTCAGAGGTCGCAATGACATAACCGAATGGGACGTCGCCAGTCTCGAGGTCAGCCCTTTGCGGGGCTAAAAGGGGAGATACTTGCCTTTTGTAAATGTCAGCAAGCATCGAGATTAAGACTTAGCTGTCTGCTGGTTCAGAGGTCGCGATGACGTAACCAATTGAGACACCACTAAGCTCAATGGTAGATGAGACTTGGCTATCTGCCAGTTCAGAGGTCGCAATGACGTAACTGGTTGAGAAGCCACCAAGCTCAAAATAGGTGATACTCGTCTTTTGTAAATGTCAACGAGTATCGAGACCTGTCTTTTGTAAATGTCAACAGGACTCGGGATTGAGACTTAGCTGTCTGCTGGTTCAGAGGTCGCAATGACGTAACCAATTGAGACGCCACTAAGCTCAATGGTAGATGAGACTTGGCTATCTGCCAGTTCAGAGGTCGCAATGACGTAACTGGTTGAGAAGCCACCAAGCTTCGAAATAGGTGATACTCGTCTTTTGTAAATGTCAACGAGTATCGAGACCTGTCTTTTGTAAATGTCAACAGGACTCGGGATTGAGACTTAGCTGTCTGCTGGTTCAGAGGTCGCGATGACGTAACCAATTGAGACGCCACTAAGTTCAATGGTAGATGAAACTTGGCTATCTGCCAGTTCAGAGGTCGCAATGACGTAACTGGTTGAGAAGCCACCAAGCTCAAAATAGGTGATACTCGTCTTTTGTAAATGTCAACGAGTATCGAGACCTGTCTTTTGTAAATGTCAACAGGACTCGAGATTGAGACTTAGCTGTCTGCTGGTTCAGAGGTCGCAATGACGTAACCAATTGAGACGCCACTAAGCTCAAAATTGCAATGGAGTTTGGGAAAAGTCTCGTTTTCGCGGGGAGAAACGAGAGAATCACTGTCATAGGTTTAATGTTAACGTAACAGCGGAATATGTATGGTCCTACCATTCTATGGATGAGAATTGGTAAGTGACTTTGGAGGTCTCGCTCTCATGAGGAGAAATGAGGGGACTGCTGTCATAGGTTTAATGTTAACGTAACAGCGGAATATATGGTCTTACCATTCTATGGATGAGAATTGGTAAGTGACTCTGGAGAGGGAATCAAGTGGGAGCAGGTCCCTTGGGATTTTAAGCAAACCCCCAGCTACCAACAGGTTTGATATGCTTGGAGAAAGGGAGAGGCTCTCTTTGTGCGTATTCCGGATGCGCGGGTCTCGATCAGAGGTGTAATGTTAACATGATCGAGAGCAAGATCCTTGATTAAGGATAATACTTCTTTAAGAATTTGCCATTGATCGGCATCATGAGGAGGTCGCCATCTGCAGTTGTAAGGCGGTATGCTCCGTTTGAATAGACTGTCTCTATCACAAACGGTCCTTCCCATTTAGGTTGAAATTTGCCTTTGGTCTTGTGCGTCATAATCATCGGTCGTCTGACGGCTAAGACCAGGTCTCCTTTCTGGAAGACTCTCTGCTTGACCTTCTTATTGAAGGTTTTTGACATCCGAGCCTGATATAGCTCGATGTGTTGCTGAGCTTGTAGCCGCTTCTCGTCCAGGGCTTCGAGCTCTTGAAGACGCAAGCGATCATTGTCTTCTGATGTCATCTTAGTAGTCAAGGCTACCCGCAATGATGGCACCTGGATTTCCAATGGGATGACCGCTTCACACCCATATACCAGGGAGAAAGGCGTATTGCCTGTCGGTGTTCGAACCGTAGTCCGGTAGGCCCAAAGGCATTCACCGAGCTTTTCGTCCCAATCTCGCTTGTTCGAGGAGACAAACTTCTTGAGCAGCTTGATGATTGTCTTGTTAAATGCCTCTGCCAAGCCGTTGGCGGCAGGATTATAGGCGGTTGAAGCCACATTCTGAATTCGGTATTTATCGCAGAACCGATAGAACCCTTGGCTTACGAATTGGGGACCATTGTCATGGATGATCCGTCTGGGTACACCAAATCGATGGATGACATGGTGTTTGATGAAGGTAACCAGATTGGAGGTTTTAACTTCGGCCAACGGTGTGGCCTCTGCCCATTTTGAGAAGTAATCGGTTATTGCCAGGATAAACCGGTGACCTTTTGCTGAAGAGGGACTGATTGGCCCTACGACATCGATTCCCCATGCTTCAAATGGCCATGAAGCAGCAGTAGGGTGGAGCAATTCCGAAGGTTGGTGTATGAAGTCTGCATGGACCTGGCACGCCTTGCACCTTCGTGCATATTGGGTGGCATCGGCCATCATGGTCGGCCAGTAGTACCCAAGTCTGTGCAGCCTGTCTTTAAGCTTTGGACCCGGCTGGTGAGCTCCGCAAATGCCATCATGTGCTTCTTTAAGCACTTCCTGTGCCTCTGAATGAGAGAGACAACGGAGGAGGACACCGTCATATGAACGACGGTAGAGTGTCTTCGAAGTAGGATCATAGTGGAAACGGAGCGACCTTCGTATGATGGACGCCGCTTCTTTGGGATCGTCTGGAAGCAGACCGTGCAGAGCGTAGTCAATGAGACGGAAGCGCCAATCCCTCGGCTCAAGACCCACGAAGGTATTATGGACCTCTTGGATCCTTAGCATATGCTTGGAACATACGAGATGCCGGGTTGCGACTGTGAGGTGATACTCGGTGTCGGCCGGTAAGGCTAGCGTTGTCGCTAATGCAGCGAGAGCATCCGCCTTGGTATTTTGGGATCGGGACACATGCCCGATGTAGAAGCCTTCAAATAAGCTAGCCAATTCGATGGCTGTATGATAATAAGGCACCAAGTCCTCATGGCGGACTTCATATTGGCCTTTGACTTGACTGATGACCAGCTTTGAATCGCCGTAAGCTTCGAGGTAGCGTACCCCCATTCCCCGGGCGAGCTGGAGGCCAATGAGCAGAGCATTATATTCCGCTACATTATTAGAGCATGATTCTGTCAAGGAGAATGCTCTGGGAAGGATATGATCCTGTGGGGAGATGAACACAACCCCCACTCCGGCAATAATCTTCCCTTTGAAATACACCTAGAGGGGGGGTGAATAGGTGTAATTGCTAATCTAATGCTCTTTTTAAATTTTACTTAAGTGAGTGATGCAACGATCTCTCAAAACACGACTAAGAGCCGAATACCCCTTGCGAGGTTCTGAACTCCTTCCTCCCAATTCCCCTTAAATGGGTTAGAGTGCGCAATGCAACCGTGTTGTATTGAGGTGTGATCGAACAATTCCAAGTATGAAATGCAATGATGAAATGCACACAAGTAAATAGCAAGAAATATTGAAAGCAAGTAAAATAAACAAGTAAGGATATCACAAATAAAAGTTAGTTCACAAGCAATAGATTGGAAGTAATTTAAAGTAAGAAATTAAGCAAGAAGAACGCCAAGCCAATCGCAAACAAAGTGATTTGTTTCGAGGTTCGAGCCCGTAGCTCTAGTCCCCGCCTTCACCTCCGTGAAGGGTTTCCACTATCCCCTTAGGATCCCGTACAAGTTAGGCCTCCAAAGACCTCAAGCCCGTAGCTTCACCTTACAAAGAAATTCCCTTAGGAACTTGTCTCCACAAGAACAAAGGATTACAAATTGGTGATCTCAACTAGACCACAACACTCTTTCTCTTTTACAAACACTCTCACACTTTTACAACTTCACCTATAGAAAGAATATGAAATTTTGGCTCTATGAAGTGTTTGTGAGAAAAGCTTCAGTTGTAGAGTGATATTAAGAATCAAACAACAACTGAAAATCAAACTTAAAAGAATGGAAATGAAAGCTTTAAACTATTTTTCTCTTTCTCTTGAAAAACAAAGAAAACTTGTATTTTTCTTGGTAAATAACTAAGGCCTATTTCCCACTATTTATAGGGAGAGAATAGGTTAAAAACTCTGATTTTTCCAGCTAATATCACCTGCAAAAGCACCCCAACAACCCTCTAAAAAGTCTGTTAAAACAGAAAATAAAACAGTTTTTCAGAACAGCCCAAAGAGGAAAGAGCCGTTGGAGGTGTTGCAGGCCTACCGGTCGACTGCCGGTCGACCGGGACCCTGCTGGCAAAAGAGCCGTTATGGCTCCGGTCGACTGCCGGTCGACCGATCTCAAGAAAGGAAACACAGTTTCCTTCTACCGGTCGACCGACCCAGTCGACCGGAAGGATACAGAGAGCAAACGTCTGTTTTCGGTCGACCGGTATATAGGTCCGGTCGACCGACAGACATGCACAACCTGTGCATGTCCGGGCACAGCAGCCGGTCGACTGGGCCGGTCGACCGGTCTGCCTGGAAAACAGTTTTTCTGGGCAGATTTTAAGATAGAAAATTTGTATAAAATCTTTAAAAATCTGAAGCTAAGTTTTATGCTGAAAATAGTTTATATACATGTATTTAAACAAGTTTTTGAAGATGTAAAGCTTTGGGTACATGTATGTATAAACTAAGGCATAAACCTAGAAATAAATATTTTGAAAACATAGAAACATACAAAACAAATGTGTGTGCAAATCCTAGAGCCAAATTTCACATATTCTATCTTTACAAAACTAAACTTACAAACTACAATGGTCTTCAAGACTTCAACTTGAGCTATCTTCTCTTGATCTTCAATATTGCAATTTGAGCCCAATTTGACTTGTCTTGAGTCCAATAGCTTGTATTTGGTCAAAAAACTTTGTATATGAGTGAGAGTACTTCTAGTATGATAATAAACCTGAAACACACTTAAGCAACAAATAATATTAGTACAAATAACTAATATGTTTTGTAATCATCAAAATACACTAAACATGGGTTGATTGTAACCTTGGGCCAACAATCTCCCCCTTTTTGATGATGACAAAACATATGAGTTATTAAACAAATAAAAGAGGAAAGAGCTTGGAAAGCTCCCCCTTAAACAATGCTATGTATTTAACATGAATATGAACACTATGTAAACATACATAAAGCATTGAAAAATATCATCACCAAAAAAATAAGCTATCATAAGGAATAACAAAATTTAAAACAACAAACCACATATTTTTCTCCATATATTTTCTCCCAAAACTAATATATATTTATATTTCTCCCCCTTTTTGTCATACATCAAAAAGGGTTAAAAAAAAATTTAAGACAAAACAAAACATATTAGAAACCAAAACAAAACAAACTAAGATATTTTAAGTATCAATTTACATACATTCAATTCACCACAAATAAATGAAAATCTTGCATAATCCAAAGGTTTTGTGAAAATATCCGCAAGTTGAAAATCGGTAGAAACAAAATCAATATCTATGTCACCTTTTTCAAAGTGATCTCTAAGAAAGTGATATCTAATGTCGATATGTTTGGTTTTACTATGTTGATTAGCATTTTTGGTCATGTGAATAGCACTAGTATTATCACAATAAATCTTAACATGATCAAAATGTAAATCAAAATCGAGAAGAGTATGTTTCATCCAGAGTACTTGTGCACAACGAGCTCCGGCTGCTACATACTCCGCCTCGGCGGTTGAAAGGGCTACACTATTTTGCTTTTTGGAAGACCAAGACACAAGACAATTGCCCAAGAATTGGCAAGTGCCACTTGTGCTCTTCCTATCTACCCTACAACCGGCATAGTCGGCATCCGAATAACTAGTCATGGTAAATTGGTTAGTTTTCGGATACCACAAACCTAAATCAATTGTGCCCTTAAGATACCTAATTATGCGTTTTACCGCTATTAAGTGTGATTCCTTAGGACATGATTGAAAACGTGCACATAAACATACGGAAAACATTATATCCGGCCTACTAGCCGTAAGATAGAGTAAACTACCAATCATGCTACGAAATAATTTGATGTCTACTTCCTTACCTTGTTCGTCCTTGTCAAGTTTCGTAGTGGTTGCCATGGGAGTCTTTGCTACTTTGGATCCTTCAAGCCCGAACCTCTTGATGAGTTCTTTGGTGTACTTGGCTTGGTTGATGAATGTCCCATCACTACGTTGCTTGATTTGAAGTCCAAGGAAGAAGTTGAGCTCCCCCATCATAGACATCTCAAATTCCCTTTTCATGCATGATTCAAAATTCTTGCAAAGTGAAACATTAGTAGATTCAAAAATAATGTCATCAACATAAATTTGAACTATGAGGATATCTTGATCTATATGTTTGGTAAATAATGTTTTATCAACTTTTCCTTTCTTAAATCATTTGAAATCAAAAATGAAGACAATCTTTCATACCAAGCCCTAGGGGCTTGTTTTAAACCATAAAGTGCTTTATCTAATTTATAAACATAATTAGGGTGTGTAGGATCAACAAACCCGGGGGGTTGTTCAACATACACCTCCTCATCAATATAACCATTAAGAAAGGCACTCTTTACATCCATTTGAAATAACTTAAAATCTTTAAATGAGGCATATGCTAAGGTCATCCGTATGGCTTCGAGCCGTGCTACGGGTGCAAAGGTTTCTTCAAAATCGATCCCTTCGATTTGAGTGTAACCTTGGGCAACTAACCTAGCCTTGTTTCTAACTACATTACCCGATTCATCCAACTTGTTCTTAAAGATCCATTTAGTGCCAATAGTTGGTCTATCTTGGGCCTAGGAACAAGGTGCCAAACTTGGTTGCGCTCAAATTGATTGAGCTCCTCTTGCATGGCAAGCAACCAATATGAATCGGCCTCGGCCTCGAGGACATTTTTAGGTTCTATGTGTGAAATAAAAGCAAAATTACCACAAAAATCTTGAATCTTAGAGCGAGTGGTTACCCCTTTTGATACTTCACCTATGACGAGGTCCTTGGGATGATGAGGGTTGAATCTCCAATCCTTTGGTAGTGGTTGAGAGTGCTCCTTTTCATTTGCTCGATGTTCATTTCCTTGAGCCTCTTCCACTTTGGCTTCACTTCCATCACCATCCTTTGGCTTGTCTCCCATGGTAGAAGCATCCTCCAAGGTCACTTTCTCCAAACCTTCATCTAAAGCATCAATTTCTACACAATTCTTAACAAACTTGTTAGATTCCTCAAATTTAACATGAATAGATTCCTCAATAGTCAAAGTTGACCTATTGAAGACTCTATAAGCCTTACTAGTATTTGAGTAACCTACAAAAATAGCCTCATATGATCTAGCATCAAATTTTCCCAAATTAATATTTGTATTTAAAACAAAACATTTGCAACCAAACACTTTGAAATAAGAAACATTAGGTTTTCTAGAAAAATACATCTCATAAGAAGTCTTAGTAGTATTTTTACATAGGAAAACACGATTTGCAATGTAACCTGAAGTATGAACGGCCTCGGCCCACAAATAATGTGGTAGACCATATTCATTTAACATTGTCCTAGCCATCTCTTGTAAAGTACGATTTTTCCGCTCAACTACTCCATTTTGTTGTGGAGTTCTAGGACAAGAAAGTTCATGTTTTATTCCATGTTCCTCACAAAAAGTGGTAAAGGGAAGGTTAATGAACTCACCTCCTCTATCACTTCTTATTTTAATTATTGAGGAGTCATTTTCCTTTTCAACTCTTTTCTTAAAGGCTTGAAAATGTGAAAAGGTTTGACTTTGTGTTCGAGAAAATAAACCCAAGTAAAACGCGAAAAATCATCTACTAAAACATAAGCAAATCTACTCCCACTTAAACTTTTGGTTTGAGTAGGGCCAAATAAATCCATGTGGATTAGCTCTAATGGACGTGATGACATGATATCCTTAATTGATTTGAATGAGGACTTAGTTTGTTTCCCAAATTGACATGCGTCACAAACTCGGTCCTTTTCAAAGTTCAATGAAGGAATACCCTTCACCATTTCCTTAGAGTTAAGCCTAGAAATATGATCAAATGAAACGTGGCCTAATCTCCTATGCCACAACCAAGAGTCGTCATCGAGGGCTTTTAAACATGTTATATTACAAGACATATTTAACATATCAATCATATAAACATTGCTTTCACGAAAACCGGAAAATACACAAACATTGGAAGTTCTATCAATTACTTTACAAGCAACATTGTCAAAAACTACATCAAAACCTTTATCACAAAGTTGACTAACACTCAAGAGATTATGCTTGAGGCCATCAACTAAAACCACATTTTCAATTAAAGGAGAGGTGCCAAGTTTTACATTACCAATACCGATGATTTTTCCCTTGGCGTCATCTCCGAAGGTGACGGTGCCACCTTCATGATATCTTGATAGGGTTGCAAAGTTGTTGATGTCCCAAGTCATGTGCCTTGAGCAACCGCTATCAAGATACCACAAACCTCTACGTCGTTGGGCTTTGGAAAGTACCTACATCATTTAAAATAATAGTTGATTTTGGTACCCAAACTTTCTTGGGTCCTTGAAAGTTAGTGTTACGAACCCAAACATTATGATGTGATGCACTTAGTCTATCATAACAAAAATTAGCTAAGTGTCCTTTCCGTCCACAATGTGAACATGAGTACACTTTTCTATACATGAATGCATGGTGTGTATGTGAAGTGTGAGCATGCTTTGGGGGTTTACCATGATGCATAGGTTGTGTAGCATGTACATGAGCATGAGCATGAGCATGATGAATATTTTTCTTAGGAGCTTGTTTCTTAGGAAACATATTCTCCATCTTCTTCTTATCAAATTCACTACACTTTTTCAAAACAACATCTAATGAGTCTAATCTTTCCTTAAGCATGGCAATCTCATTAGAGTCTACAAATGGGGTCTTTCCTTTACAAGCAACCTTATATTTTTCAAAATCATTTTTAGTGGAAACTAAAGAAGAATGTAAATCATTATTTTCTTTAGAAAGATTTACAATTTGAATATTAAGAGATTCATTATCCTTTTTCATTTTTAAATATTTCTTCTTTAAGAAATCATAATTACTAGAAAGTTCCATAAAAGCTTCTCCTAGCTCATCCATGGATAAATCTTCATCAAAAGGAGTTGAGGGGGTTACCTTGCTTGTGCTCTCATTTGCCATGAAGCACATATTGGCGGTGTCGATCTCCTCCTCGGATTCACTTTCGTCATCCCATGTTGCTTTCATAGCCTTCTTCTTGTATGGCTTCTTGGATGAAGATGGCTTCACTTGTTCCGGACACTCCGCTACTATGTGTCCCGGCTTTTGGCAATTAAAGCAAATGATCTTCCTTTCTTCCTTGCCTCCTTGCCATCTCCTCCTTCCTTGGTACTTTGCCTTGTTGTACATCCTCCGGACATTTTTGACTAGAAGTGAGAGCTCCTCGTCATCTTCTTCTTCGTCATCTTCGTCGGAGTAGGTAGCATGACTTTTGAAGGCAATGGTCTTCTTTTTGGTAGGTGCCATGTCCTCCCTTGCCTTTCTCTCCATCTCATGGGTCTTCAAGTTCCCAATGAGTCCAATGAGCTCAATCTCATCTTTGTCATTGAGTTCCTTCAATGTTGTAGCTTTCACTTCCCATGATGGAGGAAGAGCCCGGATGATCTTTCTCACCCTTTGATCATTGTTGATTTCTTCACCTAGAGAAGCAAGACCATTAGTAATCTTTGTAAACTTAGTAACCATATCATCTATGGTTTCATTCTCTTGCATGCTAAAATTTTCATATTGGGACCGAAGAAGGTCTATCTTGGCCCTCTTCACTTGTGATGTCCCCTCATGTGTTACTAGCAAATGGGTCCAAATCTCATAGGCGGATTTGCAATGGATGACTCTAGCTATGTCATCATCATTGAGGGCTTGTAGGAGTGCATAATGAGCCCTAGCATTGGCATCAAACTCCTTGGTCTCAATTTCGGACCAAGTAGATTCATCACCGGGGGTACACTAAAGGACTTAGTCACGGCCTTTGCAACTCGGCTACCTAGAGATTGCAAGAAAACGGTCATCTTAACCTTCCATATGGGAAAGTTAAGTCCATCAAACTTAGGGGGGTCTTAATTCCATCGGTCATGTTTACTATGTGGAAATGAATGAAGTGATTAGCAATATAAGGATCTCTCTAAGGTTGTTAAGCCAAATCCTAGAGTCCAAGCTCTGATACCAATTGAAATACACCTAGAGGGGGGTGAATAGGTGTAATTGCTAATCTAATGCTCTTTTTAAATTTTACTTAAGTGAGTGATGCAACGATCTCTCAAAACACGACTAAGAGCCGAATACCCCTTGCGAGGTTCTGAACTCCTTCCTCCCAATTCCCCTTAAATGGGTTAGAGGTGCGCAATGCAACCGTGTTGTATTGAGGTGTGATCGAACAATTCCAAGTATGAAATGCAATGATGAAATGCACACAAGTAATATAGCAAGAAATATTGAAAGCAAGTAAAATAAACAAGTAAGGATATCACAAATAAAAGTTAGTTCACAAGCAATAGATTGGAAGTAATTTAAAGCAAGAAATTAAGCAAGAAGAACGCCAAGCCAATCGCAAACAAAGTGATTTGTTTCGAGGTTCGAGCCCGTAGCTCTAGTCCCCGCCTTCACCTCCGTGAAGGGTTTCCACTATCCCCTTAGGATCCCGTACAAGTTAGGCCTCCAAAGACCTCAAGCCCGTAGCTTCACCTTACAAAGAAATTCCCCTTAGGAACTTGTCTCCACAAGAACAAAGGATTACAAATTGGTGATCTCAACTAGACCACAACACTCTTTCTCTTTTACAAACACTCTCACACTTTTACAACTTCACCTATAGAAAGAATATGAAATTTTTGGCTCTATGAAGTGTTTTGAGAAAAGCTTCAGTTGTAGAGTGATATTAAGAATCAAACAACAACTGAAAATCAAACTTAAAAGAATGGAAATGAAAGCTTTAAACTATTTTTCTCTTTCTCTTGAAAAACAAAGAAAACTTGTATTTTTCTTGGTAAATAACTAAGGCCTATTTCCCACTATTTATAGGGAGAGAATAGGTTAAAAACTCTGATTTTTCCAGCTAATATCACCTGCAAAAGCACCCCAACAACCCTCTAAAAAGTCTGTTAAAACAGAAAATAAAACAGTTTTTCAGAACAGCCCAAAGAGGAAAGAGCCGTTGGAGGTGTTGCAGGCCTACCGGTCGACTGCCGGTCGACCGGGACCCTACTGGCAAAAGAGCCGTTATGGCTCCGGTCGACTGCCGGTCGACCGATCTCAAGAAAGGAAACACAGTTTCCTTCTACCGGTCGACCGACCCAGTCGACCGGAAGGATACAGAGAGCAAACGTCTGTTTTCGGTCGACCGGTATATAGGTCCGGTCGACCGACAGACATGCACAACCTGTGCATGTCCGGGCACAGCAGCCGTCGACTGGGCCGGTCGACCGGTCTGCCTGGAAAACAGTTTTTCTGGGCAGATTTTAAGATAGAAAATTTGTATAAAATCTTTAAAAATCTGAAGCTAAGTTTTATGCTGAAAATAGTTTATATACATGTATTTAAACAAGTTTTTGAAGATGTAAAGCTTTGGGTACATGTATGTATAAACTAAGGCATAAACCTAGAAATAAATATTTTGAAAACATAGAAACATACAAAACAAATGTGTGTGCAAATCCTAGAGCCAAATTTCACATATTCTATCTTTACAAAACTAAACTTACAAACTACAATGGTCTTCAAGACTTCAACTTGAGCTATCTTCTCTTGATCTTCAATATTGCAATTTGAGCCCAATTTGACTTGTCTTGAGTCCAATAGCTTGTATTTGAGTCCAAAAACTTTGTATATGAGTGAGAGTACTTCTAGTATGATAATAAACCTGAAACACACTTAAGCAACAAATAATATTAGTACAAATAACTAATATGTTTTGTAATCATCAAAATACACTAAACATGGGTTGATTGTAACCTTGGGCCAACACCCTTTGTGGCCATCCGCGATGCTCCGTCGAAGAACATCTGCCACACTTCCTCTGCTGAGGTTGCATTAGACTCGAAGACTTCATCAGGGATGTCTTCGTGAAGTTTTGAATGTTCTGGAACTGGATGAGCAGCTAAGAACTCTGCAAGGGCATGGCCTTTAACTGCCTTCTGAGGAGTAAAAGTCATGTCGTATTGAGACAACAGAAGTGCCCATTTAGCCAACCTTGAATTCAGCGACCCTGGCTTCGTCATGAGAAGACGTAAAGGGTTCACCCTGGAGATGACATGTATGGTTTGGCCAACCAAATAATGTCGTGTCTTCTGGACAGCGAAGACGAGAGCTAAACACTCTTTCTCAATAGGATTGTAGCGAGATTCCGCTCCTATGAGAGTCCTGCTCAGATAATAAATGGCCTGCTCATGGCCATTGTCGTCCTTCTGAGCGAGGAGGGCACCGAGGGAATAGTCCAGAGCTTTTACATAAAGCAAGAATAGTTTCCCTGATGTAGGGGCCACTAAGACCGGAGGTTTTGTGAGATACCTCTTAATGTCTTCATAAGCTTCTTGACAGGCTTGGTCCCATATGAAGGCAGTACCCTTTTTCATGAGACGGGTAAAGGGCTGGCAACGGCCCGAAAGATTTGCTATGAATCTTCTGATGTAGGCTAATCTGCCTTGCAAGCCTCGGAGCTCTTTAAGGTTCCTCGGTGGATGCATGTCCTGTATGGCTTTGACTTTGTCTGGGTCCAGATGGATCCCTTTTGATGTGACAATGAACCCAAGGAATTTGCCGCTGGACACTCCCAAGAAGGATTTTGTCGGGTTCATTTTCAGCTGATGAGCCCGCATTATGTCGAACATCGTTCTCAGATCGCGAAGATGTTCATCTTTGCTGCGGCTTTTGACGGCAATGTCGTCAACATAGCATTCCACCGTCTTTCGGAGATGGTCGCGGAAGATCATGCTTATCGCCCGCTGGTAGGTTGCTCCGACGTTCTTCAGTCCGAAGGGCATTACAGTGTAGCAGTATACCCCCAATGGCGTTCGGAAAGAAGTATGCTTCTCGTCATCAGGATACATCTTGATCTGGTTGTACCCTGAGAAGCCGTCCATGAAAGACATCCTTTCGAACCCGCATGTGTTGTCGATCATGACATCAGTGATCGGCAGTGGGAATTCATCTTTGGGACAGGCCGTATTGAGATCACGGTAGTCGATGCAGATCCGTATTTTCCCATTCTTCTTGAGGACGGGGACTATGTTAGCCACCCAATCTGGATGTTGTTCCTCCCGGATGAAGCCACAAGCAATGAGCTTATGAACTTCGGCTTCAATAGCCTCCATGATGTTTGGGCGGAACCGACGTTGTTGCTGCTTGACTGGCTTAACGTCGGGCTTGATGTTTAGACGGTGCATAGCGACCTGTGGATCAAGTCCAGGCATGTCTTCATAGCTCCAGGCGAAGACATCTATATACTCTTTTACGAGCATTATCAATTCTTCCTTTTCGATAAGTGATAGGCTTTCACTTATGAAAATCGGTTTGGGATGATCTTGACTGCCCAAGTTGACCTGGATCACCTTGTCTTCGGTAGGTGGCTCGCACAGCTCAAACCGCTTTTCCCATTGAAGGCTCAATTGCTGGGCCCATGATTCCTCATCGGCAACCTCTGCGGGTTCCAACTGACTGCTTGAAGTCATGAGGCTTTCGAATATCCCTCCTATGCTGACATCAGAATCCCATTCGGAGGACGAGGCCGACTGTGATGGGATCGATCCATCGCCTTTGACCTGAACTGTTGTTGATGATGTGGGTGTGACATACCCTAACCCCCTGCGTGTACTATCATAGTAATTTGCAGGTTTCCCTCTTGGGACGGAGTTACGCATCAAGCCGCGTCTTCCTTTTTCGAAGTTTAGGCCCGCTCCCTGCTTCAGGTTGTAACCCATCTTCTTCATAATATGGCGCGCTGATGGCGCGTAATGAAAGAACTGTGGAGCATCCAACTCTGAGCTTGAGTCTGTGGTTGAGAATCTCCCTGGCCGGGCTCTGCCGAAGATTATCGGCGCCTGACCTTGCTTGGATGGAGGGACTACCAGCGTGGCCCCTTCTACGGCTTCCACAGATGTGCTAGCCACACTCGGCTTATGTACGGGCATATGAAGAGAGCCATCCATCATGGATTTAATCGACTCGATGCTCGCAGGATAATCGAAAGAAATATTATCATTAATTATCCATTCGCCTTCCTCCTCAGGAGGGATCCTACATCGGGGATCATTAAAGCATGCTACAATTGGCTCGCCAATCAGAATGGCTGGCATGCCCGTTTCGGATTCTGAATCTGCCTCATTGCCACTTTCATCATCGTCTGGCAATGGTTCTCCCGGCGTTCCACTAGCCTCTTGATATAGGAGAGCATCAGTGAAGTAGTTTTCCACCCCCTTGAAGGGTTGCTTCTCAGCGAAGACAGTTCGTACTGTCGCATCATCCTCAACATACTTGAAGCACTGATGGAGAGTGGAAGGAACGATCCAGTTGGCATGGATCCATGGTCGTCCCAGTAGCAGGTTGTATGATGTGTCAGCATCAATGACATAGCACGTCACTTCTGACTTCAAGCTTCCGATTCTGCAGCGGAGCCGAATCTTTCCAAGCGGATGGCTGCTCCCGGCGTTGAAACCATATATTGTAGTGGTGGTTGCGGACAACCTGTACAATGGTATGCCGAGGAAATAGAGGAGCCTTTTGGGGATGATGCTGAGTGCAGACCCCGGATCTACTTGTACTCTTTCAATGCATGTTGAACCGATATATCCGGTATAGTACAGAGGTCGATCATGCTTGTTGTCTTTGAGAAGCATATCTTCCGCCGTAAAGGTAATAGCAGGCACCTTGGATTGTGCGTGATGGCACTCTGAGCAGGAAGGCCGCATCTCATCACCAGGGACCTCAGGCATGCATGTCAGAAAGGACTCCGAGTTGGCCAGCGCATCTCTGAGTGCCTCTCTTGTCTCTTTAGAGAGACGAAGGAGCTCGTGTATTGTGATACGAGCCGGGATATTGGCTAAGTGGGCCAATATATCAAAGCGAAAGGGCGTGGCTAACCCTTGGCCTGGCGGTTTCTTCAACACATGGTCGAACCGCACTTCCTTAGGCTTCTCTTTCCCTTTGGTCAGAACTGGAGTGGATGTCGGCATTGGTACTGACGTCGTTTGCTGTTGTATCTCGTCAGTAGACTTGTCATACTGCCTTAAGTATGACTTTCTAGACCGGGTGCCCGTCTGTTGAGGTGCATCTGCCTGCGCTGTACAGGCATGCTTCTCTTCTTCTGAATCGCTGAGGGAAGCCGAAGTAAGATTACCATCATCTGGCAGGACAGAGATGACATTGCAGGACTTGCCCTTTTTGCTGGAGTCCTTCGACGTCCGCTGTACGTCTTGGACGAGGTCAGGGTGTATCCACATAACTTCCCCTGTCTCCAATGTCAAGGGGACGAGACCCTTGTCATCTTTAGCTATGGTTGAAGAATGCTTGACTTCCAACCGCGGTGTGGGGGCTGGATAGGTCCCGTCGGGAACTGTGACCTTCTGAGCAGTGCCGAATTCAAGAGTCACCATATTGGCAGTGACTTTCTTCTGTTCCGTCTTCAATGTGAGGACTCCGGCGTCGACCAAAGCTTGAATTCTATCCTTGAGAACATAGCACTTGTCAGTAGGATGGTGGATCATCCTGTGGTAGAGGCAGTATTTAGGGTCGTTTGTACGCCCTATCTCATTGGGACGCCGAGCATCCGGTAGCTTCATTTTGTTCCCTTTGTGGAGCAGATGGAATATCGTGACCACCTGATCATCTCTGAAGGAGTACTGCTTCGGAGGAAACTTGGGCTCTTGGCTGTTGACGCCGCTCTTCTTGGCCTTTGACTGCATGTCCCTGGTCAGCTCGACGGACATAATTTCCTTCCCTTTAGCTTGGGAAGACTGCGGGAGATCGCTACGCCCTTTGTTGTTCGCGCCCCATTTGCTTCTAGGGGCGGATGGCTCGAACTTCTTAGCTGATTTCTCGGCTATCTCAGCTTGTTCGACCAATTCCTTCCAAGTATGGGCTTTGACAGCCCCCATGCGGACTTCTACTTGATCCAAGAAGTTGTGCCTGCATGTCTGTAAGAGCATAGGTAATGGCATCCCTGCCGGGCACATCAGAGATAGATTTCTGAACCGCTCAATGTATTCACGGACAGATTCGCCTTTCCTCTGCACAGTGGAAAGGAGCTTGTCCATGGTCACTTCGGTGTCATCCTCATCGAAGCGAGAGAGGAACCGAGTTTCCAGGTCGACCCAGGAGTTGATAGAGCCCTGAGGAAGGCTTCGGAACCAGTCGAATGCCACCCCTTTCAAGGTGCCGATGAACAACCTAGCCATGATGGCGTCGTTGCTTAGAACATTACCGGTCTGGGACCGGAAATAGTAGATGTGCTGATTGGGCGAGCTCTTACCATCATACGTATGCAACGTTGGTGGTTTGAACTTTGGCGGATATGGCACCGAATCCCACTCCAGCGAATAAGGACGGACTGCCCCTACCTTCTTTAATTCATCCCTCTGAGCTAGGGATGCGATTTGAGCTTGAAGGCCTTTAAGGACTTCGGCATCCAGGGAAGAGCCTCCCTTAGATTTCTCCGTCTTGGGCGGATCATTGCTGAGATGTCCCTCCTCGTCATGATTACTCCCGGTATCATCATTCCGGTTGCTGAGGAGCTGAGCGAGCATCTGTTGAATATTGTCCAGTGCCTCTTGCTGAGTTCTAGAGGTCTGCTCCTGAGCTTCCAAACGCTGACGAAGATCGTCATTGGCGTTATCGGCCATATTAACCGATGCTTTGTCCGTTCGCACAGAACTGACTGTTGCCGAAGAGGCATACCCGCTGTCTTCATCTTCTCCATCAGATGATTGGGGTGATCGCCTGGACTGTGGCGAGATCAGGGCCTTTGAGGAAGAAGGCTGCTCATAATTATAGGGTATCGCTACCCTTGATCTGGTGTTTCGGAAAACACCTTCTTCGCGCACCAAGACTTCACAAGCCCGGGCTATAATCTGGATCTGGGGAGCCGAAAGGGGTATCATCAGATGTATGACCTTCCCTGTGTCGCTCTCGTCCTCTTCCGGTCATGTTGACGGACGCGAAGGCTGGGCCTCGTGAAGCGCTCCTTTCATGATGCTTCTTTATGGCACGTGCGGACAACCGGTCAAACACCGATTGACGGTGCGGAGGTGCCACCTTGATTGGATATTGCCGACAATGGGCTGAATGGATTATCACAAGTCGGCATCCTCTTTGACAACAAGGGGAAGTGGTTTGGAGAGACTCCAATTCCCACTTGTTTGCCAAGAATTGTCGCAGGTTAGGCTCAACAGAGCCTGAACAACCCCGTGGAGAGGCCTTTCTGGAGCGTACAAGGGATGATGCTCCGTTCTTCTTATCCTTGCAGAAGGGATTAGTACTGAATAGTACTTTGGCGCTAGCTTTGCCGACAGGTGCGAGCTTAGTGCCTGATGAATTGGGGAGCGGAGCACGCTGTGGTGCTTTGCCCGCTATTCTGCTGCGAAGGGGATCAACCTCAGATAACACTGCGGTCTTAGCCTTGCGGCCGCGAACCCAGTGAATTTGTTGTGGTACAATAGCTTCGCTTGTGCGAGCGAGGCTAACAGGAGGCTTTGCTGCCCTTGATTCAGGTGACGGTATGATTGCCGTCGTGACTTCATGGCTGGCAGCATCGTCAGGGCAGATGGGCATCTTACCCTTTTCTTCGCGGGAGAGGCGCAGTCTCGGCATGACTACTCCGGGAGCTTTAGTTGAAGACTCCTGTTTAGGTTTCCATATCAGCCTTGACAGGGGACGCCTAGGTTCGCAAGGAACCTGAATAGCTACAAGCGGGGCTGTGGGGTGCTGGCAAGATTCTGCCTCTGGTTTCTGATTTGAAACCTTGGTCGTGAAGACCTTCCTGTGCTTCCGTGCTCGAAGCGTCAGGCCTCCCCCAGAGAGGACTTCTTCAAATCTTCCTTGATCGATCTGGATAACCAGGTTCTCAAAAGTGCAGGATCTGGGCTGCGGGCATGTTTCCTTGTTGCGCCAGAGAACTGCGGCAGGTTTGCAGAGAACCTTTTCCGTCTCCGCAGAGACTTTGCTTAAAAGATTTAGCCAGAGAAGATCTGGCTGCACCGGCTTTTCTGAATTCAGAGATAGACCCGAAGGTCTGTTCGTCGCATTGCGACACTTGATTCTCAGCAGAGGAGAATACAGTCCCCAGCGGAGTCGCCATCTTGTTTTCCATTATGTTTGCAAAAGGGAAAAACTTACAAATAAAAGTTTGAGGAGCTAAATTATAAGTATTCTCAAAAGATTACAAGTAGATCTCCTCAGAGATTCTGGGAAAATGTGCCGATAGGAGTCTGGTCAGCGCGCGACCACTTTGTCCCTTTGACGATGCGAGCAATGAGATTCCCTTCTCACCTGGTTCGGGGAATCAGAGAACAGAAGGTTGGTAGAACCCTCTTGCTGCTTCTCAAAATCGCCTTCGATAAGGAATTCCTTCTCGCCTGGTTCCGGAGATTCCTTGAGAGGAAGGACGACGTTAAGGCATCAACACCCTGGTTAGAGAAAGCAATTCTCTAAAAAGTCTCTGAATTCGAGAGCGCACGATGCTTATGAAGAAGCCTCTGCTTGTGGAGTCCTCTTTTCGTCTTCGATCGATCTCTCTTGCGTCCGTCTGCGTGTATGCCCCCTCCTCTCCTTTTTTTCGATCCTCTCTCCCTTGTGCCCCTGACGGGCTATTTATAGGGAGAGCAAGGGTATAACCGTCCCTTGAAGATATGGAAACAGATTGAATCAAATCTGTTTAAATTTAGAAAGTAGCCTTACTGCGAGGCTAGGATTGGCAGGTCGGTTGATCTGTTTTGATCCTTTCCATATTGTTAGGAGATTCTCCTTGATCCTCTTACTCGTTTCAAGAGAGTCAAGAGATTGCGGCAATCACCTGCCATATTTGAATCCCGATTGGATTTGATTAGATTGAATCCGATCTCATCAGGAGATTTTGATTGGTCAAAGGTTGACCATAGCAGGCTGATAGCGGAGCTGCCCGCTTTGAAGCTCTTAGCGGAGCTAGAGGCAATTCTTAGCGAAGTCTGAAAAGAGGCTTTTCGGCGAAGCTATCAGTTAGCTTCCTGGCGATGCTCTAGATGATGCTAGCCTCTCAAACGAGGCTATCTCCTTGGGCTAATGTAATGCTATATACTAGCATTTTAGACCTGCTGAGGTCTGTTTAGAAACAATCCGGGTTCACTGTTCTGCTTGCTGGATCAGTGGAGTCCAAACCGCTCCCTTGTCCCTTGGAGGTGGGTGAAAACTGGTCTTCAGCTCGTCTGTCCCTTGTCTTTTGTAAATGTCAACAAGTTTAGACATCGTTCGGACCAATGAGAATCTTGTCTTTTTTAAGTGTCAACAAGGGGTTTATCCCCTTTTCTCAGAGATTTTTTATCTCTTCTGAAGCCAAATTTTGGCTATTTCATGGTGAATCCACCGCGATTCACCATGATCTAGTGATCTCAGGGAGTCGAACTCCCTTAATTTTGATTCTACAAAATTTTAGGGGATTTTGTTCCCTCTTAATTTCATAAATTAAAATCAGAAACTAAAAGGTTTCTTCCTCAAACTTCCATGCGAAGTTAGCCCTTGGAGCTTTTTTGCATTCTTTTTTTTTAGCAGAATGCGAAGCTGAGCTTCAGAGCGAAGCTAATTAAAGGACTTTGATTCCTTTGAGCTATTTTAGGCACAAGTGCCTTTTAAGCTTCCCAGGGAGGCTAGCCCTTGGAGTTTTTTGCACTTTGCCTTTATGTAGAGTGCAAAGTTAAGCTTCAGAGCAGAGCTGGATAAAGGGGTTTATCCCTTGGAGCTCCTGAGGCATCATTGCCTCTTAAGCTTCCATGCGAAGCTAGTCCTCTATGACTTTTTTGCACTCTGCCTTTGTGCAGATTGCGAAGTTAAGCTCCAGAGCGAAACTGATGCTGAGCTAGCTTCACTTAAAAAGCAAAGCTATGCCTTAGAATTTTTTTGCATTCTTTTTTCTTTTGTCCATAGGCTAACTTATTTTCCTCTTTTTTCTAATTTTGTAGTGTACTATACTCCCAGCCCGTTAAACAGTCTTTTCGGGTCAGCCAGGGGATTGGATGGGAACGTCAGTCTGCAATTTCAGGGGCAGGCTTCTTTATTCAGTGAAAGGAACACTCCTGATCGTGACCTTTTGATTCAAACTGGAGACCAGCGCACGATGAGGAGTATATTGACCATTGCTCCTCTAGAAGACCATGATCGGAAGATCTACCGGAAGTCCGGCTTTATGTTCGGGGATGCGGCGCCCGACATGGATTAGTAGCTGCTAGCTGGAGAAGGGTAGTGGATTTTCACTCTGAAGGCTAGAAGTTTTACCTTCCATCGAGCAAGCGTCTCTTCCCATTATCCTTCTTTCAGTCTGTGACGAGGCCCAGGAAGATGAACTGGCAGGTGACTCGGACTACTGACTCAGTCCATGTGGGAGTTCTGACAGCTTTCTCTCACGGTTATACTAGGGCAGGTCCCCCCTCGGTGCATACTGGGTCTGCACTCTAGGAGCATCCTACAAGAATCCCGTCAGGGAGAACCCTGCCATGGCCCAGACTTTTGGCAACCAGTTCTTAAAGGTCAGCGACAACTATCCAGCGACGAATTTCAGAGCCCCAGGTTAGATTCATCCTCCAAAGGCCTGATAGAAGAACTTGACTCTGTATGTCCTGGCTTACTTCAGGGAGGACCTGGAAAGATTTGGACTTCGCGAAGCTGTTAGGGCCACATGCTACGGCATTCAAATGAGCGTTGCAAACTTCTACACAATCTTTGAACTGTACTGCCAGCCATAGGGACTTTCTTTACTCCGGTGGATGAACTGGGCTTGGCTTTGCATAAGATATGGGAGGTCTCTGCCTTGCCAATGCGATCTCTCCCCTACGAGGAGTATTTCTCTTGTGAATTAAGGTAGCGTTGTTAGAGAAACAGGAGCCCGCTTTGTTCGAGACTTATAGTAAGCTGATGTGCCACTTTTACATCTGCTTGGATGTGCATGGTGGTTACAAGGAAAGTTCGAACAGCATAAAGATTTGGGTAGATTATTTGTTTCCCACTCTAGCAAAAACTCCCAAAGAAGATCGATTCGGGGTGGCAGAGGAGGACATTCTTCGAATGATGAGGAAGCACGACCACAGAGATGTTGTTTTGGAAGAAGATAATGGTATCTATGAAAAGGGAGATACCCTTAAGAGTTTTCATCAGCAGGCTCACTAACGAATATCTCAGAAAGCGCTTTTGGCTAGCTTTCTGTCAGTTTGGTTAAAGAGGTGCGTAATGTCGTCTCCTCCCCACGACGCTATTCTCCCGATGGCACTCCTTCTGGCTGTCATTTGGTGCATAGTCACTTTCTTGGGTTACTTTTGGCCATGGTGTGCTGCATACAATGAGGTCTTCGTGCACTAACAGAGGCTTCTGTAGACCACGCACAACGAAGGGGCAAAGGAACAGTTTACCTCACTACGGGCTGAACTCTAGGGTTAAAATGTCATACACATACCTGATGGCATGGTTTGTCCTGCACTACCCAGCGATTATCCAACCTGGGGAAGAACCTCCAGAGGGTGCTCGAATCGCACATCTCCGCCAGTTTGAAGGATCTTCGTGGGAGCGCTCTACATGGCCGGGTCCGCAAACTGCTGTGCCGCCATGACGTGTACAACTTTTTTCGATGCTTCCCATACAACGGAAATGCTGGTTATGGCGGAGAGTTCAAAGATGCCAGGGATGGTATAATATCACTGAGCCGTGGAGATTTGAGTGGCTGATAAGCATCAGGCCTTCCTACTTGGTGTACCAGAGTGGAAACATCTGCTACCTTGAACCTTACGTTCCTAACCGTTTCGCTCACCAGTTCAGATATGACCAGCTCTACGTCGATAATCCAAACACCAACTTGGCTTACATGGGGAGCTTGATTGATGATGCTCGAGCTAGGAGATATTTTATTGTCGGTTGCACTGAGGCATGACTGTGCATGCCATTGAGAACCCCAAACCTGCTAATGACTTTGGGATTTTGACAATGATACAAGCCCTCCAATTCCATGCCAATTGGGTTCAACATCAATTCCTTTAACTTGAAGTGGATCTCTAAGCGGATGAAGCAAAATGCAACTGAACAAGAGGAGGGCAAAAGAGTTCGAGTGCCAGGCCTTCCTGAGTTCATTGCTTAAACTGACAGTGAAGCTTCTGATGCTGAAATCCCTCATTTCGAGGATGTTACTGGCACTGAAGTATCGTGGGATGCTCTCGGTGGGGTAGGCATAGCTCCCATGGAGGAAGTAGAGATGGAAGAAGAAGAAGAAGAAGAAGAAAAGGAAGAGGAAAACTCAGACATTCACTTCAAACGGAAGAGAAAGAACAAACCTCACAAGAGGAGGGTGATGAAGAAGTCTCGCCACCACACTCCAGTCACTGCAGAGAGTGAATCAATTACGATCGTCCTTCCTCCTGCCTTGTTAGTTATAAAACTGTCGGCACAGAAGAAAGCACCTGAAAAGGCCGCTTCAAGCTTGGGTAAGATTAGTTCCTGTTTACAAGATTTTTAATTATTCTCTCTTCTCTTGCAATTAACTTGTTAATTTGGGGTGCAGGAATTGAGGTCGCGGGTGAACAAGGGGATTACTACAATCCGTTGTTTACCTATAGGGAGGGTGACGAAGCCGACTACTTTGTCTCCGATGAACATGAGGGTCGTGCAGCCGACGTTGGTCCCTCCAGTGCTGGCGAGGGCAGAGAAAGCCCAATGGTTTCGAGTTCAAGAGGATTGGTCACGGAACCTGTGGCGAGTGCTACGGTTGAAGGAGAATCGAGTGCTGCCATAATTACTGAGGCCCTCAGGACTAATGAACTTCTTCCTGAGCCAACCTCTGGTGATTTGGTAGAAATCGATTCTTCTCCAGTCACTGTCGGGGTCTCGCTACCAAGTCAGTCAAAGTAAGCACTACCGTCGAGGGAGCCCCAAAGGATATTACCGGGGAGACGTTCAAGTCTGGGGCTATAACTACCGTGGCTTCAACTCTTTTCGGTAATGCTATAGTAACTTGTAAATGACCATTGCTTTTTTTGCTTACCTTTGACCTAACAAGATACTCTTGCAGGTATTTTGTCTCTGGCCGCATCAACTTCGAAGGAGCCAGCGGGTCCTTCTGAAGAGGTTAGGGAGGAGACAAGTACCTCGACTATGAGATGCCACAGAGTTAGATGTCCTGTATCGTAACCTGCCTTCTTACCAGTCGGAGTCTGTTGGTGACCTTGCAATGGCTGAGGAGATGAGGGATGTTCTCCCTCCCACGTTACCAACGAAACCAATCGCTTCTCCACTTAAATTGGCCAGCGAGATAACAGTGACTTCCATGATGCCATTAGTTTTGGTAACAACCGGTCTCAAGGTAATCACAAGCCTGGTGCCTCTGACATTGATCGTCAAGCCAGCTCTCTCTGGGTAGTCAGTAGGACATACAATGTACAATCAAAGAATAAATGAGTACACAATAGAAATAGAGCATGTATAGCATGTAACTCAAAAATTAGCACAAGTTTCAATAAGATTTGTATAAGGACATATGATATAAATATTTAGATCAAAATATGCTTTAACTAAAGCATATAAAAAACATGAATAAAAAAGATAGGCATGTAAATCCACTTCAAAGTATGAATATAATTTTCAAAAATACATGCATAGTAAGGCAACCAATCAACTCAATTATAAGCATAAAACAATATATGATAGAGTCTAGGTTACCCATCCTCATGTGTTTTCAAGAACACTCACTAATAGCAAGGCTTGATTCAAAGCATTCATATGATTCAATTGGGAACTCAAAATTGATCAAAAGAAAGAAGAAGAAAGGAGAGACTAGTGCGCCTAGAAAATCGATTTAGTTACCCATGGAAGAATTAAAGCAATAAGCAAAATAAAAGAGTATACTCAACATACCAATGAAGTGAGACGATAAAAAAAACAAGTTGTATCTTTCTTGATTGTCACTTCAATTGCAGATTACACACTCTTTCCTCTCTTTCTTTTATGGACTAAACTAGAACAAAAGAAAGAAAAATAAATGAAGATTACAATTTTCACAACTAAACTAATTATGATAAGATCCTAACCTTAAAAATGAAAACCCTAAACCTAGTTCTCTTCTCTCCCTGTCTTATGATCTAGTACTGAATTTATAGAGGAGAGAAGTGGGGAAAGCGTGTGGAGGAAGAGGATGAAACTGCTGACCCAACAGCCAAAATATTACCACAGAAATGCGACAAATGCCACATTTTCCCAGAATTTTATGGCTATTGGATCAGTGCTTTGGGCGCGAGATCCCGTGTTCAGTTATCTTCAGTTCTTCTGATAAGATTGCATTTAGGTCTCTTGGATCTTCAGAATATCCTCGTTAATCTTGAGTTAGTGAATCAAATCCTTGAAAATCCAAATTATTTAGGATATATCAAGCTTTTTCTTCTTTTTCTCTATTATTTACAACATGCACACCATTAGACATTAAAATAATTAAATAGCAGAGTTTAAATAAAAATAAATATGAAAATGTGACATATAATATGCAATATATGTTAATAATCAATTGATCATTGGGCAGCTGGGCTAGACAGTCGATCGACTGGTCGACCACCAGTTGTGCAGAGCAGAATAGTCTGTTCTGGACGGAAAACCGGGCCTCGATTGCTGGCTCCAACAGCTAGTTTTTTAGCCGTTGGTGGTCGACTGAGCACTTGACCGCACTGCTATCAAAGGCAATAGTTTGCCTATAACAGCTATATTTTGAATTTTTTATTTTTATTTTATTCCCAAACAGTTATATCTTACTTTATTTAAGTTTAGACATACTCTTAATAATTGGGACTAGTCACTAATGGGCTCATCCTATTCTCCATAAATAGGACCCATTGTAGAGAGTTTCACAAGAAGTTTTTGAAAGAAAAATTAAAATTTTTTAGTTTTTGAAAAAATTTGAAGAAAAATCAAGATAATAAGTTTTGGGAGAAATTTTTTTGTGCTTAAATTCTTACATCTTAAAAGAAGTTTTCCCAATAGTTTTTCTTGAACTTCCACTTTTAAATCTCTAAGTTTCCTCACATATATTTGAGCCAATCTCCTTTATCTACTCTATAAAAGCTTTGTTTGTGAGAGTTCATTGTTTGTGGCCAAGAAGATTGATCACCAAGTATTCATCATTGTATTTGAAGCAATTGGAGGTTGCAGCCTCGGAGTGAGCTTGCGGGCTTGTGATTGTAGGTGTTGCGGCACCAAGTAAGGGACTTTGGGTCCAAGAGTTCTTGAGAGAACTTGTATTGTTGAGTGATCTTGCGAGATCATGCATAGTAATATCTCATTGCGGTGAAAGCGGGGATGTAGAGCAAGTGGCTCGAACCTCGAAATGATTATCCATGTTTGCGATTGCTCATCATCTCTCTTTCTCTCAACTCAACTCATTCTAATTTATATCTTGCTTGCTATTACTTGCCTATCTTTACATGTTTAATATAGTTTCATGTGCTTACATTGTTTGAACCAAGTCAGCAATTAAGACCTCAACTCTTATAAAGAGAAATCTTGAGAAGTTGTAGAGCCCTTCATCGGGAATTCAACTTCACTCTTTGGTATCTACTTGTGTGTTACTTTTAGTTAGTATAAGTTTTTAAATTCCGCATTTGATTAGCGTATCACCTATTCACCCCCTCTAGGTGATTTATAGTGCTTTGTGTAGGAGCTCCACCCCTTAGGCGAGATGCCACTCGATTCAGTACCTCCCTTCTCAACGACAGTTGCAACGACAGGGGCAAACTCCGCATCATCCCAAGACAACGCCAAATGACTGGGGGTAGGGAAAGTATGTTCAATTCCAGCATCCACCTCCAGTTGCGAAGATCATAAGCGATTTGGAAGAGCCTCTGCCCCTCTCCTAGACCTCCTCTGAGACTGACACACTCCCCTGCGAGAACGGTCCCTTATTTCATAAGGTTGAAATTGTAGAATCACCTAGGGGGGTGAATAGGTGATGGCTAATCTAATGGTCACTAAATGCCAAATAATGCGGAAGTAAAAACTATTATGACCTAAACTAAACTTTTACACTAAATACCACGTATAATACAAGAGTGTTGCCGAATTCCCCATGAAGGGCTTTGGACAAACTCCTCTAGATTCCCCTTGATAAGGGTTGAGGTGCCGCGTTGGCTCTCTTGGTTAAATACAAGTGTTAGCAAACAACCCAAGTATGTATAACAATTAAGCACACAATATATCAAGCATATAAATGATGAGCACAATAAAAGTATGCAAGATATAAACAAGAGACAAAGAGGGAGAGAGTGAGCAATCGCAAACACAAGGGATTTGTTTCGAGGTTCGAGCACACTTGCTCTACATCCCCGCCTTCGACACACGAAGGATTTCCACTATAATCGATCCCACCGGATCACTCGGTGCCGCAACACCTACAACTCTCGGACTCCCTAGCCCGTACATACCGCAAGCCCACCGGCTCGCCGAGGCCGCACCTCAAACAACGAGTTCGCACCCGAACCCGAAACACCGAGTCCCCACTAGGACCCGAAACAATGCGAACACAACCGTCCGCCTCCACAAGAAACAAAGATGAACTTTGGTGATCACAACTCTTGATCACCTAAAATCCTCTCACAACAAACTCCTATAGGTAGATATAGCAATGGATAGCTCAAGTGTATGTGTGAGAAAACAAGGAAAGAGAAGGTGGAGAAAAACTCAAGAAAATCTCTTTTGATACACTCTTGATAAACTCTCCTTTTGAATGGAAGTATTTAGCCCAAATACAAGTGGAGAAAACCTTTGAAAAGAGTTGGAAAAACTAGCCCAAAAATCGCTTGGAAATCTTAGAGAAAACGATGCCCAAACCCCCAAATTTATAGGGTCTGGAAAAACTAGCCGTTGGGGTCTGACAGGCCTGTCGGTCGACCGTCAGTCGGCCGGCCAACGGTCATATTTCAGATCGTTTGAGCCATCGGTCGACCGGTCGGTCGACCGAGCCAGGATACAGAGAGCAATCTCTCTGTCCGGTCGACTGCTCGGTCGGCCGGGGCCTTTCCAGAGAGCAGAGCTCTCTGGACGGTCGACCGGGTCGGTCGGCCGGCCCTCCTGCAGAACTGGCGTGCACGTCTGTGCACGTCGGTCGATCGGCTGAAGCCAGATCAGAAAACTTAGGGATTTGAAACTTGGTCTTTTTGGTTAAAAATAAAATCCCATAAATCATAGAAAATCTACAAAAATAGTTTTACCAATATACTTTGATAAACAAACATGCTTGCACAAAATCAAGGCATGTTACAAATGATTTGGACTATTTTTGTAATATGGAAATATTTGTTCAAATGAAAAACAGTATTTTCCAAACTTGATTTTTCAAAACTTATTTTTCCAAAACTTCTCCAAATACAAAAACAAGATATCTAAACTCATTTGAAGCATAGAGTGTATGGATATGATTCACTACACAACATGGTGAAATATCTATGTTTTTGACATTAAGCACTAAACATGGTTTTGGATAAAACATGAAACTTGAATACCAAAAATCAAAATGATATTTTATCAAAGAGAAAAATCTTTTCTAAAACAAACTAAATCAAGAGTGTGTGTGTATATGATATACTTGAGCAATCCACCAACTATTCTATCCTTTACATTTTATCTAAAAATAAAATCTTCTAAAACAAACCTAGACTCAAGTCTTCATCTTCTTGAAGTCTTCACTTGAAGCCTTCTCATCTTCTTGACTTGGTCCAAACACGATCCAATGGCTCTTGGATCAAACCGTGCTAGCTCCAAAACTTGACTTCAAATCCTTTGTTGAAGCTATGCACCTACTAAGATCTTGATCATAAATCTGTCCACTAATTAAACACAAGATCATTAGTACTATAACTACATGAGTTGATCATCATCAAAACTAGAGTGATGGGCCTTCCGGCCAACAATCTCCCCCTTTTTGAGGATGACAAAACTCATGAAGTTATATATGCATGGATTAAAGTAAAGCTTCAAAGAAGCTCCCCCTTAACTCATGCATACCAAATAACAAATAAATATGACAATGAAGCACATAAACATGTATGCAAATGAAGGAGATAAACATGCTAACAAGCATAAAACAAATCAAGATCTTTTCTCCTATTTGCAAAACAAAAACATATATGCATAAACAATATCCTTTTACACAAAACATGAATATAAATTCAAAATCTTTCTCCCCTTTTTTGTCAATCATCAACAAAAGGGTTAAAGTAAAAAAAAATCAAATAAAATTTTCTCCCCCTTTTTGTCCGAAACGAGGAACCAATGAAGGGGTAAACACAAATCAATCAATAAGGATTATATGCGATATACATTCATGAAGAGGAAGACGTTAAGTTAGCTTCCCTACACATATGCATTACATGAAGAAGGGATGACAAGCCCCAATTCATATAACACATATTATGTAATGCATAAGAGAAGATGTGAAGCCCCCCTACACACGTGTACCACATAAGGAAGAGTTGTCAAGCTCCTTAATAACAATACACTCAACATGAATCTATATGTAGAAGAGATGTTAAGCTCTCCTTGCATATAGGCAATACAAATCAAAAATTTTGAATTTTTTCTTATAAAACAAAATTTTGAATTTTCTCAATAAACCAAATCTTGAGAATTTTTCTTAAAATTTTCATTTTCTTATCATAAACAACTTTGTGCTTTAAACATGTAAAACAATTTTAACTCAAGCACAAATGACTCATATATATGTATGAAAAATAAGTATACCAAATGAAGTTGATACATACATATATATATGAAAACAAAATATGAGTATATACAAAAATAAAGTCAAATTGATACCAATTGAAACGATTCAATGATACCAATTGAAACAATAATAGGATCATGTGTATATCTCATAAATATTGAAGAATAAATAACTAGTTAAATTAATTTTTGAAAAACTAGTTAAAGATCCTTCAAAAACATGAAACCAAATCATATGTATTTCATGAATCATACCAAATATACAAGAGATGACACTCAAAATCGATTAAGCTCATAAAAGTGTTCATGAATCAAAGTCATGACAAAACAAAAGAAGTATGAGTGTACAAGAATCATGTATATAGAATTTTCATGAAAATAGTCATTAAGGCTCAAAAGAACATGAATCTTTTATTTTTATTAAACGAAACATAAAATTCCTTTTCATTAAAACAAAACAAACTTCTAGGTATATGTATGATTTATCTAAATCTAACAATATGCATATATATCCCAAACATAAAAGAGTCTATTAAAGGTATTTGCATGAAGGCAAAAGACTCATGGGTATACATGTATATTTATTAGATTTGAATAAAAATGCATATACATGAAGTAAAAACACGAAAATTGGCAAAACAAGTATAAATGAAAGAATCATCAAAACTAGGTTATACATGTGCATATAGTGGGTACAAATGAGCATGAAGTGCAAACATATATGAATCAATTTGTTCTCACTATTTGTACATGTATAAATCCAAGTTTTAATAAAAATTACATTTAAACTAGTATTTACCACATGAAGCACAAAACATAAACATGCTATATGATGTCAAAAAAATGAATAAGCATGTAAATAAACTAAGAGTTTAGAAATAGTTACCAACTAAGGAACTATATTCCAAAAACTCCAAACATGGTGGCCTTTCCACCAAAACTCCTTGATAGCGGTGCATCAAATGTATGGCCTTCTAGTCCATGCAACCACCACCAAGGCACCATTCCTCTCACGTCGTGTGAGAGCCCTCACCTACATCAAAAACACACGGTGGGGGTTTTGGTATCCATTTTCTTTGGGTCCTTGGGTTGATTAGCAAAATTTAAATGATTAATCTTATCATAACAAAACTTTACTAAATGGCCTTTGCGGCCACAATGTGTACATTTGTACACCTTAGGATGCATATGAGTGTGTGTGTGATCATGACGTGCAACATATGCATGATGATGTGCATGAGAATATGGAGCTTGTTTCTTTGAAAACATAGACTCCAATCTAGTATGGTTAAATGCACATGTGCTCAAAGTTGAGCTCAAACAATCAATTTTATTTTCAAAATTTTAATCTCACTTTTATCAATGGTGGCATGTAGAGCATGATGAAATTGTGAAACAATTTTCTTTTTAGAAACCTTTTCTTTTTCAAAAATTTTTCTTTTCAAAGAGTTGTTTTCTTGAAAAGCAATTTCCTTTTGTTTTTTCCACCAAGATAATTTCATTTTTCAAAATCATATTTCCTTCACACAAATAATTCAATTTAGACATCAAGGAAATATTTTCATTTTTCAAATCTTCATTTTCTTTTTCCATGCATGCAACCTTAGTTCTAAATGAATCATTTTCCTTTAGCATGCAATCAAAATTCTTTTTCAAGTTTTTATTATCTTTTCTAAGCATGTCATATTTTTCTAATAGTTGTTGACAAAATGAAGCAAGTTCATCATATGACATGTCATTATCTTCTACCTCGGATTCGGTAGTTACCTCAAGGGGGTTATCCCCTTAGACCATATAGCACTTGTTGGAGACGCCACTTCCAACATCCGAATCGCTCTCGGCATAATATAGATCCTTTTCGCCAAGAGAGGTGATGATGTTCCATGCTACAAAAACCGAATCAATGTTAGAAACCCTAGATAAATAATCATCATTTAGGGTAGACTTTAAAGCATTTAGGGCTTTTGTATTAGCCTCAAAATTCTTACCATTTAAACAATAAGCATTATTAGTTGTGGCAAGAAAGACATGAATGCCTAGGGCTTTGAGGTACAAAGACATCTTAACCTTCCAAACTTGGATGTTAAGAATGTCAAAGGTGGGTGGTGACATGAAGTCCATGGTGTGTGTACAAAATATTGTGATTAGCCTAAAAATGAGGATCTTTAACTCTAGGTTGTAAGACCCAAATTCAGAGCACTTGGCTCTGATACCAATTGTAGAATCACCTAGGGGGGTGAATAGGTGATGGCTAATCTAATGGTCACTAAATGCCAAATAATGCGGAAGTAAAAACTATTATGATCTAAACTAAACTTTTACACTAAACACCACGTATAACACAAGAGTGTTGCCGAATTCCCCGTGAAGGGCTCTGGACAAACTCCTCTAGATTCCCCTTGATAAGGGTTGAGGTGCCGCGTTGGCTCTCTTGTTAAATACAAGTGTTAGCGAACAACCAAAGTATATATAACATTAAGCACACAATATATCAAGCATATAAATGATGAGCACAATAAAAGTATGCAAGATATAAACAAGAGACAAAGAGAGAGAGAGTGAGCAATCGCAAACATAAGGGATTTGTTTCGAGGTTCGAGCACACTTGCTCTACATCCCCGCCTTCGACACACGAAGGATTTCCACTATAATCGATCCCACCGGATCACTCGGTGCCGCAACACCTACAACTCTCGGACTCCCTAGCCCGTACACACCGCAAGCCCACCGGCTCGCCGAGGCCGCACCTCAAACAACGAGTTCGCACCCGAACCCGAAACACCAAGTCCCCACTAGGACCGAAAACAATGCGAACACAACCGTCCGCCTCCACAAGGAACAAGATGAACTTTGGTGATCACAACTCTTGATCACCTAAAATCCTCTCACAACAAAACTCCTATAGGTAGATATAGCAATGGATAGCTCAAGTGTATGTGTTAGAAAACAAGGAAAGATAAGGTGGAGGAAAACTCAAGAAAATCTCTTTTATACACTCTTGATAAACTCTCATTTTGAATGGAAGTATTTAGCCCAAATACAAGTGGAGAAAAACCTCTGAAAAGAGTTGGAAAAACTAGCCCAAAAATCACTTGGAAATCTTAGAGAAAACGATGCCCAAACCCCTAAATTTATAGGGTCTGGAAAATTAGCCGTTGGGGTCTGACAGGCCTGTCGGTCGACCGTCCGGTCGGCCGGCCAACGGTCATATTTCAGATCGTTTGTGCCATCGGTCGACCGGTCGGTCGACCGAGCCAGGATACAGGGAGCAATCTCTCTGTCCGGTCGACCGCGGGGTCGGTCGGCCGGGGCCTTTCAGAGAGCAGAGCTCTCTGGACGGTCGACCGGGTCGGTCGGTCGGCCCTCCCTGCAGAACTGGCGTGCACGTCTGTGCATGTCGGTCGACCGCCCGGTCGACCGGCTGAAGCCAGATCAGAAAACTTAGGGATTTGAAACTTGGTCTTTTTGGTTAAAAATAAAATCCCATAAAATCATAGAGAATCTACAAAATAGTTTTATCAATATACTTTGATAAACAAACATGCTTGCACAAAATCAAGGCATGTTACAAATGATTTGGACTATTTTTGTAATATGAAATATTTGTTCAAATGAAAAACAGTATTTTCCAAACTTGATTTTTCAAAACTTGTTTTTCCAAAACTTCTCCAAATACAAAAACAAGATATCTAAACTCATTTGAAGCATAGAGTGTATGGATATGATCCACTACACAAACATG
>JAVJIF010005365.1:0-216657 GCA_038442645.1 Agave tequilana
GAATCTTATATTGATGTCACTTTCAATACTACTCTTCTCTCTTACTCCCATGAGTTTCTCTTTAATCAACGTTTACAAAGAAAAACATAAAATAAAGAAAACCTAAAACTAATCTAAAATCTTCACTTTTGATCTCTACTTGAAGTTGATCAATTATGAGAGATTTCAGCTATTTAAATAGACCTCAAAGCAATTACATAAGATACATATTAGGACCTTTAATTTAACTCTAATTTGATGTGAGAATTCAATTCCGAATTGGTCTATAGTTAACTGACTTATTATTGCTAAATATGACTCATCAAATGACTGAATTGAAAATAGTTGGCAACATAAGAATTGTAGCCATTTAAGTTCTTTTTCTAGAGCATCTTGAATCATCAGATTTGAATTAATGTAGAAAACATTATATTCAAAAAAGCAAAAAGTGTTCAGTCAGAATCTGAGTCTGAATTGATTTAGAACTCAGAATTTAATTAGGATTGTTTTAAAATCTGAATTTTATTGGGTTCTTTGGCGTTTTTCTCTCTTTTTTCTTATTTATAAAGGTCTGCACATCATTAAGCAAAAAGCGGATTAAATAGTATGATTTTATTTAAATAAATATGATAATATGATGTAAAATAAGCAAAATTGATGAGTAATCACACCCCAACATATATCTTTTGCTTGTCCTCAGGTAAAACAAATAAAATGAAAAACTAAACTAACATAACTCACTTTCATAGGAATCCCAATTATACTTACCACTGTAGGCTTTCTAAAAATCACTAAAAGACAAGCCATTAAAAAAGCAGAGTCTCAACATCAAGGCGCGTGGGCTCGACACCCGCGTTCAACATCAAGGCGCGTGGGCTCGACACCCGCGTCTCAACCTCAAGGCGCGTGGGCTCGACACTCGCGTCTCAACATCAAGGCGCGTGGGCTCGACACCCGCGTCTCAACATCAAGGGCGTGGGCTCGACACCCGCGTCTCAACATCAAGGCGTGTGGGCTCGACACCCGCGTCTCGGTTATAACCGCCCTGGTTATGGGGCCAGTCGCCGCCCACATAGCGGGGAGGTCAGCCCCTCGTTGTGGAGCGTTTTTAGGGGCACGTTCACCCTGGAACCCCTATAAATAGCCCCGTCGCTATTGAAGAAGGGGTCAGATTTTCTTTAGTTAGACGACAACAAGACAGAGACACGGCAAAAAAAGGAGAGAGCTCAACTCTTCAACAAGCTCGCTGCGTACGAGTTGTCCTTTGCCTACCTTCTCTTTGAGAGTTTTGGTAGACAAGAGCTGTATTACTCCTTCTACCAACCAAAGAGAAGATCCCTGACGATCCCGATGGTCATCTGGTCAACGGAGAACAAGATTCACTCTCCACCGCCACACGAAGAACCCAGCATTAAACAAAGGGAGGATTCAAGACTCAACATCCTCCCTCCCTTGTAACTGGAAGGGAAACAGTTTTGTTGTAATTTTTCATCTGATTCAAGGAAATTTTACAGCATTTCTTTCTTTTTTTTTTTCGGCGCGTACAAGAGATGGCGAATCCGCTGGGACTACATTTGTCACTGATGAGCAAATCGTGGCGCAGGATGACGTCCTCCGTAAGGGGAAGATGGTCGAATCGCTCATTGTCGAGTTCGACCAGGCGAAGTATGAAGAGTTTCTCTCTTCCGGCTCCAAGAGCCCAAAGACCCGCGTCTGCCGCCGGGTCTCGACGGGGAATGGCCCCGAGGCCCGATCTGTGGCTCTCTCGGGCACTGCTGCTGCCAACTATGCCAAGAAAGGTACACGCGCCAACGCCTCTCAGAAGGCCCGCGTGGTCCCAGGCAAACTGCCTTTGTGACCAACCGCGTTGCACAGAACACCCGCGTCAGCGTCTCTCAGGAGACCCGCGTGGTTAAAATCTCTGATGTTCAGCATCAGGATGTTGTTGGTCTCTCTCCACCTCCGCGACGCAACCGGAACGCTGAGCGTCGACAGAGGAGACGTGCGCGTCAGCTGCAAGTTGGAACCTCTGGTTGTCTGACTGAGGCTGGACGCAGCATACAAACTGGCGCCTTGCTCGCGCCCCGCGAAGTCCGCTTTTGGCAGCTCAAACGCGAGATTCCTTCAGTTAGGTCCTCTGAGGACCAACTCACCAAACGCCAAGGTGAAGCCTCTGCGCCTTGTCAAGCACAAGAGGCACGCGCCTATAGACGTGGGGCCCAGCAGCCCACTCTCTCTCATGTGTCTCTGCCGACACACCAAGCAGCAACGCGACAGGCGCGTCTTGTCTCAACAGAGACGCCAGACGCGCGCTGAACAGCTGCGGCGCGAGAACCGCGTCCTGAAGCCTGCGTCAAGGCTGTACGGCACATGGATGCCTCCTATCTTCGACGTTGCGAGGCTAATCTTTTCAATCCCCCTCCCATGGATTTGAGGGATTATTTGACGAAGAAAAGAAGTGCCAATCAGGCCACTTCGTCGTGTTGCTGCCAACGGCTCATCCATATGCGCTCTGAGTGCCGTTGCGGATCAGGCGTACATCAGCAGTCTTTAGTCAGACAGCTGACCCTGATTCCCACATCAGCTAAAAGAAGACGCTCCCACAGAAGGAGAACCTTCTCTGACGTTGAGTACCCAGAGCTCACTGCGAATATGACAAGCAGGAGCAAGGGAAAACAACCTGCAGTCAACTCAGATGAGTCTGACTCTGAACTGGAAGGGGTGTATCAACACACTTGCACCCGGACTGGGGCCATTCCCCCAATTGACTATAATGCCTTAGCCCATGGCATTAAAGTGAATGATTCTCACTCCGCCGTAGCAGAATGAGGGCTTCGAACTCTTCCGTCGAGAAGGAGACTCTCGCCTACATGACAGGCACTCCTGAGGAGATGGCTAAACATTTAGAACAGATCCAGAAGGCACAAATGGATATGATTCTTTCTCAGCAGGAATCTATCAACTCCCTCAAGCAGGCGATTGCACAGCTGCTCGAAGACAGGAGGAGGTCTCCTCCTAAAAAGTCAAAGGGCAAAGGGAGAAAGGGGGAAAGTTCATCTTCCGAACCTTCTAAGGAGACGCGGCGATCTACTCCGGCTCGTCCAAGTCCTCGTCGCAAGTAAAGGGCGACCAAGACCGGGAAGGCTCATGCTAAAAGAATGAGTCAACTGGAGTGACGCCTCGAGGCCCTTGCCAATCGCAAAGACCTCCAAGAAGTAGGAGTGGTCCGGCCCTATCCGGCTGAGTGGGACTTAGTTCCATACCCTCCTAAGTTCAAGGCTCCAACCCTCCAAGCATTCGACGGGAAAGGGGTCACCCAACCAGCACATCTACTACTTCAAATCCCAAACCGGGAATGTAGTAGACAACGATGCTATCCTGGCGCGTCTGTTCATCGGCACCCTGAAAGGGTTGGCCTTTGAATGGTTCATGAAGCTCCAGAAGGTTCTATCAAGAACTGGGGCGATTTGGAGAAGCTGTTCTTAACACGCTTCTTCGAAGATGACTCGGAAGTCACGATGCCCACCCTTTTGGCTACTAAACAGCGAAAGGGAGAGTCCGTTAAGTCTTTCGTGGAAAGGTTTCGGAACATGGCACTCCGGTGTCCAAGCGGTATGACCCAGGCCACCCTGGTGGAAACATGCCGCCACAATCTCCAAACCTCACTCCTTACTCAAATAGGAGTTGCTGAAAGCCGCACCTGGAAGCAATTAGTCTAACAAGGTGAACAGGCTGAGGAGATTGTCGCCCGCGTCAGAGCGGAGGAAGGTAAGCCTAGGCCGGAAAGGTCGACAAGGCGTGCGCCAGACACATCCCTCCAAACAAAGCGGAAGGATAATTTGGCAACGGAGACCAAATCTCCCGCCAAACCTCAATCAGGCAAGGCGAGTGGCTCTTCAAGCCAGCCACGCGCCAACAAGCAATATTCCTTCAAGGAGGAACATGTCGATTCGCTCTTTAAACTACTCAACAAGAGCAACCGACTGAAGCTCCCTGAAGCTCGGCGCCCCGAGGAAGTCGGCAAGACCGACAATCCCACCTATTGCTTGTACCACAGGATGCTGGGGCACCCTACCAAAAGCTGCTATGTCTTCAAGGACATCCTTCAAGCTCTGATTGACGCGGAGGTGTTGAAACTCCGACCAGAGCAGAAGAAGGTGACGGCTAATGTGACGTCAGTTCTCCAGTTCGGAAGACAACCCCCGACACCCTCTGGAGTAGTCCCTATCCCAAGAGGAGAGCTGAGAGTGGTCAACACAGACCCTCACCAGCAGCAAGCGAAAGGCTTGGTACCCGTTCCTACACCTCAAGGGGAAATCATGTGGGTCCACCCTGACCTTGTCAATGAACAGCAATGAACTACTGTGACCAAAGGAAATCCAAAGGCAAGGCAAAGGCCTCATCCTGCAATGTGGTGGGTGCCTCCTCTCGAGAAGCCGAGACTGATGTTCCCTCGTTAACCGACTCAGAGGAGGAAACAATAGTCTTGGCCGCAGAGCCCAACCAACCGATGGCGGGAACCCGTTCGGGACAGCCGTACTTGAAGCAGTATGGCGAGATGGCGGTAGTCCTCCACAACCAGCTGCAGAACTAACCAAGCCCTCCATAAGACAACCTATGGAGAAACAAAAAGAAGCTCAGTTTTCTCGAGTTCTTTCAAAAGGTATGGCGGAAGGATCCACGACACCTTACCGCTTTGATGTCCTGGCTCAACTAGCCAACATCCCTGCACGCATTACCTTGTATGAACTTCTTAGACTATCAAAGTCGACCAGAGAAGCTCTACAAGAAGCTCTGGCAAATGCTGAGGTCTTCATGACCCAGGTGCCGAAGGAGGAAGATGTAGAGGATTGCCTCCACACCTCCCCAAATGCTCCCTGCATTACCTTCACAGCAGATGATATGCAAGTCAAAGAGAAGCATGATCGACCCCTGTATTTCACAGGGTATATTGGATCGTCTAAGGTGAACCGCATTCAGGTAGATCCAGGGTCCGCATTGAGCATCATGCCTCGCCGGGTCATGCAACATCTGGGCATTCCTACTCATCGTTTGAGCCCTACTCAGATAACTATCTATGGGTTTAATGCCAACCAGATCCGTCCGATGGGGAAAAATCAAGCTCAAATGCCAGATTGGAAGCCTCAAGTCGGAAGTGACATGCTACGTCATCGACGCCGACACTTCCTACAATCTATTGCTGGGACGACCGTGGATTCACTGCAACTCCATCGTTCCCTCCACTCTCCACCAAGTCATGAATACATTGACGGGAGTGGAAAGGTGCAGACGTTGATTGCCGAAAGGTATCCGTTCAAAGGGGTCGAGAATTATTTCACCGACTCTTTGTTGTACCAAGATCCGGTGGAGACGGATGAAGTCCCGCGATAAGAGGAGCCAGACTCTGGTAACGAAGCTGACACCGAGCCCGAGAAAGAAGAGTGCCTGTGGGAGTTAGAACCACTTGTAAAGAGCACTAATAAGCTCGATGTTGATAATACCACAACGATGTAGGCGGTTGGTATATTAATGAAGATTTAGATTTTGCGTATTTTTCTGTGTTTGCTTCTGATTCAGTACCATCAGACACTAGCACCGAAGTAGACGATGACCCCTGGTCGGCAATAGATACTTTGACATCGTTGCATGTACCAGTGAAGTCGTCCTTCGAGACATACAAGATAATGGTAATGCGCAAGAATCTATATTTATGGTTCCAGCAAGACGGAAAGGCCAAAAACAAATTCTTTTTGGGCGAATCTCGTCTGAACCAACGCCCCGCGAAGAATCGAAAGGCGAGGAGGAATCACCCTCAGTTCGGTCATTATGAACCAAAAGCACTCAAAATGATGAGATGCATGGGGTACGACCTGACCAACAGACCCGGTTGAACTTCGGCAAAGGAAGGAGGACGCTGCTTCGTCCTTTGTGCCGAAAGGGAAGGCCCCCGATTATTATCATCAGACACGCGGGGGTTGGGCTATGTATCAACTCCGGTCCCATCAGCCTCCGATACTCAAGAATCGTCGAGCAACGATTACTCTTCCGACACATCATCTTGGGAGTCAGATGTCAGTGTCGGCAACATCTTCAAGGAACTTTCAGTGAACATGGTTTCGACAAGCCACCTGAAAGATGGAAATGAAGAAATGATCCAATCTGATACAGATCCTTGGATCAAACATTTAAATGCTCTTTGGGACACTCGCTTTGAACAGCGCGAGCCACCCACAGAAGACAAGGTTGTTCAGATCAACCTAGGAGATGAGGCTAACCCTAAGCCCATCTTCATAAGTGACGGCCTGTCACCTTCGGAGAAAAAGGATCTAATATCTCTTGTACAAGAGTATATAGACGTCTTCGCCTGGAATTATGAGGACATGCCAGGACTCGATCCTCAGGTGGCTATGCACCGCCTCAACATCAATCTAGACGTAAAGCCTGTCAAACAACAGCAGCGACAGTTTCGTCCAGAAATAATGGAGGCAATTCAATCAGAAGTCAGAAAACTTATTGATTCTGGCTTCATCAGGGAAGAACAACATCCCGACTGGGTAGCCAACATCGTCCCCGTCGCCAAGAAGAACGGGAAGATCCGGATCTGCATCGACTTTCGCGATCTAAACGAGGCCTGCCCCAAGGACGAATTCCCATTGCCGATCACAGATGTCATGATTGACAATACTTGTGGATTCGAACGAATGTCCTTCATGGACGGATTCTCAGGATACAATCAAATCAAAATGTATCCTGATGGCGAAAAGCATACCTCCTTCAGGACACCTCTAGGGGTATATTGCTACACCGTCATGCCCTTCGGACTGAAAAATGCAGGGGCAACATACCAAAGGGCCATGAACGCCATTTTCCATCAGCAAATACGCAAAACGGTGGAATGTTATGTTGATGACATCGTGGTAAAAAGCCGCACTAAAGGTGATCACATAGCGGATCTGAAGGTGGTCTTCGACATCATGCGGGCTCATCAATTGAAGATGAATACCACAAAGTCCTCCTGGGGGTGGCTAGTGGCAAATTCTTAGGATTTGTTGTAACATCCACCGGAATTCACTTGGACCCGGAAAAAGTTCGCGCTATCCAGGAGATGCAACCCCCGAGAATCTCAAAGAACTCAGGGGATTGCAGGGACGATTGGCGTACATCCGCAGGTTTATCTCAAACTCTCCGGAAGATGCCAACCCTTCACTAAGTTAATGAAGAAGGGTATCTCATTCATTTGGGATGACGCTTGCCAACAAGCGTTCGAGGAAATCAAGCAATACCTCACCCAAACACCAGTCCTTGCAGCTCCGGTATCCGGAAAGCCTTTCCTTGTGTACGTCCGGGCAATGGATCATTCTTTGGGAGCTCTATTAGCTCAGAATGATGATCACGGACGTGAGCAAGCAATCTACTATCTGAGTAGAACAATGATCGGAGCCGAACATCGGTATAACCCGATCGAGAAGGAATGTTTGGTATTAGTGTTCGCTATTCAGAAAATGCGGCACTATCTGGTAGGCCAAACTATAAACGTCATATCAAAAGTCAACCCCCTGAGGTTACTTAAGACTAAGCCTTCATCAATAAACGGCCGGCTGGCAAAATGGGCCATATTGCTCTCCCAATATGAGATGCACATTTTACCACAAAAGGCCATTAAGGGACAAGCAGTGGCGGATTTCCTAGCTGAGCACCCTGATCCGAGGGCAGCCAAAGTCTACGAGGATCTCCCAGATGAAGTTACTGAAGTCTGCCTGACTCAGACATCGTTCGAAAGTCAAGTATGGCAACTTTTCTTCGACGGTGCATCAAGAACAAGCCCAAAGGGACACGTAGTTGCGGGGGTAGGAGTAGTACTCGTATCCCACAAAATTATGTGATTCCCCGAGCTGTCTCATTAACTGAGCCTTGTTCCAACAATGTGGCGGAGTACAACGCTCTTTGATTGGGATGCAATTCGCTGATGAGATTGGCGTTAAAAATCTCGAGGCATACGGCGACTCTAAACTCATCGTCAGCGAAGTTCGCGGGGAGTACGAAGTCAGACATGAGGACCTAGTACCCTACCACAACGCAACTATCCGCATGGCCGAGGGGTTTACAAGCTTCTACATCGACCATGTACCGCGCAGGCAAAATGCGCACGCGGATGCACTCACATCCCTCGCGGCCTCCTTAGCTCTTCCAGCTGGAGCAACGGAGAAGATATTCGTCTACAGCCACGACCTGTATTGCCTGAGAAATGCTCTCGAGGGCTATCAGGAGCCAAAGGGAGATTGTCAAGGCAAAGAAGCACTGGAATTGTCAACCGGTCCAGAGCTTAAAGACTGGCGATTCCCCTACATTGATCTCGTCTTATACGACATTCTGCCTGAAGACACCAAAGAGGCGGCTGCCATTCGAAAGAAAGCCCCCGAATTCTATTATAATGCGATTACGCGAACATTGTATCGTCGATCGCATGACGGGATCTTGCTCCGGTGCCTCTCACAAAAGAAGCCCAAGAGGTATTGAGAGAAGCCCATGACGGTATGTGTGGAGCCCATCAACCTGGCCCAAAACTGGCACATCGACTCCAAAGATTGGGTTACTATTGGCCCAAGATGGTTGCCGACGCCGTCACCTATGCTAAAAGATGTCACGCTTGTCAAGTGTATGGGGATTTCATCCATCAAGCACCAGGGTATCTCCACTCTACAACCTCTACCTGGCCATTTGAAATGTGGGGGATGGATGTGGTTGGCCCTATCAGCCCACCATCATCAAAAGGACATCGGTTCATTTTGACAATAACCGATTATTTCTCTAAGTGGGCTAAGGCCATTCCTTTGAAGGAGGTCAAATCGTCGAACGTGATCAAGTTCGTGAAACATCACGTTATTTACCGTTTCGGTGTACCTCGGCGAATTGTCCATGACAATGGACCTCAGTTCATCAGCCAGGCTTTCCAGAGATTCTGCGCTAAGTTCAGAATCCAGAGTGTGTCCTCAACGGCATACTATCCTGCCGCTAACGGCCTCGCAGAAGCTTTCAACAAGACCATTGGTAAGCTTCTCAAAAAGTTCGTCTCGAAAAGTCAACGGGACTGGGATGACAAACTAGGTGAATGCTTATGGGCTTATCGCACAACTGTCCGAACCCCAACCAAAGCTACACCATTTTCTTTGTATACGGGTGTGAAGCCGTGCTTCCACTAGAAATCCAAATTCCATCTCTACGCGTCGCCTTGACAGCGGAGATGACAACAGAGGAGAAGCATCGACAGCGACTCTAGGAACTTGAGGCCTTAGATGATAAACGTCTGCAGGCCCAACAACAAATCGAGCTCTACCAAGCTCGTATTACCAGAGCCTTCAACAAGAAAGTTAAAATGTGAACTTTCAAGAAAGGCGATCTTGTCTTAGCCGTCAGAAGACCCATGGTAATGACGCACAAGACAAAAGGAAAATTCCAACCCAAATGGGAAGGACCATTTGTAGTAGAGTCAGTCTACTCAAATGGGTCATATCGCCTCATAACCTCAAATGGCGATACACTCATGATGCCGATCAATGGCAGGTCCTGAAGAAATACTATCCTTAGATTGTATTCTTCCGCTGATCAAGTTAAAAGTACACCTCTAAAAAGTAAGAAGAATTTCTTCATTATAACATCCGACGCCCCCGACGGCTAAGGATAGAGGAAAATGTTGGCTTCTAAGCCCAACATAAGTCTTCGACAACTCATCATGCTGAGGGGAATAGCATGGCTAGCCCAACTCAAACGGTAGTTGGTAAAGGCACCTCAAATCCGTTGATAGCTGAGGGTTTGCTAAAAATCCTAAGTGGACTTGGCTCCACTCTTTCTCCAAAATCCCTTACCAATTCTCATCCACAGAATGGTAGGTCTACAAAATACAACCATTACTAAGTTAACACTATACCTCTGGTAATGGAAACTTTTCAATATTCCTTGTCGAGTACAAATTTTGTTTGTCAACTCTACACGGAGTATCAAACTTTCAAATTTGCCAAGTAAACACTATACTCTGGCACTTCAAATTTTCACTTGTCAATTCTCACCAATAGAATGACAGGTCCTCAAATTGCTCTTATCATGAGTCAATCTTTGTCAAGTTAATACTACACCTCTGACAAATTACTGTTAAAGTTTAACACCACACCTCTAAACAGTAATCAGGTTTCTGTCAGGTTTAATATTACACCTCTGACAGTCACTTTTCTTCAGACTTCCTTATCGAAGCTGAAATGGATGATGCTAAGTTAACACTACACCTCTAGCATCAAGTCATTGCTAAGTTAAACAATACACCTATGACCATGACTTTCCCTCGGACTTCCTTATACAAGCCGAAATGACCAATGCCAAGTTCAACATTACACCTCTAGCATTACCCTCACTGTCAAGTTAAACATTACACCTATGACAGTGATACTTCTGAGTTAAGTTAATATCACACCTCTGACTCACATCCTTGTCAAGTTAACATTACACTTCTGACAAGACCACTTTCAACCCGTTAAGTTAATATCACACCTCTAACGGTAAACAACTTTCCTAGATTCCCCACGAGTCTAGTCTCACTTGTTATTCTCTTCAACAGAATAACAAGCCTACCTAAAAACATTGTTAGGTTAATACTACACCATCAACAGTGTTTCCATCAAATCCCCAGCTGAGCTCAATCAAGTTAATCCCAAACACTTGATAAAAGTTCACCCTCCCTGGGGGTACCAATTCTACTTGTCACTTTCTCTTATAAAGTGGCAGGTCCACCAAAAATTATTTCATCTCTGTCAAGTTAATATTACACCTCTGACAGTATTGTGAGAATCCCTGAAATAGGATCTTTCCCTACAAAGTTTGACTTATTAAGATTATCATCATAATTTGACAAAGTAAAAGATTCTTTGCTTCTATGAGTCTAACTGAAGACAAAAAGTTCAAGACAATGAAAGAGGCAAAAAGAAAAGTGTCACTTTTATTTATATCCAGGCATACGAAAGTGATACAAAACGCTCTCTTATACAATAAGATTGAGTATTACAATTAAGGAGTACAAAGAAGTCCCTCTCTCTCTCTCAGAGGCCGTACTCACTCCTTGAAGCCGCATCTAATTCCAAGTGCACGATGTCTGAAGAAGTGCCAAACTGTGGCGACAATTGGAGCCGGTTGCACTATGGTGCATGACGTAAACATCGGAAGAGCCTTAGCTGACTAAGCTAAGAGCAAATAGTGTTCTTGAGGTCCGGTGGCAGCAGAAAGCCATGCAACCCTTCATTCATAAGCATCTCTTTTGCCAGAAGGCCATCCAACGAACATGGAGTGTCCTTGATGTCACTTCTGGAGTGGGAGAGGAAGAGGATCCTATCTGCCACTGTATCCACCGTAACCTCCTCGCCGCCATACTTACCCTGACCATCCCTTGCCAGCAGGCATGACTGGTGTAGTGGATCTGAAGAGACCTTGGCGAGGGTTAAGTCCTCGTCAGGGACATAATATATTCCCTTTAGACGACGAGGACCATAATATATTCCCTTGTAGATGAACATCGAACGAGTTCGCCAATCAGAATATTCTTCCAGGGGCCCAGCGAACCTAAAAAAGGACAATCAAGCCTACCTACAAGGAATAAATAAGGGGGTTAGAAAATCTGGAACTTAGTATACTTCAACAAAGAAAACTAAGTGACAGACGCGGCTATTGTCGAAGACTTCAGACGCGGGAATGAACCCGCGCAGTGAGTCAAAATACCGCGTCAACAGAAGCAGACGCGAATCAAAACTTGAAAAGTCACCTAGAGGGGGGGTGAATAGGTGACAATGCTAATCAAAGGGCAAATAAAAAAAATTTAAAGCTACAACAATTACCAATCAAGATTCACAAGATGAATGCAAGCAAGTAATATGACAATGATTATGATGAGCAAGAATAAGAGCAAGTATAGTAAAGTAAAGAGTGCAAGAAAGTAAACCAATCGCAAACACAAGGATATGTTATCGAGGTTCGAGCACCCAGCTCTACTCCCCGCCTTCCCCAGAAGGATTCTAGCTACTTCCACTATCACAAAGAACAATTACAACTGGAGTACCCAACTCCACAATTACAATCACAAGAATCTCTGAGTAGTCACAAGACCACAAACTCTTTGTTTCAAAAATCTCTTCCCTTACAAAGGTCCTTAGAGAATAATGAGTAGAATTGAAGCTCTTTTGTGTGTAAGGAAAAGAAATTGAAATCAGAGAAAATCTTTTGAAAACCCTTCAGAAATTGAGAGAATTTAGCACAAAAACCAAGAACTTTTGAAAGCCTTAAACTTTTGAATTTTGTAGCAATAAAATGTTGTAACCAATCTCTCCCCAAACACCCCTATTTATAGGAGAGGGCTAGGGTTTAGGGATAAAACATAATTACTGATGTTTAGGAGGTAATAAGTTCAGAATATATTAATTAAACTAATTTTAAACACAAAAAGACAAAAATAAACAGCACTTTAAAAACTGCCCGTTACTGTTCAACGGCTAGCTCGGTCGACCGGTGCGGTCGACCGCTAGTTCAAAATTATGACCGTTACAGGCATTTGGTCGACCGTCCCGGTCGACCAGAAAAACCAGAGAGCAAAAACTATAGTACGGTCGACCGTGTCGGTCGACCGACAGACATGCACACGGATACGTGCATCTGCCAGAACCTCGGTCGACTGGGACGGTCGACCGGTATAACCTAACACAGATTCGGTCGACCGCCGGTCGACCGGAACTGGTCAAAAATCAGACTTAGAAAGAATTTAGAAAAAGATTAAGATTTTGATAAAAATACTTTTGAACAGGAATTAGTATAAAACATAAATATATATCTGTAGGCAAAATCTTGTATGCAAAATATTTTTGTATAAATTATAGGAAAACATTTTGGATTGAACATGTGCGCAAAAACGTGTGTGATAGAGCTTCAAACCTATCCACTATTCTTGAACAAACTTCTAAACTATAAAACTAAAATAAAATTGCATAGCAATCTTCAAATCTTTGAGCCATGCTATCCTTGCTAGAGCCTTCTTCTTCTATGATCCTTCCTTGTGCAATATGCCTTCATAGCTTCATGAACCTAGAAGTTGTTGCAATAGCAAGCAATGGCCTCCAAAATTTGTACAAACCTGAAACTCATCTTAATAAACTTATTAGTACCAAATAGCTCATATTTGGTTTGTCATCATCAAAACCAAAAACAAATGGAGAGTGTAACCTTTTGGGCCAACAATCTCCCCCTTTTGATGATGACAAAACAAATAGGCTATAAACAAAAATATAGGGGAGGAGAAAACTCCCCCTCAAATTGTGCTATATTATTTAAACTTAAAACACAAGAATTCATAGAAAAGATACAAATTGAAACAATACTAATAGAAACAATACCAATAGAAACAATATACAAGATTTCTCAATTTCATAAAACACAAAACTCATATCAAAATTTATTAAAACCAAAACATATAAATTCATATGGAACCAAGACCAAATGAACTTATTTTTGTCCATGTAAACTTATTCTCCCCTTTTTATCATACATCAAAAAGGGTTATGAAAAACATGTCTATTCAATAATACAAACATTAAGTTCTCCACAAATAAACGAAAATCTACCAAATCAAGAGGTTTAGTGAAAATATCGGCTAGTTGTAAATCCGTGGAAACATAATCAATATCTATATCACCTTTCTCAAAATGATCTCTAAGAAAGATATCTAATCTCAATGTGCTTGGTCTTACTATGTTGATTTGCATTCTTAGTCATGTGTATAGTACTAGTATTATCACAAAAGATTTTTATATGATCAAAGTGCAAATCAAAATCAAGGAGAGTATGTTTCATCCAAAGGACTTGTGCACAACAAGCCCCCGCGGCAACATACTCCGCCTCGGCGGTTGAGAGAGCTACGGAATTTGCTTCCTAGAGGACCATGAAACAAGACAATTACCAAGAAATTGACATGTCCCACTAGTACTCTTTCTATCTACTCTACAACCGCAAAGTCGGCATCCGAATAACTAGTCATTGAAAAATCTCTAGTTTTCGGATACCAAAGACCCATTCCAATTGTGCCCTTAATATAACGAATAATGCGTTTTACCGCAATAAGATGAGACTCTTTAGGATACGATTGAAATCTAGCACAAAGACACACACTAAATATGATATCCGGCCTACTTGCCGTTAAATATAAAAGACTTCCTATCATGCTTCTATATAATTTAATATCAACATTTTTACCTTGATCGTCCTTATCAAGCTTGGTTGTAGTTGCCATTGGAGTGTTGCAAGCCTTTGATCCTTCAAGCCCAAACTTCTTTACTAGCTCCTTTGCGTACTTGGCTTGGTAATGAAGGTTCCGTCTTGCAATTGCTTGATTTGGAGTCCAAGAAAGAAATTAAGCTCACCCATGGAAGACATTTCAAATTCTAGTTGCATTACCTTTTCAAACTCCTTGCACAAAAGCTCATTAGTAGATCCAAAAATTATATCATCAACATAAATTTGCACAATTAAAATATCATTATCAACATGCTTAGTAAAAAGAGTTGTGTCTACTTTGCCTTTAATAAAATCATTTGAAATGAGATAACTAGAAAGCCTTTCATACCAAGCTCTTGGAGCTTTTTCAATCCATACAAAGCTTTATCAAGTTTAAAAACAAAATCGGGATGAACATGATCAATAAAACCGGGAAGTTGAGAAACATAAACTTCTTCATTAATAAAACCATTCAAAAATGCACTTTTTACATCCATTTGAAAAAGTTTAAAATTTTTAAAACATGCAAAAGCTAGTGTCATCCGTATGGCTTCAAGCCGTGCTACGGGTGCAAAGGTCTCCTCAAAGTCAATTCCTTCAACTTGAGTGTAACCTTGGGCCACTAACCTAGCTTTATTCCTAATGACTTTTCCGGACTCATCCATCTTGTTTCTAAAGATCCACTTAGTACCAATTATTGGTCTATCGTGGGGCTTAGGAACAAGGTGCCAAACTTGGTTGCGCTCAAATTGATTGAGTTCCTCTTGCATGGCAAGCAACCAATATGGGTCCGTCTCGGCTTCGAGAATGCCTTTGGGTTCAAAATGAGAAATGAAAGCAAAGTTACCACATAGGTCATGGAGTTTGGAGCGCGTAGTGACTCCTTTAGATGCATCACCCAAGATGAGCTCCTTAGGATGATTTGTAGCGTATCTCCAAGCTTTAGGAAGCGGTTGAGTGCTTTCCTCCTTATCCTCTTGAACTTCACCAATAGGGTCTAGCTTTTCTTCTTGAGCGGGTGAGTCCTTCAAGGATAGTTTCTCCATGTCTTCACCTAATGGTTCAATCTCTACAACATTCTCAACAACCACATTAGATTCTTCAAATTTAATATGCATGGATTCTTCAATGGTAAGAGAAGATCTAATGAAAACTCTATATGCTTTGCTAGTAGAGGAATATCCAACAAAGATAGCCTCATAAGCCTTAGCATCAAATTTACCCAAATTATCCTTAGTATTCAAAACAAAACACTTGCATCCAAAAACTTTGAAATATGCAACATTAGGTTTTCTAGAATGATACATTTCAAAAGAAGTTTTTGAAGAATTTTTACATAAATAAATACGATTCGATATATAGCATGCGGTGTTTACGGCCTCGGCCCATAAATATTGAGGGAGGTCATACTCACTTATCATTGTCCTAGCCATCTCTTGAAGTGTTCTATTTTTCCTTTCTACAACTCCATTTGTTGTAGAGTTCTAGGACAAGACATTTCATGCTTAATTCCTTTTTCATCACAATAAGTCATGAAGAGTTGGTTAACAACTCACCACCTCTATCACTCCTTATTTTCAAAATCGGAAAACCTTTTTCTTTTTCAACTCTTTTCGAAAAATCTTAAAATGAGAAAAAGTTTGATCTTTATGTTGCAAAAAGAAAACCCAAGTAAAACGGGAGAAATCATCAACCAAAACAAATGCAAATCTACTTCCATTTAAACTCTTAGTTTTAGTTGGTCCAAAAAGATCCATATGAATTAATTCTAAAGGCCTAGTTGACATGATATCCTTGATTGGTTTAAAGGAAGACTTGGTTGTTTCCCAAGTTGGCACGCACTACAAATGCGGTCTTCCTCAAAATCAAGTAAGGTATACCCTTCACCAATTCCTTTGAATTAATCCTAGAAATATGGTCAAAAGATGCATGTCCTAATCTTCTATGCCAAAGCCAAGAATTTTCATCAAAAGCATTCAAGCATTTAGTAGAACAATCTAAATTAAGCATGTCAATGATATAAACATTATTATCACGAAAACCGGTAAGAATACAATCATTAGATTTAACATCAAAAATCTTGCAAGAAGAATCATCAAAAACAACTTTAAGTCCACGGTCACAAAGTTGACTAATGCTAAGCAAATTATGTTTCAAACCATCAACTAAAACAACATTCTCAATAATAGGAGATGCACCAATTTGAATGTTATCTATACCGATGATAGTTCCTTTGGAGTCATCCCCGAAGGTGACGGTGCCACCTTCCATGTACCTTGATAGGGTTGTGAAGTTGTTGATGTCCCATGTCATGTGTCTTGAACAACCACTATCAAGGTACCACCGCTCCCTACGTCTTGGAGCTTTGGTGTGTACCTACATCAAACAATTTAAGACTTGATTTTGGTACCCACATTTTCTTGGGTCCTCTAGGGTTAGTGTCATGAACCCAAACAAGATTATTTGTTCTATTTAGTGATCATAGCAAAACTTAGCTAAATGTCCATTTTTACCACAATATGTGCATCTATACACTCTACCATATTTAAAAGCATAGTGAGTGTGTGATTTGTAAGCATGAGAAACTTTAGCATGAGTGGTGTGAGCATGAGAATTCTTAGCTTGTGAAGTGTAGCATGTGAAGTGTGCTTTTTAGAAAACATGTTCTCAAGTTTCTTGGTATTAAAAGCACAATCATTTAAAACTTTTTCAAAATCATTCATTTTTGATTTAAAGGAAGAAATTTCTTGTTCATCAATAATAGGAGATTTTGCTTTACAAGAAACTTTGTAGGCATTAAATTCTTTTTGTATAGAAATGAGATTAGAAGAAATATTATCCTTTTCTTTAGAAACCATAGCAAGTTCATTCTTAAGAAAAGCAACTTCTTTTTGTAATTTTATGCATTCAAGTTCTTGTTATCATAAGTTTCAGAAAGTTCTACAAAAGCATGCACTAAAACTTCCTTACTTACATCATCATCTTCATCATCAAGGGATGAGGGGTTACCTTGGGTGTGTTTGCCATGAAGCACATATTAGCTTGATCCACCTCCTCTTCGGACTCGCTTTCGAATCCCACGTAGCTTTGTAAGCTTTCTTTTCCTCCGGCTTCTTTGGCTTGAAGGAGGAAGTCATTTTCTTCTTGTACTCCGGACAATCCGCCATGATATGTCCGGGTTTGCAGCATTGTAGCATATGATCCTCCGCTCCTCTTTGCCTTCAAAATTTTCTCTGGAAGTTGAGCTTGTTCTTCCGGTACATCCTCTTGACGTTGCGAACAAGTAGAGTAAGCTCCTCATCTTCTTCTTCGTCATCTTCATCGTCATCATTGGTGGATGAAGTCTTGAAGGCTATGGATTTCTTCTTTGAAGTAGTGGCCTCTTCTCTTGCCTTCTTCTCCATCTCATGGGTCTTTAGGTTCCCAATGAGACTAATGAGGTCCATCTCGTCCTTGTCGTTCAACTCCTTCAAGGTGGTGGCCTTGATCTCCCATGATGAAGGAAGAGCCCGAATTACTTTCCGCACCTTTTGATCGTTGGAGATTGTTGGCCCAAAGGCCATTATCCAGTTATTTTGATGATAACAAAACATATTTAGTTATGTATTTAATAATTTTGTTTAAAAAGATTTCAGGTTCAAGAACAGGTTTTGACGACTCCACTTAAAGACTCACACGTTTGGAGTTCGCCCAAGATTTGCATTCCCAAGCTAAAGCACAATAGGAAGCTTCGGAATAAGATATTGAAGAAAAGAACGAGTCAAGACTACGAAGAAAAAGAACTAGCATAGACTATGAAGAAACAAGATTTGTATTTTTTTTTATTTTTTTTTAGATATTTTGTCAAAGCTAGATATTAGAAGTAGAGCTATGGGATTATCACACACACACACCTTTTAGTTAGGTTCATGGCTTCAAAAGATTTTCAATCTCCATTTCTAACTTAGATTTAAAGTGAACATGTTTGGAAATAAGCTTTTTAGAAAGACAATAGTTTTGGAAAACATTTTTATGGAAAAACAAGTTTTTATCAAAAGGATTTTTATCAAACTATTTTAACATGATAGAAGTATGACATATGCTCATACTCTATGTTTTTACAAGTTCCAAAAATTTAACCCAAGACCTAAAACCAAAAACCCAATTTCTGGTTCTGGAAGTTCTGATTTTTCAGAACTTACAGTACCGGTCGACCGGCCGGTCGACCGATGTGCACAAACTGTGCATGTGTATATCAGTCGACCGCCTCGGTCGACCGAGGCACATTTATGTTCACAGGATTTTTCGGTCGACCGACCCGGTCGACCGCAGAGCCCCAACGGTCAGATTTTTGACCGTTGGCGGTCGACCGACCCGGTCGACCGACTACTGTCAGATTTTCTGACAGTTCCAACAGCTATTTTTTCTGGCTAATTCTCTTTTGGGATTTGATACCAACGATTTTGTGAGGCTGTTTTTGACCCCTATAAATAGAGGGTCACCTCATATTGATAAGACAACTATTGCAAACTAATTCCAAAAGATTTCACAAGAGCTTTACAAAGAATTTCAATTCCTTTCTTTTACAAAAGATTTTTCAAAGCCTAAATTCCCAACACCCAACTTGTAGCCTATTCCTCTACCTTCTCTCTAGTTTTTGCACACCACAATCCCAAGCTCTACATCTATATCATTGGTTCTAGGATTGTGCAAGTGAGCTATTTTGATCAAGTGTGATCATCTTTCTTATTGAGTGAAGTTGTAGAGGCATCGGCCTCAAGGGAGCTAGTGAGCTTCGGGTGGTGTTGCGGCATCACAAGTGTAGGGACAAGTGTGTCCTTGTATTGGCGATCCGGTGGGATCAACGATAGTAGTGCAAATCCTTCAAGTGTTAAGGCGGGGACGTAGAGCGTGGCTCGAACCTCGGAAACACATCCTTGCGTTTGCGTTTGCTCGAATTTTCTCTCAACTCTACTCCTTTTAATTCTTGCACCTTTATTGTTCTATTTATTGCAAGTCTATATTTGTGCTATTTGTGTGTTAAATTTTAAATTCCGCATTATTGTCATAATTCATATAGCCATCACCTATTCACCCCCCTCTAGGTGATTTCAATTGGTATTAGAGCCTAACCCTACAACTTAGGTCTAACCACCTTAGGGAGATCCATATTTGGCTATAGACATTTAGACATTTTGTTGCATTTATATTGCTTGTGCATTCATGGCATCCATGGACTTCTCTAGCATTAAATCCCCACCCAAATTGATGGCTTGAACTTTCCCATTTGGAAAGTCAAGATGAACTTATTTTTGAAATCCTTAGGTGTTAGGGTAGCTAGGGCCATAACCAAAGATTTCATAGAACCTACAACCGATGAGAGCACATGGTCCGAGGATACTTCCAAAGACTATGAGGTTAATGCTAGGGCACAATATGCATTGACCCAAGCATTAAATGAGGATGACCTTGCACGCATAATTAATTGTAAATCCGCATTTGAGATTTGGAACATTCTTATTGTGACTCATGAGGGAACGTCACAAGTCAAAAGAGGTAAGGTTGACTTGCTACGTTCTCAATATGAGAATTTTTATATGTTTGATAATGAGAGCATTGATGATATGCTCACCCGTTTTACAAAAATAACTAATGCTCTTTCTTCCTTAGGCGACAAGATTGATAATGATCAAAAGATAAGGAAGGTGATTAGAGCTCTTCCCAAAGCTTGGGAAGTCAAGGCGACCACACTCAAGGAGCTCAACGACAAAGAGGAGATGGACTTCTCCGGCTTCATCGGAATCTCAAGACGCATGAGATGGAGATGAAAGTTAGAGAAGAGAGGGAGGCACCAAAGAAGAAGATGATTGCCTTCAAAGCCACTCCTACTACCATTGAGGAAGACGACTCATCCGAAGATTGCGATGAGGATTTCGCCATGCTCATCCGGAAGGTGGGCAAGATGTTTACAAGAAGGGACGGCAAAGTAACTTCCGAAGAGGGAAGCCTCAAGGAAGGTACGAGAAGAAAAAAGAAGAACCTGGTCCTTGCTTCCATTGCAAGAAGATCGGTCACCTAATTGCCGATTGCCCCGCTCTCCAAGCAACCACCTCCAAGCATGGGAAGAAGAAGAAAGCTTTGGCCGCTACATGGGATGATACGGAGTCCGAATCCGAGGAGGAGATCGACACCGCCAACATGTGCTTTATGGCACAAGGTGAGGATTCATCTAAGGTATGTCTAGAAACTTCTATTGATGATGATGATCTTACAATGGATGAACTTGCTCAATTTTTTGAAGAATTGCAACATAGGTATGAGATTTCACAATCTCATAATAAGAAATTGAAAAAGGAAAATGATGTTTTGAAGAACAAACTTGAAATTTGTTTAAAGAGAAAAATGAGTTATCTAGTTCTTTTGAAAATTGAAAAGTGATTTTGATAAGTATAAGATAGCTAATAAAGCAAAAACCCCCAGGATTTCTAGTAATAAAAATGTTTTTGTTGAAATTCAAAAACGTGTTGATTCTTTAGATAACACTTTAAAGAATGTGCATTTGATTTTAACAAGCTTGCATCTAAATTTCCTAAGGGAGTAGCCCAAGGGAAACATGTTCATCATAAACATGCTACACATAAACATGCACACACACATAACCATGCTTTTATGTACAATAGTGGTAGAATTTTTATTTGCACGTATTGTGGCCGCAAAGGCCATTTAGAAAAGTTTTGTTATGCTAAGAACAATGTTAAGAATAAATTTGTTTGGGTTCGCCCCGGATCTAACCCCAAAGGACCCACTAAGATTTGGGTACCAAAAGAGCCACCGAATTTAAATGATACAGGTATAGGTGGATCTACACCCTCCAAGACTTAGGAGGAGGTGGTGCCCGGGTGGTTGATGCATCGGAGCTTAAAGAACAAATCGTGCATGCATCGCTATCGTGGAGGCACCTATTTGGAGATTGCCCTTCAATTGGTAACATCTCCATTTAAAAGTTTTTGATTTTTTAGTCATGTATACATATGTATAGAATTGATAGTTTGCTTTTGTACTCTATTGATATATGCTTGTATAGAACTACTTTTCTATCATATTGTATATGTGCCTTGTGTTAACTTCTATATCTTTTGTTTCATGCCTTGTTTATTGTATGTCCACATGTATAGTTTATAATTTGTGATTATATACTTGTATACATATACACATTATTTTCATAAATAAAAATAAACATTTGTAAAATTTCCTATTTAAACAAACACCTTAAAGATGGCAATTGCGCACCTCAACTCATTCAAGAGGAATCAAGAGGATGAAGTTCAGAACCCGTCACTGGGTATTCGGCTTCAACATCTTTAAAATCTTTGTTTAAATATGAAAATAAAATTAAAAAGGGATTGCATGAATTTGATGTTGTAATAACTTAATGAAGATTTAAAACTGTGGTTTATTCCTATATGTTTAATATGTCATACCTATTTTGACTACAAATTTCTTTAAATTTTTTTTTTGGGCCAGATGCTGTTAACAGATTTCAGGCAAAGCCGGTCGACCGACCTCTAAAGCCCGGTCGACCGACTCTGCCTGAGAAGAAATTTTTTTATTTCTTTTCTGTTAACGGTCGACCGACTATAAGTCCCGGTCGACCGCTCAAGTCTGCAGAGCTCTCGGGTTGTTTCGGTCGACCGATCGTCGAATTCTGCCCTATATCTGTTATTTCTTTTCACTTTTTTCTCTCTCTCTCTCTCATTCAGCCGACGAACCCGACTCCCTCCTTCTCCAAAAATTTTCTTTTTCTCTCCAATCTCTCAACGATCTCAAATCCCTTATAAACACACTTCAAATTCCTTCTTCTAGTGCCAGATCTTCAGTTTTAAGTCAATCCAACCGCCAGATTTGAAGAAAATCGGATTTTCTGTCTAGGGTTTCAGTTCTTCACCTCAAGGTAAAATTTGATTTTTCTTGTGGTTCTTCACTTCTAGCTTTGTAATCTTCCTTCTATTGTCAATACATTAGGTTACTTAGCTATCTAGATCGTGCCCTAACTTGTTTATACCTAAAAATCCACCTTTTACTCATCATGCCGAAACGAACTCGAACTGAGAAAGGGAAGGCTGTTGCTCAACCTTCATCTCAGGTGCCTAGACCCGTTCGGCTCTTCCTAAATGACCTTGCTGCTAATCGGTACTCCCATCTTTCCACGAGGAACATTAACTCGGGGAGATTTGTTGCTATTCAAGATTTTGAACATTTGAATATTCCTCACATCCTGCAGACAAACAATTTAGTTGAATTTTTGACCATCAAAGAGCAAGTTTACACATCTCTTGTTCCTTATTTTTATGCAAATTTCGAATTTGATGGTAATCGTATCACCTCTAGAGTTTTAGGTAGGGACATCGACCTTTCTATCGGTCGGTTTGCTAGAATTCTGCATCTCTCCACTGGTGGAGCGGATGTGTATACCCATGACCTGCATGACTTTGAATTTCCGGAGGGTGAGTCTTCGCTCACCGCATCCACTCTAATCCACGGAATGACAACCCCGCTTGGTTAGAAATTAGGTTGTCAGTAGGTACACTCTCCAATCCCAAGTCCTGGCCAAAATTATTTTCTTCAACATTGTCCCCAAACATGGTGAGTATAGCCACGCTAGGGGTTCCGTACCATTGATTATCTATTGCCTTCTTCGAGGCATTAAGATAAACTTTCCTCGAGTCATAGCTTCTCACATGGCTTCAGATCAGATTCGTACTGCGGGTAGGAGCTTGCCCTACGGCATGCTAATTACCCATCTTCTTAGGGCTCTTGATTTTGATCTATCTGCTGAAAGTCCCTCTAATCCCTTGACCAACATCAACAGAGTTGTCCTGAAGATGATGGAAGCCCAGCTGCGTAGACACGCTCCTGTGCAACCACCTATTCCTCCTGCTGGTCCTGGCTCATCTTCTGCACCAGGATCTTCTTCCTCTTCAGCCCCTGTGTTTCCTCCTGAGTTTCAGGCTCTTATCTCTTCGGAGGTCCGCTCTCAGATCGAGGCACACCAGGCCTGGGTCGAGCAGCGCGACGCAGCTCTTCGTGCGGAGATGGATGCTCATTCCATTCAGGATGCTGCTTTTCGGGCGGAGATCCGAAACGACATGTCCTATTTTGCTGACTCCATGAGATTCGTGGACGTTAAGTTTCAGGCTCTTTTCACAAAATTTGACATGCTCGTTCCTGACCGTACTCCGATTGCTTGTCGACTCCCATCCACCGGTCCTCCATTCCCTCCCAGAGCTCGTTCTTCTGTTCCACCACCGCGGACCAGAGTAGATGGCATGGATCCAGAGGAGGTTGCTTCTTCCTCAGGGGAAGAAGATGGTGGTGACAAGAAGATGGCTGAGGGCTCTGCTGCACAGAGCTCATCTGAGCATGCCGACGATGAGAAGGACGACGATGATGAGGATGTTGGAGATGATGGTGATGCTGCTGAGTGACCTCCCCTTTTGATGATGTCAAAAAGGGGGAGAGTTATTTGGGGAGAGTTATCTTGAGAGAGATATTTTGTGATGTAGTACTTTGTGTGTTGTTTGGACATGTAGTATTTGTGTTTGGACATGTAGTATTTATTTTTATTTTGCTTTAGACATGTATTTTAGTATGTGTTGTGGACATGGACATGGTTATTTACTTTAGGCGTATCTTTTGTTTTTGTGTATCTCTTATCTATGTCATGTATGAACTCAATCCTTCATCTATTCTATGACATGAGTATTTGGTATCATTTGTTGGCATGGAAATATGGTGTTTATCATTTACATATGTTTTCCTATATATGCATGTGTTGAGGGGGAGCTTCATTTGAAGTCTCTACCCAAAATATTTTGTGATAACTACATATGTTTTGCCATCATCAAAAAGGGGGAGATTGTTGGCCCAAAGGCCATTATCCCAGTTATTTTGATGATAACAAAACATATTTAGTTATGTATTTAATAATTTTGTTTAAAAGGATTTCAGGTTCAATAACAGGTTTTGACGACTCCACTTAAAGACTCACACGTTTGGAGTTCGCCCAAGATTTGCATTCCCAAGCTAAAGCACAATAGGAAGCTTCGGGAATAAGATATTGAAGAAAAGAACGAGTCAAGACTACGAAGAAAAAGAACTAGCATAGACTATGAAGAAAACAAGATTTGTATTTTTATTTTTATTTTTAGATGTTTTGTCAAAGCTAGATATTAGAAGTAGAGCTATGGGATTATCACACACACACACCTTTTAGTTAGGTTCATGGCTTCAAAAAGATTTTCAATCTCCATTTCTAACTTAGATTTAAAGTGAACATGTTTGGAAATAAGCTTTTTAGAAAGACAATAGTTTTGGAAAAACATTTTATGGAAAAAACAAGTTTTATCAAAAGGATTTTTATCAAACTATTTTAACATGATAGAAGTATGACATATGCTCATACTCTATGTTTTTACAAGTTCCAAAAATTTAACCCAAGACCTAAAACCAAAACCCAATTTCTGGTTCTGGAAGTTCTGATTTTTCAGAACTTACAGTAACCGGTCGACCGGCCCGGTCGACCGATGTGCACAAACTGTGCATGTGTATATCAGTCGACCGCCCCGGTCGACTGAGGCACATTTGTGTTCACAGGATTTTTCGGTCGACCGACCCGGTCGACCGCAGAGCCCCAACGGTCGGATTTTGACCGTTGGCGGTCGACCGACCCGGTCGACCGACTACTGTCAGATTTTCTGACAGTTCCAACAGCTATTTTTTTCTGGCTAATTCTCTTTTGGGATTTGATACCAACGATTTTGTGAGGCTGTTTTGACCCCTATAAATAGAGGGTCACCTCATATTGATAAGACAACTATTGCAAAATAATTCCAAAAGATTTCACAAGAGCTTTACAAAGAATTTCAATTCCTTTCTTTTACAAAAGATTTTCAAAGCCTAAATTCCAACACCCAACTTGTAGCCTATTCCTCTACATTCTCTCTAGTTTTTGCACACCACAATCCCAAGCTCTACATCTATATCATTGGTTCTAGGATTGTGCAAGTGAGCTATTTTGATCAAGTGTGATCACCTTTCTTATTGAGTGAAGTTGTAGAGGCATCGGCCTCAAGGCAGCTAGTGAGCTTCGGGTGGTGTTGCGACATCACAAGTGTAGGGACAAGTGTGTCCTTGTATTGGCGATCCGGTGGGATCAACGATAGTAGTGCAAATCCTTCAAGTGTGAAGGCGGGGACGTAGAGCGTGGCTCGAACCTCGGAAACACATCCTTGCGTTTGTGTTTGCTCGAATTTCTCTCAACTCTACTCCTTTTAATTCTTGCACCTTTATTGTTCTATTTATTGCAAGTCTATATTTGTGCTATTTGTGTGTTAAATTTTAAATTCCGCATTATTGCCATAATTCATATAGCCATCACCTATTCACCCCCCCTCTAGGTGATTTCAGAGATGTCATCACCTAAGGTAGAAAGACCATTAGTGATTTTAGTAAACCTTGTAGCCATACTATCAATAGACTCATCATCAAGCATTTTAAATGACTCATATTGGGACCTCAAGAGATCTATCTTAGCTCTCTTGACTTGTGAAGTCCCCTCGTGTGTGACCAATAAGTGTTACCAAATCTCATAGGCGGATTGGCAATGAATTACCCGTGTAAGGTCATCCTCATTCAAGGCGGTTAATAGGGAGTTTTGGGCCTTGGAGTTAGCCTCATATAGTTTAAAGTCAAGGTCGGTCCAAGTGCTCTCATCACCATCGGGTGCTTCATAGGGTTTGGTCAAGGACTTGGCTACTAAGCTACCCAAAGATTGCAAAAATATAGTCATCCTAACCTTCCAAATTGGGAATTGAGTCCATCAAATTTAGGTGGGGATTTAATGTTGTCGGCCATGTTTACTAGTGATGAATGAATGAAATGAAAATGTTGATTAGCAAGTTTGAAGGATCTCTCTATGGATGTTAAGCCAAACCTAGAGTCCAAGCTCTGATACCAATTGAAAAGTCACCTAGAGGGGGGGTGAATAGGTGACAATGCTAATCAAAGGGCAAATAAAAAAAATTTAAAGCTACAACAATTACCAATCAAGATTCACAAGATGAATGCAAGCAAGTAAATATGACAATGATTATGATGAGCAAGAATAAGAGCAAGTATAGTAAAGTAAAGAGTGCAAGAAAGTAAACCAATCGCAAACACAAGGATATGTTATCGAGGTTCGAGCACCCAGCTCTACTCCCCGCCTTCCCCAGAAGGATTCTAGCTACTTCCACTATCACAAAGAACAATTACAACCGGAGTACCCAACTCCACAATTACAATCACAAGAATCTCTGAGTAGTCACAAGACCACAAACTCTCTCTTTCAAAAATCTCTTCCCTTACAAAGGTCCTTAGAGAATAATGAGTAGAATTGAAGCTCTTTTGTGTGTAAGGAAAAGAAATTGAAATCAGAGAAAATCTTTGAAACCCTTCAGAAAATTGAGAGAATTTAGCACAAAAACCAAGAACTTTTGAAAGCCTTAAACTTTTGAATTTTGTAGCAATAAAATGTTGTAACCAATCTCTCCCCAAACACCCCTATTTATAGGAGAGGGCTAGGGTTTAGGGATAAAACATAATTACTGATGTTTAGGAGGTAATAAGTTCAGAATATATTAATTAAACTAATTTAAACACAAAAAGACAAAAATAAACAGCTCTTTAAAAACTGCCCGTTACTGTTCAACGGCTAGCTCGATCGACCGGTGCGGTCGACCGCTAGTTCAAAATTATGACCGTTACAGGCATTCGGTCGACCGTCCCGGTCGACTGGAAAAACCAGAGAGCAAAAACTATAGTACGGTCGACCGTGTCAGTCGACCGACAGACATGCACACGGATACGTGCATCTGCCAGAACCTCGGTCGACTGGGACGGTCGACCGGTATAACCTGACACAGATTCGGTCGACCGGCCGGTCGACCGAAAATGGTCAAAAATCAGACTTAGAAAGAATTTAGAAAAAGATTAAGATTTTGATAAAAATACTTTTGAACAGGGATTAGTATAAAACATAAATATATATCTGTAGGCAAAATCTTGTATGCAAAATATTTTGTATAAATTATAGGAAAACATTTGGATTGAACATGTGCGCAAAAACGTGTGTGATAGAGCTTCAAACCTATCCACTATTCTTGAACAAACTTCTAAACTATAAAACTAAAATAAAATTTGCATAGCAATCTTCAAATCTTTGAGCCATGCTATCCTTGCTAGAGCCTTCTTCTTCTATGATCCTTCCTTGTGCAATATGCCTTCATAGCTTCATGAACCTAGAAGTTGTTGCAATAGCAAGCAATGGCCTCCAAAATTTGTACAAACCTGAAACTCATCTTAATAAACTTATTAGTACCAAATAGCTCATATTTGGTTTGTCATCATCAAAACCAAAAACAAATGGAGAGTGTAACCTTTTGGGCCAACAAAACTGTGCCACACGCAGGAATCAAACGTGGTCTCATTTTGCGCCCGCGCCTAAAACACAAGGCGCGAAAGGACTCAGACGCTGAAAATTGCCATCTCCCTGTCGAGGGAACAGGGGTTGCAAAATTCGGGTCTGAAACCTTCAGCCCGAGTTGGAATTCATCCAAATCAGTGGCCTTAAAACGAGAGCTTCATGAGCAAAGTCAGCACCAAGTGCCAAAGACTTCTGTACTCGCGTCCAGGAAAGTTTAAGTCGGCGGCGCAAATTCCAGAAGGAATGCACCAACTCAGACTTCATGAGGAAATCCAGATGATGATGATGCCAAAGTGCAAACTTGGGTGGACTAGAAACATCACGGCAAATCGGGACGGCATACCAGCAGAGGCCTCTGTCAAGAGTTTAACTCTCTGCATCAGAATATGGACATGGAAGATGATCAGAGAGACACTTTGTCCTGAAGAGACCAAACAGAAGCATGAAAGCTCTGGGTCATCTTCTTCCCCGGAGTCGTCTTCATCCATGAAGACAGTACCCCTGTTAGAAACTCTGAAGAAGGCGGAAGTTCTCAGAGCAATCGTTCTCTTAAAAGGGAAAATAGTCTAAGATTGGGACTACTAAAGAAGGCGAGCCCCTATTTATAGGCCGCTCCTGGTAACCGTCATTAATGGTTTATCAATTGGAACCGTCGGCCTTAATGACCGCATGATTGTCAAAGTCCAATGGGAAGCTGACGCGTGGAGGGTCGCTTCGGGAAACATTGAAGATGCTGGTCTACAACCGCCAGCGCCAGTTTTACATTAAAGGGTATTAACGCCCAAGTCCAATGAAGAACCGACGCGTGGACAACTGCTTCGGGAAACAACGGATGACCCGGTTTCCCAATCGTCAGTGAAGACTTGACGTTCAATCGTCAGTGAAGACTTGACGTTCAAAGATCTCATAAAATCTTTATGTCAGGCCGCATGTAACGTCTGGAAGTTACATCGATACGCAGATGGGAAAACCGCGTCCTGGAACCCGCATCTCCTTTTTCAGAATGAATGACGTCCACCTGTGTTCCAAAGGAAAGTCCGCGTGACTCAGAATCGCGTCCCTTCAGCAAACAGGGCCCATTTTAAGGGAAACACTTGACTCAGCAAAGGACTTAGTCCATTCTGAGATTAAGGGGAAAATACACAAGGCTGCATCCCTCGCGTCCGCTCGAGTCGCGTCTTCATTGGCAGGACAGACTCGCGTTACTCAAAGCCGCGTTTCTCTCTGCGAGTTGACGCCGCCGCGTCTCCCTATGGATTGACGCTGCGTCTCATCAAAAGGACTTGGTTCTATCTGAGTTCTTATGAACTGATGACCGCGTCTCTCCATGAATTGACGCCGCGTCTCATCAAAAGGACTTAGTTCTACCTAAGTCCCTATGAACCAATACCGCGTCTCATCAAAAGGGCTTAGTTCTGCCTAATGTCCTATGGGTCAAACGCCGCGTTTCATTTAAAGAACTTAGTCTCACCTAAGTTCAGCATTCACAGTCAGTTAATCAAAGATTGTGATCAAGAGGTCGAATTCATCCACAGCAAGGCAACAAAGGAGGTGGAACCAAAAACTTCAAAGACTTTTATTATATCAAAAATGATAAAATCTAATACAAAACACTCTTAGTGAACAGAGTGTCCTTTTCTTAAAAAAAAGAGAGAAGGCTACAAGTCCTGGTCCGCCAAAGAACGGATTTGCTCTCTAAGGCGATGTATCTTATGTTGACGCGCCTTCTCAACCTCCATGAGAGCTCGGGCCCGCAGATCCGCTTCAGAAAAAAATCCCTGCTCTTGCACTCGGAGGGATTTCAGCTCGGACGAACGAACAGAGAGGTCCGCTTCAGCTTGCGCCTTGGCAACCTCTAACTCCGCTAGCCTCTTTTCAGAGGTAGCAAGCCTCTGTTCGTTGAAGACAATCATGGCCTCAGCCCTGGCTATAACAGCCCGAGAGTCAAGGATAGCCTGCTTTGCGGCCTGTATGATCGTCTCTGACTCCTCGGACTCAATCGCCAGCCTTTGGTGATCAGCCTGGACACGTTTAAGAAGTCGAGTGCTATCGGTGATCTTCTCTCTACCTCTCTTCGCTCCTGCTTTTGAGCAACAAGGAGCCTATTCAGTATTTCTTGGGCTTCGTGGGATGAACCGGCATCATCCTCCAGGGATCGAAGCTCTCTCAGGTGCTGTCCCAGCTGATCCACCAGCAGCTGACTCGCCTGGGCTAGCGAAGGGCCTCCGGCCAACTTGATGTTCTCGACCTGGTTTCCGAGAAACATCTGGGCGAAGTCAAGGGAGCTACCCCTAGTCAGGACGAAATCGATGCATGTTCGCATCGAGGTAAGGAACTGCTGCACCGCCTGGCGTGTCAAAAGCTCCATGATATCATCATCCGAAGTGCTCCCCGATCCCCTTTCTATCACAGGGTGGGGGATGTAGATCGGCTCTGTTGGTGCAAGAGTCAAGCTGACCACGGGTACGACAGGAGCAAGAGCAGCCACTGGCACTTCTGGGGGTACCACCTCTGCAGGAACCTCCACAGCCGATGACAGGGTAGTGAGCTCGATCTCCTCATAAACCTCAGCCAAGGCTTGGGCCGTGTGGCCTTCCGGAGGGACACTGACCGTCAGACTCTCTATCTGGGTCCCCTCAGTTCTCTCTGCAAGTTATCTCAACATTAGCCAGAATGGTAAAAAGAGAAACATCCGAGACATCAAAACTTCCTTACCGAGCTGGAGGTCCAGAGATGTCGAATCCTTTGGAGAACCCTGCAGAGGAGAAGTCTCCCTGACTTCAGTGGTGGCCTCCTCTTCCTGCAAAGTAGAAGTCCCACCGATTTCGGTAGTTGCCTCAGCAGCTAGAGTCTCAACTCCTTCCGGTTGGGTCAACTCTTGCACCATCTCCTCGATTGGCGAGGTGGTTGCAGCCTCGGTATCCTCAGCCAATCCTGCAGCATAAAAGGAGAATGTTAAAGCCTCCTCTTCAAAATGAAAAGGGAAATCAGGTCAAAAGGTGAAAAGAGTACCTTCAGCAGGAGCAACCACTGTTGGTGACATCTTCGCCGGTTCACACCCATGTATTTCCTCCTCTGAGATATGTGAGAATTTGCTCGGATCAGGAGGAGCAGGTTCGTCACCATAGTCGACCTCATCCTCAAAATCGCTTTCCTCTGCGGATGAGGAAGATGACAGTTCAACGTGAGAGGCCTCGGTAGCCGAAGCCTTGCCTCTAAACACCCCAGTGGTAGGGCTGGGGGCAACCATCCGAGGACTGGAGATGAAGACAGAAGGAGACCCAGGCTGTTGTGCCTCATCCCTCCTCTGAGCTGAGGAAGACTCGGGCTGAGCTGAGATCCCTGGAATCTCAACATCGTCTTCGCTCATTATATCGACCTCGAGCTGCTCGGTCTCGTCAGTGGCGGTGGGTCTGTCAGCAGGCTCCCTTCCTCTGCAATCCTGAGGCTCCTGCGGTGTAACCTGCGGCATGGACTAAGGGAGTGTCATCCTTGTCCACCTCTTCCTCCCTCGGCTCCCCAACACCAGAAGGGATGTCCGCGGATCGAGAAACTGCAGCCGTCAAGTCTCTCCGGACCTTCTTTGGGGCAGGCTCAGCAGTGGAAATAGAGCCTTGACGACGCTTGCTCACCGCCTGTCGAGCCCTGGTTAGTCGCGGCTCCGCTCTTGTTGCTCGCGGCTCCTCCCTTGACCTTCTCCCGACCTCCTTCAGAGCCTTCAGGTACTGCTCGACGCCTCGCGAGCGTTTACCGGACTCCAACCTTGCTTCGAGATTTGCATTGATACTCTCAATGCATGAATACTCCGGAACAAAGTATGGTGTCTGGTTGACTTAGAAGTACCAGGAGCAGAAGCTAAAGCTCATACGGCACTTTGACCCCTCGATAGGTAGACGGAAAGTTGCTTCCGTCCCTCCGGCCACACTGTAGTACCAAGCCCGAGCACCTTCGAACAAGTTCCCTTCGAAGGCGAGTCGAGCATGGGATTGCCGACGTAGAGTTGATCGTAGCCGAACTGTCGGGCGAAACGATTCGGCATGTACGGCTCGATTGTGCATGAAGTCCCTTGCCGGAAAAGAAAATATCCGGGCCGAATGTTGATCAACCACCAGAAGACCCCCGTGGACAACCTCGTGAAGTCATCTGGGCCCGTGGAATCAGTAAATAGATCCCCGAAAGATGCACCAGGGATCTCGGGGAAGCAGCGATTGAGCTGGTAGTTCGAAGGATCTGAAATGCACTTCCGGACGAAATACATATAAGTATTACGCCAGTCCGAACCCTCCAACCGCTGTACAAAAGGGGCGAAACCCTCACTCCAAGGCACCGGCGTCATCAGGGAAGGGCAGTGCATCCCGTACCAAGCCATGAGGTACGTGTAAGGCAGTTCGATCCGAGGGTTAGGGCGCTTCACCGTCGGCTTCCCCTCTGAGTCAAGGATCGGTTGGCCATGGGAATTGACAGCCTTCCCTGGCTTGCAGAAGTTATGGGTTAACGCCCGCAAACCCGCTCTGAATGCCAGCCTCCACAGCCGGAAGAAGGGCTATGGGACTGCCATGGGCCAGGAGCACCGCCGGGTACACTACATCGACAACAATGACTTCATGTGGCAGCGTGGGCACCACACAACGCTTCAGCCACAGCATTAAGAACCCCGCCAACAATGCTCGATCAGAGATAGGGGTCCGGGCTTGATGGTGAAAGCTTTCGAAGACCATGTCAGGTTCGAAACCGTCCTCGTTCGAAACCGTGGTGTAGAAGCCTTCAGGAGCCTGGGCGATCCTGTCGTCAATTTCCTTGTCGGAGCTGGGAGCCAGTCGGGTTATTGGATGGTCTTTCTTATTGACATTGTTGAACAAGTAACTGGCCCAAGATAGCTGCTTGATTCCTCCCGACCTCCAAGTGGTTATCTGGCCGCAAATATGAAAGTGACATAGCACTTCCCAATAAGTCTCGTACATTTGAGGAGACCCTTTCTTCATAAGGTTGAGCTCCTCAGTGGTTGGGATATATTCCTCATAGGGAGAATCCCCTGTTGCCAGCCCCGAGACCTCATGCAACTCGTGCAGTGCAAGGCCCATCTCTCCGACCGGGGTGAAGAATGTCCCGTCAAAGAATTGTAACGCTCCAGGACCCCGAAGAAGTTCTGAGAACTCGGCGGGATGCCATATTGCACGGCCCTGACTGCTGGGTACAGTCCCACATGCTCTAGCAGATCTCAAAGATCGGCAAGGATGAAGCTCACCATCCTGCGCCACCAATACTTCTCGGTGGAATGAACCCACCCGGGCGCACGCAACTCAACAGGAAAATCACCCTCCGCTTTCATAAATGCGTTGAGGAAGGTAGTGCCGAGTTTTGGTATCTCTCCAACTGGGAGCTCAGACTTGCGCGACCCGGGGAACAGGCCGAGAACCGCCCTATCATGACCATCATGACGGTATACCTTCTGGGAGCCCAAGTCACCGAGGGTAATCTCAGGGACATATCAGGAAACGTCCCATTTCATCTTCCGAGGGACGGACATGTGCTGGAGATAAGACAGCGGGAACATCCTCTCCATGTCTGGAAGAAAGAATCTTCTATCCCTATCTGACGGAGCCATCTATAATTTCCATCATACATGGAATAGCCGCCATCACCGATACGATCTCCGAAGAAGAAGGCAGGCTTCTCCAGCTTGACGCGATCATCCATTGTGAATGCTGCATCGGTCATAAGCACCCGAAGAGTTGTCATATCAACATTGGAGAGCCTTTCCTGGCGCTCCTGCGACCTGTCAGTAGTCACAGGTACTGTCCTTCATAGCATAAAGGCCAGATCACGGTCAGCACCACCTACATGTCCAAAGTGGCGCTTCTTGGCGAGTGGGGCAGAAGGGTGTGGTACTGCAAAAGAAAAGGACACTTAATCAGACACCTTATCAGAAGCAAAAAAATGGTTAGTGTCTATAGTCCAGACGCAGAAGAGATACTGGACGCAGGAATTATCAAATACGCGTCCAGACCTGCGAATTTGCGTCCAGACGCAGAAGAAATAGTGGACGCAGGAATTATCAAATCCGCATCCAGACCTACAAATCCGCATCCAGGCGTAAGACCCGCGGGATCAAATCCGCGTTTTGCAAATCAAGACTTATGAAAAATCTCTAAGTACTTGGGCTCGGTGCAAGATTCAACAAAAACCTGCACCTGATTAAAAATCTTCAAGTCCGCGTCCGAACCCTTCACAATTAGAAATATACTAAGTGAAGAATCCAAAATGTAGGACTCACTGGCACCGGGTCATCAAACCCGCGCCTTGGTTATCAACTCGAAGACCGCGTCTGAGAATCAAACACGGTTTGTTTTCTGTGTTGACGGTTCTGTGTTAATGGTTCTCCTCCAAAAGATATCTTTTTGGGGTTCCATGAGCTTCCAGTAATGGTGAAGTTCAAGCCTAAACGGCGTTATACCTGGGAAAAGGACTTCCTACGCGGAGGAACCGCCCCTCTGGGCCTCGGTGACGGTCGCTCTTGAAGAGGATGCGGTTGGCTTGGTCTTAGGTGCCATTGGTGATTAAGAATCCAGTAATGGAGATGAACAGAGAAAGAAGAACTCTTTTTCTTAAAAACTCTAAACAAATGCGCTCGGAGAAGAAGAGGTATCTCTCTGACTGTTGCTATTTATAGGCACAAGGATTCGCGAAGATACGCGGCGCGTGGCTCGATTAGTTCTGCAGCGAGTCATCGCTTGACGCGTGGAACAGATCAATTTTAATGTATCGCGAAGATCGCGCACCATGGCTCTGCAGCGAGTCATCGCTTGACACGTGGAACAGATCATTTAATGAACCGGGAAGTCCGCGCGTCAAAAGGTTATGTCCCGTCGGTTCCCCAGGCCAACTGGCAGTGCAATCATGACATGGCACAGATTCGCACCCGACGGCCGCGCCTCTTCGATGGACATGCCCCGTCATCACCGCCATAAATGCATTCAAAAAGTCGCGTCTCTCTAAGAAGTTCGCGTCTTTCCAGCCCGGCTGAACATCGCGTCTGCTTTATGGAAGATCAGTCGCGTTTTTTATTTGCCAAAAGACGCACCCCATGAAAGTCGCGTCTGTAAAGCAGTACTATCTCTGCTCTTCAAAAAGAACTGGCGTTCAGTCCTTACTTCTGCAAATCAGTTCAACAGTACACCGGCACAAGCAGACGATCGTCCACTCCTGGCTTAAAGCGCGTCCATGACAGACTAAAAGCAATCGGGAAGGTTTAGACTGTGTATCTAGACACTCAACACGATCAACTCTGGTGGCCTCAAAGAGTTCAACAGTACACTCACGAAGACCAACTCCAGATAAGATCAAACCCGGAGCATTAACAGTCCAGTCATAAAGGCGAATTCAGCTAGAGTCCAAAGTATTTCGAAATCCGTCCCAGTTAACTGCGGAATATCGAAAACTTTGGAGGGGGTTCTGTAGGCTGTCTAAAAATCACTAAAAGACAAGCCATTAAAAAAAGCAGAGTCTCAACATCAAGGCGCGTGGGCTCGACACCCGCGTATCAACATCAAGGCGCGTGGGCTCGACACCTGCGTCTCAACATCAAGGTGCGTGGGCTCGACACCCGCGTCTCGGTTATAACCGCCCTGGTTATTGGGTCAGTCGCTGCCCACATAGCGGGGAGGTCAGCCCCTCGTTGTGGAGCGTTTTTAGGTGGCACGTTCACCCTGGAACCCCTATAAATAGCCCCGTCGCTATTGAAGAAGGGGTCGGATTTTCTTTAGTTAGACGACAACAAGACAGAGACACGGCAGAAAAAGGAGAGAGCTCAACTCTTCAACAAGCTCGCTGCGTACGAGTTGTCCTTTGCCTACCTTCTCTTTGAGAGTTTTGGTAGACAAGAGCTGTGTTACTCCTTCTACCAACCAAAGAGAAGATCCCTGACAATCCCGACGGTCATCCGGTCAACGGAGAACAAGATTCACTCTCCACCGCCACACGAAGAACCCAGCATTAAACAAAGGGAGGATTCAAGACTCAACATCCTCCCTCCCTTGTAACTGGAAGGGAAACAGTTTTGTTGTAATTTTTCATCTGATTCAAGGAAATTTTACAGCATTTCTTTTCTTTTTTTCCCGGCGCGTACAACCACGTGTGACAAGCTGTTAAACCTCGAGTTTACCCCTAGAGGACAAGTTTTGTCTTGTGAGACTTTTAGTGAATTGCAGCACAAAATCCATAAAAGAAAGAAAAATAAAGTGTTAGTATTTTCAAAAACGCATTTTGAAAGAATGGAAAATATTTGAAATTATTTTACAAAAAAATCAAGTAATATATAAGTCTAAGGATCACCAAACTATTCATTTCTATAATAGTCTCTATGAAAAACTTGTTATCAATCAAGGTTAAAATTCAAACTATATTTCTTATATAGTCTATTATTTTACCCTAAACCATATGCACCTTTTTGATCGTGATTTTTGACTTGAAATTCTTCAACTCTAACTCTTATGCCTTATTTTTTATTTTATGGTGGTAATATCCCTTAGTTCTATTCGGCTTTCTAATTTGCCAATGTAATGATCCTTAGGTCCGTGACTTCCAAACCTGACGGTCTTAAAACACTGGGTGAGTAGACACGCCTCGGACTTAAGGACTTAAGCAAACAAGCCTACAAAACTAAAGATTTTATTTATAATATGAATCACTTTAGGTGAATACTTATGCTTCATGAGACACTACCACCCAGCTTAATCAGATGATTTTTTTGATATATATATAATTTTATTTTTTAATTTTTTTGTTTTCATAAGGCACAAAAATCTTTGTTTCGAATCCTAAGTGTGTAAGTGTATAAAGTATGCATATTTCATCGAGGGTAAAATGAAGACTAAATTACTTTTCAAATTTTCCTCCTAATCCTAGAAATCAAACAAATTATCTTGTCTTGATCAAGTATTAAGAATTCCTAATTATGATTACCTTATTCCTTAAGATTAATTTAATTTCTTACAAAATAGGTCAAAATATTGTTTCCTTTTCAATTTTTTTTCATGTTAGTAAAAACCTAGGTTAGTTGTTAGTGAACCCTTCCCCACACCTATCTCATGCATTATCCTCAATGTATAAATGAAATGCAAAAATACATGAAAGAAACTAGAGGGAAGGAAAAATGTTACCTCAAGGTGGTGGTTCTGGTGGTGGTCGGATTGATGCAAGTGTTGCTGCCTAATCTAAATTATGTGATAGTTTATGGAACCCATCTTTGACCTCTTTTCTATTTGCATTATTTTTATCCCCAATACGAACACGATCATGCAGAATCCTAACATGAAAATTATCCCGGTTAAATGACCAATCTTGGTAAACCATCTCAGAGTTAGATTGTTCAATGTACGCAGTTTGAAAGTCATAAAAACATTCATCATTGTTCGAACTACATAAAAGTTATAGAAAAATCTAATCTTACAAGAAAGTTTTAGAATGTTCATATAGTGAAAAGAAGAGGTTGAATCCACAGAGACCTATTTATCTAATTTAATTCTAGTTTGGAAAATCTTTGAATGAGAAGTTGGAGTTTTTGTTTAAGAACTAATTTTTAAAAGCATTAAACACATAAACTAGGATAAAAAATATACTAACCGTTGTGAAGACTAATTAATTAAAGTAATGGAGGAAGAATAGAGAGAAGGAGAGGAAACAACTGAAAGCCGGAATTGTCACAAGGCCTGATTCACCATTTTCTCTTTCCTCCAAATGTTGCTAAAATAGATAAAGTAGAAGACTAAAAATAAAAGGTAGATGATAGAGTAGAATTCTTAAACTGAAATACTGCAGATCTTTATTGAAGAAGACTGAATTGATGATTTGCTATTACAATGATCTTAATCTTCTCTTCAAAACTCACATTACAACCCAAAAAACTCTCCTCTTAATTGCTATACAGCCTTCTGATCTGAGATGAGATTTCCTTTTATCTATGCTCTAGCTCTCTATTTATAGTAGAAGTAGTGGGTAGACTCCTAGTAGAAGTTGTGCACCCATCAAGAGATATAGCTTCAGAACTTAAATCTGAATTTTGAATATTAAGATAATATCTTTTCTCTTGACTTGGAGAGCAAGCTATTATCAATTTTCAAATTTAAATTCTCTCCTTATCTCCAAACATGTTTGATTTATCCAAAATTTATGTGAAAATTCAATTTGAATTGGCTTACAGCTAGTTGGCATGTTGATTACTACATATGACTCATCAAATTATAGAATTGAAAAAAAGAAGACTGAAATAAGAATTGTAACACTTTAAGTCCTCTTTCTGTAGCATCTTTAATCATCAGATTTGAGTTTCTGTAGTAAAAGTTATGATCAAAATGTTAAATGAAATTCAGTCTGAATCCAAGTCTAAATTGATTTAAAACTCTGAATTTACTTTGATTTTCATCTTTATCTCCAAATATGATTGTCATCCATTCATCAAGAGATATATTTTTAGAATTTTCATTTGATTTTGACTTTTTGAGAGAATATTCTTTGGCTTTTTGGGCTTATGGATTTCTTTTGATTATTAAGTGGCTCATCAAAAATGAAGATACTCAAATCAAGTTTTCTTCTCTTAAAGAAAATTCTAAACTTAAGCTCCTCAACATATGTCTTCTCAGATCTATGATCACACTAATCCTTAAATAATTCTTCAAGAACATAGGCTTATCATCCACATATACATCCTCAACTTTATGATCAACATGCTTCAAACTGATTGTATGTATCATCAAATTATCTTTAAACAATTCTTCCAAAAATATAGAATCATCATCAAAAAATTGTTCAATTGGTGGTTCATGGCAAGACGTAGTGTCAAGCTCATAGATATCTTCAGCATCCTGTTCAAACTTTTTTATTTGATTTAAGTGAAATGATGAGAACATATATTCAAAAATAGTGTCAACATGTGGCGTGGACTCTTGTGGCATATCCAGTTAGTTCACTTGATAGCACTGATGAAACTCTTGAATTTGATCTGGAATTGGAGTTAAAGCGGGTTGATTAAGATAAGTCATTATCTTATCAAAATGCATATTTATGTGAGCACTTGTCTCAATTATCTCTTGATTGATTTGACTGTTTTGAAGCATACATTGTTGCATGATTTCTGTACTCTCTTCTATTATGCTCTGCAATTCATCATGCTTATTACCAAATCTTCAAGATGGAAGTGATGGTTCAGTATAGGACCAATTTGATTGATGTGATGATTTGATGAATCTTAAGGAAAATTCCAACCCTTTGAATTGAAGTTTGATTGATAGGGTTCGTTCATAGGTCCTTGAAATGTGTCGAATTGATTTTGACCTAGTCGTAATGAATGCCTTATTGAAGGACATTATTCTGAAGGATGAGATGAATCATGACAGTGATAACACCACATGAGAGAATGGGATGAAAAACATGAAATAGTAGGTGGTTATAGTCATGAAAACTCAAAGGTGATGATGGTGGATGAGAATAAGGAAATGGCATATCATGATAATAGTTGTAAAGATCTTGATTTGAATAGGCTGTGAGATGGAAGAATTTCAAAATGATTGAAGAGGAGAGGGATGGATGAAAACTAATTTTTTTATTTTTTTATTTTTATTTTTATTTATTTAATTATTTATTATTGTTGCATACATAAATGACTCAATCAATCAATTCAAAACAGTATTTTTCGTTATCTTGAGCTTTATTTGAGGTGATCAATTTTTAACCATTAATCTTAATAGAATAAATTCACCTAATTAAACAGCTCCTAACTGGGTTGGATAGATTGTGGACTGACTGGTTAAAACCGTCAAACAAGCGATTCGGTTCTCCCCCCAGGCTGGGTGCTTACTAATTTCAGTCACCTTTTCTTAGACAAGAAAGTTTCTCAGTTCTTCCTCCAGGTCAGGCACCACTGCAATGATTGAGTCACCATTTCTAAATAAAAAAGTCCTTTCTCGCGAGCTTGAAAATTATCACTGGAGTACTCCAAAATAATTCCATTTAATGAGCTCAAAATCCTAGTAGTCAAATTCTAATTGATTTTAAATTAGTTCAAGCTTGGGAAAAACTTATATGCGATTGTGATTTTTGAGCCAAGGAATGAGTGATGAAGTCCCGACCTTATGTGAGGAGCACGGCTCTTTAGATCATTTTATGCAGAATGCACTAATGCAGCACAATCAAGTTCAATCAAAAATACTTTCAAAACCCCACTGACAGGAGATTCATGTGTAGAGTTAGAAAAATACCAACCTGTCTGACGACTCTGAAGTAAGCAATTTTTTTAATTAATTTAGCAATACAATTTTTTTAGCAAGGAAGCAAGCTCCATCTTGTTGTGCATATCTTCACTTGTTCATGTATTATCCCAGCAAAGAAAATTTTGAAATTAAATTTTAAGGATGGAAAAGAGAAATAATAAAAAGAAATTTTTGAATTTTAAATTTTTTTAAAGATTTAAAATTTTGAAATTAATTAATTTTAATTTTTAAAATTTTTAATTTATGTGAAACTAGAAAAAGATTCAATGTTCATTTTCAAAAACAAAAATTTTCACAAGTCCCGACAACGGCACCAAAAATTTGTTCGCAGTTCGAAAGTCATAAAGAATTTAATCATTATTTTAACTATGTACAAGTTATAAAAAATTCTAATCTTACTAGAATATTTTAGAATAATTGTATAGTGACAAGAAGAGGGTCGAATCCACAGAGACTTGTTTAATATTGGCTCTTTAAAAATCTACAATCTAATTCAATTCTAGTTTTGGAAATCTTTGAATAAGAAGTTGGGGTTTTTTTTTAAGAACTAATTTCTAAAATAAGAACTAATTTCTAAAAGCATTAAAAATATAAACTAGGATAAAAGAATACTAACCATTGTGAAGGCTATACAATTAAAGCAACGGAGGAAGAAAAAGAGAGAAGGAGAAGAAACAATTGGAACCCGAAATTATCACAAGATTGATTCACCATTTGTCTTTTTTCTCCAATCGCTGCTGAAATAGATAAAGTAGAAGACTAGAACAAAAAGGAGAAGATGATATGCATGAGATTGATGAAAGCATAAAGTAAAAAGAATAAGATTGTAACATATGAATCATAAATAAAGAGTAGAAATTCTTTGATTGAAATACTGCATAACTTTATTGAAGAGGACTAAATTGAAGATTCTTCATTACAACGCTCTTGATCCTCTCTCCAAAACTCACATTACAACCACAAAACTCTCCTCTCAATTTGCCTTACAGCCTTCTGGTCTGAGATGATATTCCCTTTTGAAATCACCTAGAGGGGGGTGAATAGGTGATGGCTATATGAATTATGGCAATAATGCGGAATTTAAAAATTAACTTAACAATTAGCACAATACACAAATTCTTGCAAGTAATAGACAATATAAAAGTGCAAGTAATAAAGAGATAGAGTTTAGAGAGATTTGATCAAACGCAAACACAAGGAGTTGTTTCCGAGGTTCGAGCCACGCTCTACGTCCCCGCCTTCACACTTGAAGGATTTCCACTATTGAGGATCCCACTGGATCAACAATACAAGGACACACTTGTCCGTCTCTCGTGATGCCGCAACACCACCTGAGCACACTAGCTCGCCTTGAGGCCGATGCCTCTACAACTTCACTTAAGTAAGAAAAGAGTGATCAACACTTGATCACTTTACAAAAGCTCACTAAGCACAATCCTAGAACCAAATATGTAGATGTAGATATATGGGATTGTGTAGTGCAAAGCTAGAGAGAAGTAGAGATGTAGGCTTCAAGATGGGTGATTGGAATTTTGGCTTTTGAGAGAAAATCTTGTCTAAAAGGAAGAGCTTGGAAATCTTTAGAAATCTCTTGTAAAAATATTCTTGATGGCTCTAAAAATTGTTAGTCATATCAACTGAAGTGACCACCTATTTATAGGGGTCAAAAACATCCTAAGAAATCTGTTGGAATCAAATCCCAAAAGAGAATCAGCCAGAAAAAATAGCTGTTGGATCTGTCAGAACTTTTGACAGAGTCCGGTCGACCGGGTCGGTCGACCACCAACGGTCAAAATATGACCGTTGGGGTTCATAGGTCGACCGGGTCGGTCGACCGAAAACTCCTGTGAAAGCAAGTGTACATCGGTCGACCGGGTCGGTCGACTGATATTGACGTGCACAGTATTGTGCACATCGGTCGACCGGGTCGGTCGACCGGTTACTGTGAGTTCTGAAAAAACAGAACTTCCAGAACCAGAAATTTGGGATTTTTGGTTTTGGGACTTGGGTTAAATTTTGGAACTTGTAAAAACATAGAGTATGAGCATGTGTCATACTTCTATCATGTTAAATAGTTTGATAAAAATCCTTTTGATAAAAACTTGTTTTTCCATAAAATTGTTTTTCCAAAACTATTTTCTTTCTAAAACTTATTTTCAAATATGTTCTCTTTAGAACTAAGTTTAGAAATGGAATTTGGAAATCTTTTTGAAGCCATGAACCTAACTAAGAGGTGTGTGTGTGATAATCCCATAGCTCTACTTCTAATATCTAGCTTTGACAAAATATCTAAAATAAAAAATAAAAATACAAATCTTGTTTTCTTTGTCTTCTTGATCTTGTCTAGATCTTCACATCATCATCTTGATCCCGAAGCATCCTAGTTGTGCATAGCTTGGGAATCTTTATTTTTGCGGCGTCCAAACTTGTGAGTCTTTTAGCGGAGCCGTCAAAAAACCTGTTCTTAAACCTGAAATCCTTTTAAACAAGAATATTAAATACATAACTAAATATGTTTTGTTATCATCAAAATAACTGGGATAATGGCCTTTGGGCCAACAATCTCCCCCTTTTGATGATGGCAAAACATATGTAGTTATCACAAAAATTTTGGGTAGAGACTTCAAATGAAGCTCCCCCTCAACACATGCATATATAGAAAAACATATGTAAATGATAAAAACCATATTTCCATGCCAACAAATAATACCAAATACTCATGTCATAGAATAGATGAAGGAAATGAGTTCATACATGACATAAATAAGAGATACACAACCATGTCCATGTCCACAACACATACTAAAATACATAACCAAAGCAAAATATACATGTCCAAACACAAATAAAGTACTACATGTCCAAACACAAATAAAATACATCACAAATATCACAAAATATCAAAACACAAATACTACAAAATATCTCTCTCAAAATAACTCTCCCCTTTTGACATCATCAAAAGGGGAGGTCACTCCTCAGCACCATCATCACCGTCATCGCCGTCTCCGTCATCATCACCACCTTCCTCTGAAGAAGCAACCTCCTCTGGATCCATGCCATCTACTCTGGTGCGCGGTGGTGGAACAGAAGAGCGAGCTCTGGGAGGAAATAGAGGACCGGTGGCTGGGAGTCGACAAGCAGTCGGAGTCCGGTCAGGAACGAGCATGTCAAATTTTGAGAAAAGTGCCTGAAACTAAACGTCCACGAATCTCATGGAGTCAGCAAAATATGACATGTCGTTTCGGATCTCCGCCCGAAAAGCAGCTTCCTGAACTGAACGAGCATCCAACTCAGCACGAATAGCTGCGTCGCGTTGCTCGACCCAGGCCTGATGTGCCTCGATCTGAGAGCGGACCTCCGAAGAGACAAGAGCCAGTAACTCAGGAGGAAATGCAGGTGCTGCAGAAGAAGAAGATCCTGGTGCTGAAGATGAGCCAGGACCAGCAGGAGGAAGATGTGGTTGCACAGGAGCGTGTCTACGCAGCTGAGCTTCCATCATCTTCAGGATAACTCCATTGATGTGGGTCAGGGGATTGGAAGGAGTTTCAGCGGAGAGATCAAAGTCAAGAGCCCTAAGAAGATGGGTAATAAGCATGCCGTAGGGCAAGCTTCTACCCGCAGTACGGATCTGATCAGAGCCCATATGAGACGCTATGACTCTAGGAAAGTTTACCTTAATGCCTCGAAGAAGGCAAAAGATAATCAAAGGGACACAACCCCTAGCATGGCTATACTCACCATGTTTGGGGACAATGTTGAAAAAAATAATCTTAGCAAGGACCTGAGCAGTGAGAGTGTACCTACTCACAACCTCATTCCTTACTAGACCGGGGTTGTCATCCCCGTGGATCAAGGTAGAGGCGGTGAGCGCAGACTGACCGTCCGGGAATTCAAAGTCATGCAAATCATGGGAATACACATCTGCTCCACCAGTGGAGAGATGCAGAATCCTAGCAAATCGACCTATAGAAATGTCGATGTTCCTACCTAAAACCCTAGATGTGATCCGATTTCCATTGAATTCAAAATTGGCATAAAAGTAAGGAACAAGAGAGGTGTAAACTTGCTCCTTGATGGTCAAGAACTCAACTAGATTGTTGTTTTGCAAGATTTGAGGGATATCTAGATGTTCAAAATCCTGAATAGCTACAAATCTCCCTGAGTTGATATTTCTAGTGGAGAGATGGGAGTATCTATCAGCTGCAAGATCATTTATAAAGGGGCGAATGGGTCTAGGAGCTTGGGAGGAAGGTTGTGCAACTTCCTTTCCTTCTCAGATCTGGAACGTTTAGGCATGATGAATAAAAATTGGATTTTTAGGTGTAATCAAGTTTAAGGCACGATCTAGATGCTTAGAAACCTAGATTGATGACAATAGATAATAGATTCCAAAGCAAGAAATGGAGATTAGGGTCAAAAATCAGATTTTACCTTAACTGAGAGAATCCAAAACCCTAGACTGAAAATCTTGAAATTCTCCGAATCTGGTGGTTGGATGAACCTGAAATCGAAGATCTGGAAGTAGAATGAAGAAATTGAGATGGGTTTTTAATTGATTTAGACTTGGTTGAGAGTTTGGAGAGAAATAAATTTTGGGAGAAATTGGGTGTCTTCGGTTCGCTGAGAGAAGTGAGAGAGAGAGAGAGAAAAAGTGAAGAGAAAAGACAGTTATAGGGCAAAATACGACGATCGGTCGACCGGTCCGGTCGACCGAAACAACCCGAGAGCTCTGTAAAATAGAGCGGTCGACCGGCTCGGTCGACCGATTTATCCCGAGAGCTCTGCAGGTTAGCATCGGTCGACCGGGATTCTGGTCGGTCGACCGGTAACAGAGAAAAAATAAAAATTTTCTTCAGGCAGAGTCGGTCGACCGGGGCTTTATAGGTCGGTCGACCGGCTTTGCCTGAAAACTGTTAACAGCAAATGGCCCAAAAAAAAATTTAAATAAATTTTGTAGTTAAAATAAGTATGACATATTAAACATATAGGAATACACCAACAGGTTTTAAATCTTCATTAAGTTATTACAACATCAAAATTCATGCAATCCCTTTTTAATTTAATTTTCATATTTAAACAAAGATTTTAAAGATGTTGAAGCCGAATACCCAGTGACGGGTTCTGAACTTCATCCTCTTGATTCCTCTTGAATGAGTTGAGGTGCGCAATTGCCATCTTTAAGGTGTTTGTTTAAATAGGAAATTTTTCAAATGTTTATTTTTATTTATGAAAATAATGTGTATATGTATACAAATAATAAATTATACATGTGGACATACAATAAACAAGGCATGAAACAAAAGATATAAAAGTTATTACAAGGCACACATACATCATGATAGAAAAGTAGTTCTATACAAGCATATATCAATAGAGTACAAAAACAAACTATCAATTCTATACATATGTATACATGACTAAAAATCAAAAACTGGACATGGCATATACAATCATGATAGAGTTGCAAGTTTATACTAATCATGTATCAATGAGGCATAAAATTAAACTAGCAATCCTATAACAATTGTATATACAAAATTAAACTCTTAAATGGAGATGTTACCAATTTACGGGCAATCTCCAAAATTAGGTGCCTCCACGATAGCGATGCAATCTTGATGTGTTCTTTAAGCTTTGTTGCATCTACCATCCGGGCACCACCTCCTCCTAAGTCTTGGAGGGTGTAGATCCACCTATACCTGTATCATTTAAATTCGGTGGCTCTTTTGGTACCCAAATCTTAGTGGGTCCTTTGGGGTTAGATCCGGGGCGAACCCAAACAAATTTATTCTTACATTATTCTTAGCATAGCAAAATTTTTCTAAATGGCCTTTGCGGCCACAATGCGTGCAAATATAAATTCTACCACTATTGTACATAAAAGCATGGTTATGTGTGTGTGCATGTCTATGTGTAGCATGTTTATGATGAACATGTTTCCCTTGGGCTACTCCCTTAGGAAATTTAGATGCAAGCTTGTTAAAATCAAATGCACATTTCTTTAAAGTGTTATCTAAAGAATCAACACGTTTTTGAATTTCAACAAAAATATTTTTATTACTAGAAATTACGGGGGTTTTTCCTTTATTAGCTACCTTATACTTATCAAAATCATTTTTCAATTTTTCAAAAGAACTAGATAACTCATTTTTCTCTTTTAAACAAATTTCAAGTTTGTTCTTCAAAACATCATTTTCCTTTTTCAATTTCTTATTATGAGATTGTGAAATCTCATACCTATGTTGCAATTCTTCAAAAAATTGAGCAAGTTCATCCATTGTGAGATCATCATCATCAATAGAAGTTTCTAGACATACCTTAGATGATCCTCACCTTGTGCCATAAAACACATGTTGGCGGCGTCGTGCTCCTCTTCGGATTCCGACTCCGAGTCATCCCATGTAGCGGCCAAGGCTTTCTTCTTCTTCCCGTGCTTTGAAGTGGTTGCTTGGAGAGCGGGGCAATCGGCAATTAGGTGACCGATCTTCTTGAAATGAAAGCAAGGACCGGGTTCTTCTCTTTTCTTCTCGTACCTTCCTTGAGGTTTCCCTCTTCGGAAGTTACCTTGCCGTCCCTTCTTGTAGAACATCTTGCCCACCTTCCGGATGAGCATGGCGAAGTCCTCATCGCAATCTTCGGACGAGTCATCTTCCTCAATGATAGTAGGAGTGGCTTTGAAGGCAATCGTCTTCTTCTTTGGTGCCTCCCTCTCTTCTCTAACTTTCATCTCCATCTCATGCGTCTTGAGATTTCCGATGAAGCCGGAGAAGTCCATCTCCTCTTTGTCATTGAGCTCCTTGAGTGTGGTCGCCTTGACTTCCCAAGCTTTGGGAAGAGCTCTAATCACCTTCCTTATCTTTTGATCATTATCAATCTTGTCGCCTAAGGAAGAAAGAGCATTAGTTATTTTTGTAAAACGGGTGAGCATATCATCAATGCTCTCATTTTCAAACATGTAAAAGTTCTCATATTGAGAACGTAGCAAGTCAACTTTGGCTCTCTTGACTTGAGACGTTCCCTCATGAGTCACAATGAGTATGTTCCAAACCTCAAATGCGGATTTACAATTAATTATGCGTGCAAGGTCATCCTCATTCAATGCTTGGGTCAATGCATATTGTGCCCTAGCATTAGCCTCATAGTCTTTGGAAGTATCCTCGGACCATGTGCTCTCATCACTAGTGGGTCAATAAAATCTTTGGTTATAGCCCTAGCTACCCTAACTCCTAGGGATTTAAGGAAGAGATTCATTTTCACCTTCCAAATGGGGAAGTTTAAACCATCAAACTTGGGTGGGGATTTAATGCTAGAAAAGTCCATGGATGCCATGAATGCACAAGCAAATGTAAATGCAACACAAATGTATATAGCCAAATATGGATCTCCCTAAGGTGGTTAGACCTAAGTTGTAGGGTTAGGCTCTGATACCAATTGAAATCACCTAGAGGGGGGTGAATAGGTGATGGCTATATGAATTATGGCAATAATGCGGAATTTAAAAATTAACTTAACAATTAGCACAATACACAAATTCTTGCAAGTAATAGACAATATAAAAGTGCAAGTAATAAAGAGATAGAGTTTAGAGAGATTTGATCAAACGCAAACACAAGGAGTTGTTTCCGAGGTTCGAGCCACGCTCTACGTCCCCGCCTTCACACTTGAAGGATTTCCACTATTGAGGATCCCACTGGATCAACAATACAAGGACACACTTGTCCGTCTCTCGTGATGCCGCAACACCACCTTGAGCACACTAGCTCGCCTTGAGGCCGATGCCTCTACAACTTCACTCAAGTAAGAAAAGAGTGATCAACACTTGATCACTTTACAAAAGCTCACTAAGCACAATCCTAGAACCAAATATGTAGATGTAGATATATGGGATTGTGTAATGCAAAGCTAGAGAGAAGTAGAGATGTAGGCTTCAAGATGGGTGATTGGAATTTTGGCTTTTGAGAGAAAATCTTGTCTAAAAGGAAGAGCTTGGAAATCTTTAGAAATCTCTTGTAAAAATATTCTTGATGGCTCTAAAAATTGTTAGTCATATCAACTGAAGTGACCACCTATTTATAGGGGTCAAAAACATCCTAAGAAATCCGTTGGAATCAAATCCAAAAGAGAATCAGCCAGAAAAAATAGTTGTTGGATCTGTCAGAACTTTTGACAGAGTCCGGTCGACCGGGTCGGTCGACCGCCAACGGTCAAAAATATGACCGTTGGGGTTCATCGGTCGACCGGGTCGGTCGACCGAAAACTCCTGTGTAAGCAAGTGTACATCGGTCGACCGGGTCGGTCGACTGATATAGACGTGCACAGTATTGTGCACATCGGTCGACCGGGTCGGTCGACCGGTTACTGTGAGTTCTGAAAAAAACAGAACTTCCAGAACCAGAAATTTGGGATTTTTGGTTTTGGGACTTGGGTTAAATTTTGGAACTTGTAAAAACATAGAGTATGAGCATGTGTCATACTTCTATCATGTTAAAATAGTTTGATAAAAATCCTTTTGATAAAAACTTGTTTTTCCATAAATTGTTTTTCCAAAACTATTTTCTTTCTAAAACTTATTTTCAAAATATGTTCTCTTTAGAACTATGTTTAGAAATGGAATTTGGAAATCTTTTTGAAGCCATGAACCTAACTAAGAGGTGTGTGTGTGATAATCCCATAGCTCTACTTCTAATATCTAGCTTTGACAAAATATCTAAAATAAAAAATAAAATACAAATCTTGTTTTCTTTGTCTTCTTGATCTTGTCTAGATCTTCACATCATCATCTTGATCCCGAAGCATCCTAGTTGTGCATAGCTTGGGAATCTTCATTTTTGCGGCGTCCAAACTTGTGAGTCTTTTAGCGGAGCCGTCAAAAACCTGTTCTTAAACCTGAAATCCTTTTAAACAAGAATATTAAATGCATAACTAAATATGTTTTGTTATCATCAAAATAACTGGGATAATGGCCTTTGGGCCAACACCTTTTTCTTATGCTATACCTCTTTATTTATTGTAGAAGTAGTGGATAGATTCCTAGTTGAAGTTGTGCACCCATCAAGGTATATATCTTTCAAACTTAAATTTGAACTTTGAATATTAAGATAATATCTTTTTTCTTGACTTGAGGAGCAAGCTATTATCAATTTTTGGATTTAAATTCTCCCCTTATCTCTAAATTGATTTGATTTTTCCATAATTTTATGTGAAAATTCAGTTCTAAATTGGTCTATAGCTAGTTGGTGTGTTGATTGAAAACAGTGATCAACAAAAGAATGGTAACCCTTTAAGTCCTCATTTTGTAGGATCTTTAATCATAAGATCTGAGTTTTTGTAGCAGAAGTTATGATAAAGATATCCAGTCTAAATTGATTTAAAATTCTGAATTTACTTCGATTTTCCTTCTTATCTTCAAATATGAATGCTTCATCTCATCCATTCATCAAGAGATGTATCTTTAGAATCTTCATTTGAACTTTGAATTTTGAAAGAATATTCTTTGGCTTGTTGGGCATGTGGACTTCTTTTTAATCTTTTGGCTTTTTTTTTTTTTCTTTTAATTATGAGGTCTGCACATCACTAAATAAAAATACAATTACATAGTATTTTTTATAAAAATAAATAAGAAAATTTGACTAAACATATGCACATTTGATGATCAATCATTCAACAACTTGATCCAACAAAGGAATTCGATATTGTAAAACGGTTAATTTTGACTCGAGAGTGAAAGGTGTGTTGGCCAAAAGGTTACACTCTCCAATTTTTTAGAGTTTAGATGATAACAAAACAAATAAGAGCTATTTGGTACTAATAAATTTGTTCAAGATAAGTTTCAGGTTAGTACTATGTTTGGAGGGCATTGCTTAGCTTTTGCAAGAATTTCTAGGTTCATGGAGCAAATAAGGCATATGGCACAATAAGGAAGGAACATAGAAGAGAAGGCTCTAGCAAGGCATTGCAAGGCTCAAGACTCAAGAAGACTTTATTAAATTTGTTTTTAGTTTTATAGTTTTGTTAAAGAATAGTGAATAGGTTTGAAGCTCTATAATCCAACACACAAGTTTTTGCGCACATGTCTTTCCTAAAAATATTCCCTATAAATATGTACAAAATATTTTAAATACAATCTTTTGCCTACAAACTCTATTTTACGTTTTATATATATATCTCTAATTAAAACAAGTTTTGGTAAAATTTCAAATCTCCTCAAAATCCTGTTTCAATCTCAGTTTTTGGCCTGTGCCGGTCGACGACTGGTCGACCGACTGGTCGACCGACACTAGTTCAGGTCAGAACGGTCGACCGCTCGGTCGACCGGAGATCTGACACTGGATGTGTGCATGTGTTCACATTTCCCGGTCGACCGGGCAGTCGACCGGAGCCCTTCGGTCGACCAGGCGGCTGACCGACTGAAGTACAGTTGCTCTCTATTTCTACCCAGTCGACCGGGCGGTCGACCGATAGCCTATAACGGCTCTTTTATTTGAACCCCGGTCGACCGACCGGTCGACCGAGAGAGTCGTTTCAGCCATAACGGCTAGTTTTAAACATGATTTATTTTTGTCTTTTTCTTTCTTAAACAAGGTTAAATGATATTTTCTGAACCTAATACTTTCTAATTACCATTAAGTGGGTTTACTCCTTAATCCCTAGCCCTCTCCTATAAATAGGGGTGTTTAGGGAGAGGTTCATTACAACAAAAATTTGCAAAAATTTCAAAAGTTTAAGGCATTCAAAAGAGTTTTGTTTCTTGATTTTTGTGCTGAAATTCTCTCTCATTTTTTGAAGTGTTTTTCAAAACTCTCTGATTTAGTTTTCTTTTTCCACTTACAAACAAGAGCTTCAATCCTACTCATTGTTCTATAAGGATTTTGTAAGGGAAGAGATTTTTCAAGAGAGAGTTTGTGGTCTTTTGATCACCAAGAGATATTTGTACTTGAGATTGTGGAGTTGGGTACTCCGGTGTATTTGTAACATCTTTGTGAAGTTATAGTGGTTAGAAATCCTTCTGGGGAAGGCGAGGACGTAGAGCTGAGTGCTCGAACCTCAGAAAAATTCTCAGTGTTTGCGTTTGGTTACTTGCTCTTTCTTCTTGCTTTACTTTCATTGCTTCTATTACTTGCTCTCTATTTTCATTGCAATACTCTCTTGTTTCATATTCATTTTGTCAATCACTAGCTCATACAACAAGATTGCATTGTGCACCTCCAACTCATATCTAGAGGAATCACGAGGAAGGAGTTCAGAGCCCTTTGTGGGGAATTCGGCTTCTAGTCTTGTTTTGGGCGATTGTTGCATCATTATTTTTAAATTGTGCCTTGATTAGCATTATCACCTATTCACCCCCCTCTAAGTGATTTCAATTGGTATCAGAGCTTGGACTCTAGGTTTGGCTTAACATCCTTAGAGAGATCCTTAAAATTGCTAATCATCTTTTGCATTCCTTCATTCATACACTAGTAAACATGGCCGATAACATCAAAACCCCTCCTAAATTTGATGGACTTAATTTCCCTATTTGGAAGGTTAGGATGACTATTTTCTTACAATGTTTAGGTAGCTTAGTTGCAAAATCCTTGACCAAGCCCTATGTTATACCCGATAGTGAGGAAAGCACTTGGTCCGGCTTTACCTTTAGAGAATATGAGGCTAACTCCAAGGCCCAAAATTCCCTCCTAACCGCCTTGAATAAGGATGACCTTACATGGGTAATACATTGCCAATCCGCCTATGAGATTTGGCAACATTTGTTGGTCACACACGAGGGGACATCATAAGTAAAGAGAGCTAAGATAGATCTCTTGAGGTCCCAATATGAAAGCTTAAAATGATTGATGATGAATCTATAGATTGCATGATTACAAGGTTTACTAAAATTACTAATGCTCTTTCCTCTTTAGGTGATGATATTAGCAATGACCAAAAGGTGCGGAAAGTGATTCGGGCTCTTCCTTCATCATGGGAGATAAAGGCCACTATCTTGAAAGAGTTGAATGACAAGGATGAAATGGATCTCATAAGTCTCATTAGAAACTTGAAGACTCATGAGATGGAAAAGACGGCAAGAGAAGAAGCGGCTCCTCAAAAGAAGAAATTCATAGCCTTCAAGTCTTCCTCCACTCTTGAAGATGATGAAGAAGATGAGGAGCTATCCCTCCTTGTGTGAAATATGAAGAGGATGTACCGCAAGAACAAGCTCAACTTTAGAAAGAGATTGGAAGGCAAAGAGGAGAGAAGAATCATTTGCTATAATTGCCGAAAGTCCGGACACATCATGGCCGATTGCCCGAAGTTCAAGAAGAAGATGACTTCCTCCTTCAAGTAAAAGAAGCCGGTGGAAAAGAAAGCTTACAAAGCCACTTGGGATTCGGAAAGCGAGTCCGAAGATGAGGTGGACACGGCGAACATGTGTTTCATGGCAAACACACCCAAGGTAACCACTCAACCTCTTGATGAAGAAGATGAATTGAGTAAAGAAATGCTTGTACATGCTTTGGTTGAACTTTCGAAAACCTATAATGTTAAAAAGGTAGAATGATCAAAATTGGAAAAGGAAGTTGCTTTTCTTAAAAATCAACTTGCTATTGTTTCAAAACAAAGGGATGAAATTTCTTCTAATATTGTTTCTACTCAAAAGAATTTAATGCTTACAAAGTTGCTTGTAAAGAAAAATTTCTTAAGATTGATGAAAAAGAAATTTCTTTGTTAAAAACTAGAATTTTTGATTTTGAAAAAGTTTTGAAGGATTGTGCTTTTAATACTAAGAAACTTGAGGATATGTTTTCTAAGAAGCACACTTCTCATGCTAAAACTTCTTATGTTAAAAATACTCATCATGTTCACACTCCACATAACACTCATGCTAAATTCACACATGCTCACAAGTCACACACTCACTATGCATTTAAATATGATAGAGTTTATAGATGTACTTATTGTGGTAAGAATGGACATTTAGCTAAGTATTGTTGTGACCAAATAAATAGAACAAACAATCTTGTATGGGTTCATGACACTAACTCTTTAGGACCCAAGAAAATGTGGGTACCAAAATCAAGTCCTAAATTATTTGATGTAGGTACACACCAAGACTTCAAGACGTAAGGAGCGGTGGTACCTTGATAGTGGTTGTTCAAGACACATGACATGGGATATCAACAACTTTAGAACCCTATCAAGTTACGTTGAAGGTGGCACCATCACCTTCGGAGATGATTCCAAGGGCACTATTATCGGTATAGGTAACATTCAAATTGGTGCATCTCCTATTATAGAAAATGTTGTTCTTGTTGTTGGTTTGAAACATAACTTGCTTAGCATTAGTCAACTTTGTGACCGTGGACTTAAAATTATTTTTGATGATTCTTCTTGCAAGATTTTTGATTGTAAAACCAATGATTGTATTCTCACCGAATTTCATGATAATAATGTTTATATCATATACATGCTTAATTTAGATTGTTCTACTAAATGCTTGAATGCTTTTGATGAAAATTCTTGGCTTTGGCATAGAAGATTAGGACATGCATCTTTTGACCATCTTGCTAGGATTAATTCTAAGGAATTGGTGAAGGGTATTCCTTACTTGAAGTTTGAAAAAGACCGCATTTGTGGTGCGTGCCAACTTGGGAAACAAACCAAGTCTTCCTTCAAGCCAATCAAGGATATCATATCAACTAGGCCATTAGAATTAATTCATATGAATTTTTTGGACCAACTAAAACTAAAAGCTTAAATGGTAGTAGATTTGCATTTGTTTTAGCTGATGATTTTTCCCGTTTCACTTGGGTTTTCTTTTTGGAACACAAAGATCAAATTTTTTCTCATTTCAAGATTTTTGAAAAAGGGTTGAAAAAGAAAAAGGTTTTCGATTTTGAAAATAAGGAGTGATAGAGGTGGTGAGTTTGTTAACCACTTCTTCATGACTTATTGTGATGAAAAGGGAATCAAGCATGAAATGTCTGTCCTAGAACTCCACAACAAAATGGAGTTGTAGAAAGAAAGAATAGAACACTTCAAGAGATGGCTAGGACCATGATAAGTGAATATGACCTCCCTCAATATCTATGGGCCGAGGCCGTAAGCACCGCATGCTATATTTCAAATCGTATTTATTTGTGTAAAAATTCTTCCAAAACATCTTTTGAAATGTATCATTCTAGAAAACCTAATGTTGCATATTTCAAAGTTTTTGGATGCAAGTGTTTTGTTTTGAATACTAGAGATAACATGGGTAAATTTGATGCTAAGGCTTATGAAGCTATCTTTGTTGGATAATCTACTACTGGCAAAGCTTATAGAGTATTCAATAGATCTTCACTTACAATTGAAGAATCCATGCATGTTAAATTGAAGAATCTAATGTGGTTGTTGAGAATGTTGTAGAGATTGACCCATTAGGTGATGACATGGAGAGACTATCCTTGAAGGACTCACCCGCTCAAGAAGATAAGCAAGAACCCATTGGTGATGTTCAAGAGGATAAAGAGGAAAGCTCTCAACCGCTTCCTAAAGCTTGGAGATATGCTACAAATCATCCCAAGGATCTCATCTTAGGTGATGCATCTAAAGGGGTAACAACTCGCTCCAAACTCCATGACTTATGTGGTAACTTTGCATTCATTTCTCACTTTGAACCTAAAAACATCCTCGAAGCCGAGGGGGACTCATATTGGTTGCTAGCCATGCAAGAGGAACTCAATCAATTTGAGCGCAACCAAGTTTGACACCTTGTTCCTAGGCCTCACGATAGACCAATAATTGGTACTAAGCGGATCTTTAGGAACAAGATGGATGAGTCCGAAAATGTCATTAGGAATAAAGCTAGGTTAGTGGCCCAAGGTTACACTCAAGTTGAGGGAATTGACTTTGAGGAGACCTTTGCACCCGTAGCACGGCTTGAAGCCATACGGATGACACTAGCTTTTGCATCTTTTAAAAATTTTAAACTTTTTCAAATGGATGTGAAAAGTGCATTTTTGAATGGTTTTATAAATGAAGAAGTTTATATTGAACAACCTCCCGGTTTTGTTGATCATGTTCATCCCAATTTTGTTTTTAAACTTGATAAAGCTTTGTATGGATTGAAACAAGCTCCAAGAGCTTGGTATGAAAGGCTTTCTAGTTTTCTCATTTCAAATGATTTTGTTAAAGGCAAAGTAGACACAATATTATTCACTAAGCATGTTGATAATGACATTTTAATTGTGTAAATTTATGTGGATGATATAATTTTGGTTCCACTAATGAGTTTTTATGCAAGGAATTTGAAAAGGTTATGCAATTTGAGTTTGAAATGTCTTCCATGGGTGAATTAAATTTCTTTCTTGGACTCCAAATCACGCAATTGCAAGATGGGGATTTCATATGTCAAGCCACGTATGCAAAGGAACTCGTAAAAAAGTTTGGACTTGAAGGCTCAAAAGTTTGCAACACTCCCATGGCAACTACAACCGAGCTTGATAAGGATGACCAAGGTAAATGTGTTGATATTAAGTTATATAGAAGCATGATAGGAAGTTTGTTGTATTTGACGGCAAGTAGGCCGGACATCATGTTTAGTGTGTGTCTTTGTGCTAGATTCCAATCGTGTCCTAAAGAGTCCCATCTTATTGCGGTAAAACGCATTATTCGTTATATTAAGGGGACATTGGAATAGGTCTTTGGTATCCGAAAACTGGAGATTTCTCACTGACGAATTATTCGGATGCCGACTATGCGGTTGTAGAGTAGATAGAAGGAGTACTAGTGGGACATGTCAATTTCTTAGTAATTGTCTTGTTTCATGGTCCTCTAGGAAACAAAATTCCGTAGCTCTCTCAACCGCCGAGGCGGAGTATGTTGCCGCGGGGGCTTGTTGTGCACATGTCCTTTGGATGAAACATACTCTACTTGATTATGATTTGCATTATAACCATATAAAAATATTTTGTGATAATACTAGTACTATACATATGACTAAGAATGCAAATCAATATAGTAAGACCAAGCACATTGAGATTAGATATCACTTTCTTAGAGATCATTTTGAGAAAGATGATATAGATATTGATTATGTTTCCACGGATTTGCAACTTGCCGATATTTTAACTAAACCACTTGATTTTGCTAGATTTTCCTTCATTTGTGGAGAACTTAATGTTTGTGTTATTGAATAAAAATGTTTATCTTATCCCTTTTTGATGTGTGACAAAAAGGGGGAGAATGAGTTTTTATGTAGAAATATGAGTTCATATGGTTTTGGTTCCATATGAGTTTATATGGTTTTTGACTTTTTGAAGTATTTTTTATGATTCCTTGTATTTGAGTTTAAGTATTTTGCAAGTGTTTTATACCTCATAGATTTTAGTCTCATGGTTTTTGCTTGCAAATTAAATTGTTTTTCCTTGTTTAATATAGCATAATTTGAGAGGGAGCTTTTCACCTCCCCTATATTTTTTATCATAGCCTACTTGTTTTGTCATCATCAAAAAGGGGGAGATTGTTGGCCCAAAAGTTTACACTCTCCAATTGTTTAGAGTTTTGATGATAACAAAACAAATAAGAGCTATTTGGTACTAATAAATTTGTTCAAGATAAGTTTCAAGTTAGTACCATGTTTGGAGGGCATTGCTTAGCTTTTGCAAGAATTTCTAGGTTCATGGAGCAAATAAGGCATATGGCAAAACAAGGAAGGAACATAGAAGAGAAGGCTCTAGCAAGGCATTGCAAGGCTCAAGACTCAAGAAGACTTCATTAGATTTATTTTTAGTTTTATAGTTTTGTTAAAGAATAATGAATAGGTTTGAAGCTCTATAATCCAACACACACGTTTTTGCGCACATGTCTTTCCTAAAAATATTCCCTATAAATATGTACAAAATATTTTTAAATACAATCTTTTGCCTACAAACTCTATTTTATGTTTTATATATATCTCTAATCAAAACTATTTTGGTAAAATTTCAAATCTCCTCAAAATCCTGTTTCATCTCAGTTTTGGCCTGTGCCAGTCGACCGACACTAGTTCAGGTCAGAACGGTCGACCGCTCGGTCGACCGGAGATCTGACACTGGATGCGTGCATGTGTGCACGTTTCCCGGTCGACCAGACGGCTGACCGACTGAAGTGCAGTTGCTCTCTGTTTCTGCCCAGTCGACCGGGCGGTCGACTGATAGCCTATAACGGCTCTTTTATTTGAACCCCGGTAGACCGAGAGAGTCGTTTCAGCCATAAGGCTAGCTTTTAAACATGGTTTATTTTTGGCTTTTTCTTTCTTAAACAAGGTTAAATGATATTTTCTGAACCTAATGCTTTCTAATTACCATTAAGTGGGTTTACTCCTTAATCCCTAGCCCTCTCCTATAAATAGGGGTGTTAAGGGAGAGGTTCATTACAACAAAAATTTACAAAAATTTCAAAAGTTTAAGGCATTCAAAAGAGTTTTGTTTCTTGGTTTTGTGCTGAAATTCTCTCTTATTTTCTGAAGTGTTTTTCAAAACTCTCTGATTTAGTTTTCTTTTCCACTTATAAACAAGAGCTTCAATCCTACTCATTGTTCTATAAGGATTTTGTAAGGGAAGAGATTTTTCAAGAGAGAGTTTGTGGTCTTTTGATCACCAAGAGATATTGTACTTGAGATTGTGGAGTGGGTACTCCGATATATTTGTAACATCTTTATGAAGTTATAGTGGTTAGAAATCCTTCTGGGGAAGGCGGGGACGTAGAGCTGGGTGCTCGAACCTCGAAAAAATTCTCGGTGTTTGCGTTTGGTTTACTTGCTCTTGCTTCTTGCTTTACTTTCATTGCTTCTATTACTTGCTCTCTATTTTCATTGCAATACTCTCTTGTTTCATATTTATTTTGTCAATCACTAGTTCATACAATAAGATTGCATTGTGCACCTCCAACTCATATCTAGAGGAATCACGAGGAAGGAGTTCAGAGCCCTTTGTGGGGAATTCGGCTTCTAGTCTTGTTTTGGGCGATTGTTGCATCATTATTTTTAAATTGTGCATTGATTAGCATTATCACCTATTCACCCCCCTTTAGGTGATTTCAAGGTGAAGGAACCAATACAGACTCATGAAATTGAATTAAATCAGGTTTAGATTCTAGAATTGGGTATGGTTCAAGAGTTGGATTCAAATCAAAGAGTTGAGGCTCACATTCATTTCCCATCAACGGAATGTTACTGTCCAAAATCAGTGATTCAAGTTCAAAATTTATTGGTATGAAAATCAATGTTAGCTCGGAACTGTGGTCCAAATTAGGTAAGGATACTAGCGTCAACATGGATCCGAAATTTGGAACTGAATTACAAAGTTGGGGAATAGGGTCACATTTTTGTTCAAGTTTAATCTTATTGAAGTAGAAACTTAACAACTTTTCAAAAGTTTGGTGCCAATCAAGTTCAATATAGTTTGGTGAAAATGAATCTTGATTTCCATAACAACATGACTCTTGAGCTAGATCAATAGGGTTAGAGAAATCCAGATTGGTCAAATATTGATAAGATAGAGTTTTCTCATTCCTATAAGTGTTGAACAATTGATTCGTTTTTTTCTTCTAACCTATCGATAGACTGGGTAAAAGCAATATTTATCAAGGTTTCCATACTCTTGTCTAAGTTAATAGGTTCTTCTTGTTGTGGTGGGACTTGAAAAAGGGAATAAGCATCTTGGATGTGAGAATTTTGTTGGTGTATTGAGTTTGTCATGTTTTGGAATTGTTGTTCATACTCTTCCAAAGATTCCATACCCTTTTCTAACTCAGTTTATTCTTTAAATGGTTGTTCTTGACAAGGAGCACATGAAGTTGAATGTTGGAAAGCTGGTTAACCATATGACTCGGGGTAGTTGTATCCCCATTGACTTAGTGAAGAGTAAAGATGATTATTCAAGTTTTGTTCATAATATTGAGATCGGGGCATATCTTGAGTCAGATAATACCGATCCAACATATTTGGTTGGTTAAAGTTATACAATGCCAGGTTGGTGAAATCTGAGTCAAAATAGGTCAAGAGAAATACGGATTGATATTTGCATGGGAAAATTTATAATTATGATCCATATCACACAAAAAGAAAAGTCAAATTTAACAAAAGAAAGAAAAATCTAGCCAATGTTAGGGTAGACCTTAGACCTAGATGACTCCTAACTGGTTGACTATTCACGGGAGGCACATTGCAACAATCTGACAACAAGTTAATCAACCAGGTAGGTGGCAAGATCAGTGAGAGGTATCCGTGGTAGAGCAATGAGCCTAATATGCAAAACCACTATTGTTCGAGGTTTCGCCTCTTAATCTCCAACCTTAAATACCGATTTAACTAGAGTCAAACTCTAACAACTTTCTCCTTTGGTAAATCTCTTATTGAATCTGAGATATCCCTAGGGCCAATCTCTACTCAGATTTTAGTTAGGATTTGGTTAGTAAGCAAGGAGATGAGTTGTGGGCTAAGGAAGGGTAATAACTACCCCACCTTATGTTGTTTAACGGGTTATGCCTTTAATTCATTTTCATGCGACATGTATAAGTAAATAGACAAGTAGTACTCAATGCAGACACACCTTGTCACCAGCACTCTTCAATAGTAATTTAAAAGAAATAGAATTAGACAGATGTCTAGATGCAAGTCTAATTATTTTTAAATAGTTTTTAAATAATCATTTACCATTGAGTTAAGAACAGTATGCAGAATAAATTAATCGAAAAATAAAATAACTACAGAAGCTTTAAACTGTCAATTCAATCACCCTGCAAAGAAGCTAGATGAATAGGCTGCTTTGATGCCTATGTTCCTCTGCCTTCTTGTGTCACGAACCACTCCATTTTGTGCACTTGGGCTCATCTTGGGCTCATCTTTAGCTCATCGTATGTGGTGAGTTACTAGAATACTTTAGGGAGTTCTACAGTGTTGTAGGACAAAATTGTAAATATCATGTAAAGAGGAATATTTCATAGAAGATTCCATAGAAGATTCTAGAGGAAAGTATTTCAGGCATAAATGTATGAGAGCTTACAGATATTCTAAAAGCCTCCAAATCTAGAGAGTTCCTTGTACGAGCCCTTGCCTATAAATAGGGGTCAAGGATGCTCATTTGTAGACAACAAAGAAAGCATAAGCAATATAAGCTTCCACTTCTCCTCTCAAGTGTTCTCTCTTTCTTGAGTGAGTTGAGGCTTAGGCTGACTTAATTTCGCTTCTAAGGGGGAAGAGTGAGCTAAGTACCGCATAGGTTCAAGTTGTTCAAGGTCAAAAGAATCCGCCCGTGATAGTTGGTACCCTGATCTTCGTTCCGAGGTAGTTGGAGTTGTGGATCCAAAGGATGCTCCCAAGGCTCGTAGGGAGAAATCCCGAGATGTCATGGTGACGTTGGAGGCACGATTAGATAAAATGGAGCTTACCGTGGCGGATAAGTTGGAAGCTTACGACGAGTGCATTGGGAAGCTAGAGTCCATGGGAGACGAGCTTCAAGAGGAGATGCAGTGAGAACGCTTCCTTGAGGGAGGAGAACGCGGTCCTGCGGAACCACATGGAGGTACTCTTGAAGGAGTTGGCCGATCTTAAGGAGAGGATCGACCAACATGATATGACATTAGCAACTCGAGGTATGGTGTCACATCCCTTCATGGCTAAAGATGTGCCCAAGTCTAAGCCTTATAAAGGGTCTTGGAATGCTCAGAAGATTGCTAACTTCCTTTGGAGCATGGAAGTCTACTTCAATGCTACCGGATTTCGAGATGATGCCTCCAAGATTCAAGCTATGAATCTTTATCTTGAAGACATCGCTACATTGTGGTGGCGTAGGCGATGTGAAGATATGAAGAAGGGCACATGTTCCATCAACATATGGGGAGAGTTCAAGGTAGATCTTAAGCGACAATTCTATCTAAAGAATACCAAGGACGAGACCCGAGGTAAATTTTGACGCCTTACTCAGAAAGGTTCAATTCGTGATTACGTAAAAGAATTTTCAGAAATACTGCTGGAGATTCATGACATAGGTGAGAATGACTCAATTCTCGTATATGGATGGCCTCTCTTGGTGGGCCAAGATGGAACTACAAAGGCGAGGATTTCAAACTCTTGCCTAAGCCATGCAAGTGGCTGAGTCTCTTATCGAGTTCAAGAGGATAGGAGATTCATCCAAAATTAAAGACAAGAGAGGAAAGCCTTCTAAAGGTAGGGAAGAAAAGGAGAAATCATCTAAAGAATCTTCACTTAAGCCGATACTTGAGAAGGGAAAGTTCCGTGGCAACACTAATGGAGGAAGCGATCGCCCGAAGAAGTTAGCATGTTATTTTTACGAAGATCTCCATAAAGCCATGGACTGTCCCAAAAGGGTTAATCTCACTGCTAGTGTCCAGAGGGAAGAAGAGAAGCAAAAGGAGGAAACTAGGCTCCACTCACTTTGTCTCCTCAATGCTATCAAGGCTAAGGTGGATGAATGACCTCGAGAGCCAATGTTCATTGAGACAACTATTTTTGGTAAGACCTTCAAGGCCCTTCTAGATACTGGTGCTTCTCATCTTTTAGTTTCAAGTGATGTGGCTAGTAAGCTAGGCCTTAAGATCTCTAAGGGAGGAGGCACCATTAAGGCTGTCAACTCCAGCCCCACTCCTATCAATGGCGTAGCTCAAAAGGTGGATGTGAGTATAGGGGAGTGGTATGGCCAAGAGAACCTGACAATCGTAACCATAGATGACTTCGACGTAGTGCTTGGCTTGTTCTTGGACAAGGTAAAGGCTGTGTTGGTTCCCTACACCAACACCATGTGCATCCTTTAGGGGAAGGCATGCACAGTTCCGATCAAGCAGAAGAATGTGTCATCCAAAATACTCTCAACACTGCAAATATGCAAGAGAGTTTGAGGACATGAACCGAACTTTCTTGCTACCATTAAGGTAGAGGAAGGCTCAAAGTAGGGAGAGGACGTGCCCAAAGAGATCCGAGGCATCTTGGAAGAGTACCAAGACATCATGCCCGCCAAGCTACAAAGCAAGCTTCCACCTAAGAGAGAGGCAGACCATAAAATTGACCTCTAGTGAGGAACTTGACCTCCAGCCATGGGTCCTTATCACATGGCGCCCGAGAATTAGAAGAACTTCGAAAGCAGCTAAAGGAGTTGTTGGATGCCGGATATATTTGTCCGTTAAAAGCTCCCTATGGCGCACAAGTACTCTTTCAGAAGAAGCATGATGGTTCGTTGCGGCTTTGCATCAACTACCGAGTGCTAAACAAGATCACGATAAAAAAACAAGTACCCTATTTCTTTAATAGCGGAATTTTCTACGGGTTGGGTCAAGCAAGATACTTCACTAAGCTTGACCTATGCTCGGGATATTATCAAGTGCGGATTGCAGAAGGAGATGAATCAAAGACTGGTGCGTGACCAGGTATGGATCGGACGAGTTCCTAGTTATGCCTTTTGGTCTAACCAATGCATCAGTCACATTCTACACTCTTATGAATAAGGTGTAGGAGCCTTTCTTGGACCATTTTGTGGTGGTCTATTGTGGTGTATAGCCAAATCATGGACGAGCATGTGGAGCACTTGAGGCAAGTGTTCCATGCCCTCAGAAGCAATGAGCTCTATGTGAAGAAGGCGAAGTACACGTTCGCACAGGAGGAAGTGATGTTCCTCAGCTACATCATTGGAAGAGGCAAAATTCAGATGGATCAAGCTAAAATTCAGGCTATATTGGAGTGGGAACCCCCCTCCAAGGTGAAGGAGCTACGATCTATCCTTGGCTTTGTAAACTATTATCAGAGGTTCGTTAAGAGCTATTCGGCGATAGCTGCTCTACTTACGAACTTACTGAAAAAGAACCGCACTTGGGATTGGAATTCAAAGTGCCATGGAGCGTTCGAGGTCTTGAAGAGAGCTGTGATTGAGGAACTAGTTCTCATACCACCTGACTTTAGCAAGCCATATAAAGTGCACACCGACGCGAGTGATTTCACGATTGGAGGGGTGTTAATGCAAGAAGGACACCCTGTGGCCTATGAAAGTCAAGCTTAACGATACCGAGAGGCGATACACCATACAAGAGAAGGAGATGACAGCTGTGGTTCACTGTCTTCAAGTAAGGAGGCACTGCCTACTTGGCTCAAGGTTCATGGTGAAGACGGACAAAGTGGCCACCAACTACTTCCAGGTACAAAAGAAGTCGTCTCCCAAGCAGGCGCGATGGTAAGACTTCCCTGCCGAGTTTGACTATGTGCTCGGGTACAAACCAGGGAAAATTAACTTAGTAGCAGATGTGCTAAGTCAAAAATCTGAGTTTGCCGCTATGCTCAGCCATCCTCAGAGCTCTTTACTTGACCGCATCAAAGAAGGCTTGGCTCACGACCTTACAACCAAGAACATGATGGAGTTTGCTAAGGAGGGCAAGAGTTGGAGGTTCTGGCTAGTTAAAGATCTGCTTTATATGAAGGGGGAGATGGTTGTACGTGCCGCTGTTTGAGGAACTAAGGAGGAAGTTTCTCAAGAAGTGTCATGACTCCTAGTGGGCGGGACATCCAGGTGTGCACCGTACTCTAGCTCATACAGAAGAAAATTATTATTGGTCTCACATGAGGGATGATGATGAGGCCTATGTGAAGACTTATCTTTGTGCCAATAAGATAAGATGGAATAAAAGGCTTCGGCCAGATTACTGGAACCACTGCCAATTCCTGAGCGATCATAGAAAAGCATCTCTATGGATTTCATTAGGGGCTTACCCAAGTCCGAAGGGTGCAACATTATTATGGTGGTGGTCGACCAGTTCTCAAAGTTTGGCATCTTCATTCCATCCCCAACCAAGTGTCTAGCCGAGGTAGCACCCCAATTATTCCTGAGACATGTGGTGAAGTATCGGGGTTTGCCTAAGACGATCGTGAGTGATCGAGATGGCCGCTTCACAGGCAGGTTCTGGACAAAGCTCTTCAAGCTCATGGGATCAGATTTGAACTTCTCTACTAGCTTCCACGCTCAACGGATGGCCAGACAGAGCGGGTGAATGGCTTGTTGGAGGTTCACCTGTGAGTGCCAACCAGCAGGATTGGGCGAAGCTTCTGGACGTAGCTCAATTCTCCTACAACCTACAAAAGAGGGAGTTTACTAGAAAGAGAGTCTGTTCGAGATCGTCACTGGAAGCAACCGCTCACTCCTAACTCCATTGCTACAGGCTACAAGGGAAATAGCCTGGCTCCCTATAAATTTCCTAAGGGGTGGTAAGAGAAAAACGAGTTGGCATATTCGTGTCTAAGCAAGGCGGCCAAGAGGAAGAAGAAATGGGCTGACAAGAAGAGAAGGCATATGGAATATCAGGTTGGTGACATGGTCCTTGTCAAGCTCCCTACTTTAGATCGTCACAAGGGGCTACACAAGAGCTTCATAAGAAAGCAATAGGCCCATTTTTTAAATGTAGCCTATAGGGTACAACTTCCCTTGACGGTGAAGTATCATCCGGTCTTCCATGTGAGCATGTTAAATACTTACCATAAGGACGCGGAAGATCTAGATCGGGCGAAATCTAGTCGAGGACCAGCAAGAATTCGCATAAAGTTTGAGGATTATAGCGGACAGGATGGTTCGTGAAGAGAATAACCATCCGAAGTTGAAATACTTTGTGAAGTGGAAGGGATTGCCTAATAGCGAGAGCAGTTGGGAACCATCACCAGCTCCTTGGAAGTTTGAGAACTTGATCGAGATGTTTCATCAGGAGAAAGCTTAGCGATGAGGGCATCGCTCGGATAGGTGGGAGACAATGTCACGGACCGCTCTATTTTGTGCACTTGGGCTCATCTTTGGCTCATCTTATGTGGTGAAGTTGATAGAATACTTTAGGGAGTTCTAGAGTGTTCTAAGATAATAGTATAAATATCATGTAAAGAGGTACATTCCATAGAAGATTCTAGAGAAAGATATTTAGATATTAATGTATGGGAGCTTTTAGATATTCTAGAAGCTTCCAAATCTAGAGAGTTCCTTATATAAGCCCTTGCCTATAAATAGGGGTCAAGGATGCTCATTTGTAGACAATAAGAAAAGCATAAGCAATACAAGCTTCCACTTCTCCTCTCAAGTGTTCTCTCTCTTTCTTGAGTGTATGTGAGCGTTAGACTGACTTAGCTTCGCTTCTCAGTGGGAAGAGTGTGCTAAGTGCCGCACGAGTTCGAGTGGTTTAAGGTAAAAAGAATTTGCCTATGACACTTGGGCAGAGTCACAGAGATGTTTCTTGTGTTTCGCAACTGTTTATTTCCTATAATTTGCTCCTGCACACAAAAACATAGAAGAAAAAATAACCATTTAGTAAATAAAAAAAATACTATTTTCTCCTCGGCAATGACGTTAAAATTTTATTATTGAAAAGCTCAGAGTTTAGAAAGACGTTATCTGAAAGCAAGTGTTTGTCTCTGGCTTCTTGCAATATCACCATAGTAGCAATGACTATACGGGTCGTGATCCACAAGGAGGGATGCGATTCAAGCTTTTCGGTACCTTTTAAATACTTAATTAATTAAGTGGTTCTTCTTTGTTTTTGAAAAGAGAAAGAAAGAATCTATGTTAAGTTAGGAAAAGTAATAAAAGGAGGAAGATAGTTTTGGTGTTTTTACTTTTTTTTAAGAAGAGAATAAAAAGAAAGAAAGAAGATAAAAGTAGACTTACCCCTTTGGATGATTACGAAACCCTAGATTGTAGGCGATGGTTTACCATGAGTTGGAGGCGATCAAAGTATAATCCATAAGATTGAATCCGGTATTCGTCCATATTGCATCATCAAAACTCAAAAAGCAAGCATGAAATAATACAAACTATGAAAGTAAATCTATCATCATGAACTATCAACGGGACTCACAAAGGTAAGGCTATTCCTATGATTAAAGATTCATATAGATAGTTATCAGACACAAGATGGAAAATACCAAGAGAAAACAAGAAAAAAGATAAAGCATACCTTGATTAAATTGAAAAATTATGGAAGAAAGGAGGAAACTTACATTGATGTCAGTTTTAACACTGCCCTCTCTTTTTCTTACTCTCATGAATCACTCTTTAATCTAGGTTTACAAAGAAAAATAGAAAATAAAAAAAATCTAAACTAAACTAATCTAAAATTCTAACTTTTGATCTCTGCTTGGAGATAATCAATTATAAGATATTTCAGCTTTTCAAATAGACTTTTGATCAGGGAAAAATCGCACACGAAAAGTCTATGTTTTGAAATCAAGAGTTGAAAAGTGCGTGATTTGGCTTCCACGATACTTCTGTAATAGCATAGAAGCTAAACGGGTTGAATCCACAGCGATGGGAAGCGATAGAAGCTTTACCTGTATGTTCAAGTGCGTGTTAAACTTTCTTCAATGATTTATGAATGAAAAGAAAACAAAACAAAAAATAAAAAGAGAAGAGTACGGTGAAACACGTAGAAGTGGGAACATAGAAGATAAGATATTCATGTTTTTTGAGATTTATCTAAAGCAAAGTATAAAAGGAAAGAAAACTCATGGCTACTAACTACTAATGGCTTCACTAATATGCTATCCTCTTAGTGATAGTTGCCTCACATGTACCCTTGGCCATCATTAGTCCTTGGTTCAAGGGCATTTCAAAGTATGACCCATAAGATAACTTTCACATCCAAACTCGACAAAACAAGTGTAAGATACACTAAAACCATCAAAACTAAGCACAAACAGGCATGGAATAAAGTAATGTTAACTTGTTAGAGAGTTAGGATGTTAGAGTGTTAGAATCCATCATCATGAGCCATCAATGGCTCTTGCTAGAGCATAGCCAGTTAGAGGTTATTAGATTCATGTGGATTATCAAATAAGAAGTTAGCAATTTAGTGGTTAGTAGTAAGTTGTCATGAGAGAAAATTAGCTAAACATGTAAAAGGACTTAGAGAGAGGAAAATAAGAAGAGATAAAGAGAGAGCCTTTCATAAATTGTCACCTTCTATTACAAGCACTCTTGCTTTCCACCTATGTACTACTCTCTCTCCTATTGTAAGATCTATAAGAAATGAAAAATACTAAGGAGGAAGAAGAAGAACAACTAACCTAAATTATCCAAAAACTATAACATGGAGAAGAAAACCCTATAAACTATTCTAAAAAATCCTAAGAACTCCTCTTCCCTATGCTCTAAAAATCCTAGGGTATTTATAGGCGCCAGGGAAGTTGTACAGAGCCGCGCGTCAAATCAAGAAGCGCGGCTCCATAACGTTGCCGCGAAAATGTGACAATTGCTGGGCTTTTGTGGCAGTCCTACTAGGCGCAACCCCCACTTGTCCCCTGTCAGCTGTACTTTCTGAAATCCAGATTTTGGCCCCTCTGTTTTGATGAAACCACCCTTCAAGGTTAATGGCTATTCTTGTATGCTTTTAGTCACCAATTAAATTGGATTTTGGGCTTCTTCTTCATTTCATGCCATGGACCTAGAAACATGCAAGAGAGGTATTATTAAAATGATTTAATATTAAATAAATATGAAGATGTGACATGAAATATGCAATTTTAGAGATTAATCACACCCCACACTTATCTTTTGCTCCCGAGCAAAATAGAAAAACTAACTAAGAAGATTATTATAACACTTTCGCAGGTGACGCGATTGCACTGAGCAAGTGTAACAAGCCGTTAAACCTCTAAGTTTCCCCTAGAGGAGGAGTTTTGTCTCCTGAGGGTTTTCAGCGGATTACACCCACAAAATCCATAAAGAATACAATCAAATGTTAGTATTTTGAAAAAAGCATTTTAAAATAGAGAAAAGTGTTGAAGTATTTTTGTGAAAATTTAAGTGATCCAAGGTCAACCAGAAACTATTCTTTCTTAAACTAAGTTTAAATGTAAAATCTTTTTATAAATTAATTGTAAGAATTTAAAATTTAATCCATTCTTTGATCTTTCATAAAACTCTTAGAAAAATATGCACTTGTGAATTGTGAAGATTTTTAGGATATCGACTCTAACTTTCATGCCATTTATTTGTGTATATTTATTTTTTTCTCATTTTTTCTTCCCTTAGTTTTTTAGGGATTTTTATTTACCTGGATAGTGAGCCTTTAGCCGGTGACTCCCAAACTAGATAGTTTTAGTGCACGAGATGAGAAAATATCCCTCGGCTTAAGGACTCGAGTAACCAAAGCCACAAAAATAAAAATGATTATTTTATTTTGTCCACTTTTTTAGGTGTGAATAATCATGCTTCCTGAGGCATAACCACCAAGCTTCAATAAGTAGTTTTTATTATCATCATTTTTTTATTTTTTTATAGATTTTTTATGGCTATTTCTGTCTTTGTTTCAATCCCAAAAAAATGTGCAAGTGTGAAGTGCATAAATCTAAGGCAAAAATTCAAAATCAAATTATCTTTCCAATCTTACTTTCTTATCCTAAAATTTAAAAAAGATCTATTATTTTGATTTAGTTTAAAAATTCATAATTTTAGGTCTTCCTATTTCCTAGGATAAACTTAATTTTCTTAAAGATAAATCAAAACTATTTCTCTTATTTCAAAAAGTTTTGTAAAAGATAAGAAAAGAGTTTTTATACCAAACTTTTTTTTAAAAATTTCCTAAAAAGAAGTGTAAAAAAAAGAAAATTTAAAACAATCTACATTAGTAAACCCTCCCCCACACTTATCTCATGCAATATCCTCAATGCATCGTGAATGTGTATATACATGAAACAAATGGAGATGGAAGGTCAATTATTTGATGGTGGTGGCCCCGGTGGTGGTCTGATTGGGCCAAGCGTTGCTAACCCAATCAAGATTTGTGGTGGCTCACGGAATCTACCTGGACTGACCTCTTTTCTATTACATATTTACAATCTTCAATTTTAATAGGATCATGCAAGATCCTATCGTGAAAATTATTCCCTTTACATGACCAATCTTGGAAGATCATCACAAAGTTATTCTGGTCAATACCTTGGTCCAACAATAAAATGTTATTTTGTAGAATCGATGATTTAGGCTTTGAAATTTAAATGTTCGGGAACCAATACTAACTCGAGAAAATCCACTTTGGGTTCAAGAGTCGGTTTGGGTTAAAGAATTGAGTCCAAATCAAAGAATTTATTTCACATTCTATTCCTATCAATGAAATGTGACTATCCAAAAGAAATGGTTCAATTTCAAAATCCATGGATACATGAATCAATGTTGGCTCAGGCAATGGGTCTAACTTGGGTAAGGATGCCGGAGTCAACATAGATTCAAATATTGGAATTGAATCACAGTTTTGTGGGTCGGGTTCACATTCATATTCAAGTTTAATTTCATTAAAATAAAAAGTTCCTTATTTGTCAATGGGTTGATGTTGGTCAAGTTCAAGGTTTTATGGTGAAATTGAATCTTGTTCAAAGTCTTCAAGAATCTATGATTCTTGATTTTCATCAATATGATTAGAAGTGTTAGGAGTAGTCAAAGATTGGGTGGGAGAGTATCCTTATTCCTATACATGTTTTCCAATCGACTAAGTCTAGCTTTTATCATATTGGAAGGATCACTTTGGAATTAAATCATAGATTCCATACTCTTTTCGAAGTCGGTATGTTCTTCTTGCTGTGGGACTTAGAACATGAAGTAAGGATATTGAATTTGAAAGTTTTGATGGGATTTCGAGTCTTCTAGATTTTGAATTCATCGCTCGAGTTTCTCTAAGGCTTCAATCATCTTTTCCTCGCCAATTAGTTCTTCTAATGGTTGTTCGGGGAAAGGAGTATATAAAGTTGGATGTTGGTAAGGTGGTTGACTATAATACTCGGCAGAGTTGTATCCCCATTGACTCTGTGAAGAGTGGTGATGATTATTTCAGTCTTGTTCATAGTATTGGGACTGGGGCATATATTGATTCGGATAAGACCATCTAGCATAATTGGTTGGTTCGAGTTATGAAATGTCGGGTTGGTAATATCCGAGTCAAAAGAGGTCAGAGTGAAGTATGGATCACTATATGCATTGAAATAATTATAATTGTAATCCATAACACACTGATGTCTAAACAAAACAAAACAAAATGAAAAACAAGCAAATAAACTATTAAACAAATAAAGAAAAAAAAGAGAAAACAACTCTATGCTAGGGTTGACTTAGACCTAAATGACTCCTAATGGTTTGACTATCCACAGGGGTACCTTGTAGTAATCAGACCACAAGTTAATCGGTCAGGTAGGTGTTCGGAAGGATTAATTGTGCTGAGAAAGGGTTTAGAGTAAACCGTTGATGTCCGTGTACCGATGATCAGGAACTTCGAATGTATATGCAGGTTTACTTTACTCCTTCTGAATCATCATTCGTAGCATAAGCTAGGACGGGTCATATCCGTAGGGAGGGTTAGCAATAGAAGCATTCAAGGTTTTTATATTGAAATTTTAGTGAAGAAAAACAAAGGTTCTTCTTTGTTATAAGAAATGAAAAACGATGTGGAAAGTGAGTGGAAAATCTTTGGTGGTTGTGTAAAGGAAAAGAAGAAACGAAACTAAAGATGGAAGGAAAACGGAGATTTTGAAAAGAGAAAGTTTTCAGAAGAGATGTTTTTTTAAGTATGATGAAAGAGAAGCCATGACTAACTAACATTCTAATTTACTAACTACTCTCATTGGGTGATACATGCCTCATATTGATTCATCGGCAATGGTGTGTCTTGCTTTGCCAAGTCCTTGTATTGTCCCATGCCAAAGGTGTTTCTCATCTAGGCTAGGCTAGTTGCCTCCTTGAATCATTGGCTCTCTAAATAAATTTTCAATAGTGAAACAAGGATAGTCACTCTTAAAGATGCTAAGAAAACATACAAGAGTCATTAGTCCATCAAAGCTATAATAAAGCGAGCATGAAATAAGAAACTTATAATGTAGTCATTAGTATAGTGAAGTGCTCCATCTTCATGTTCCATCAAGGCACTTGTTCTAAAGATAAGGCTCTAAGTGAGGCTCACATGAATCATATGAAGGTGAACTTAGCATTTGCAAAGAACAAAAAGTAACTCATCTTCATTGGGGGTAAGATAGACTTGTGATTTGCAAGACTAAGATGAAATAAGAATCCAACGAATCATATAAGTAGCAATTACCCAAGAGTTAGTAGTTAGTAAAGTTAAAAGTTAGTTAGTCATGTTAATAATTTAGCTAGACATGGGGATAAAGAACAAGCAACAGTTCATTGCAGAAATTAAATAGAAGAAAGTAAAAGCTTAAAGAATGTACTGCACTAGAACAAGAAAAGATTGGAAGATTGGAAGCTTGATCCTTGTATTGCGTTGTCACCGTCTCCAATTACAAAGATTGCTCACTCTCACTCTCTCTTTTCTGGATTCTAGAAGGAGAAAAAGAAAATTACATAAGAGACTAAAAGAAAACCTAAAGAAACCCTAACAATTTCCCTATAAACAGTGCTCTTTTCTCCTCCCCGATTACAGAGGCCCTAGGGGTCTATTTATAGTCTTCATGAGAGATGGCCATCCCACCTCAGCTCTGGATCGAACACCGAAGTAATAGAAGATTGCCGCGGTTCCGTGGCATGTGCCGCGTTTCCACTGCCGTTTCTTGGCCGCTGCGCTAGCGGATTTTTGTGCCTTTCTGTTGTATCTCATATTCCCAGTAGATCTTCTAGAAACGGAGAATACGCTTTGCCTGTTCAGATTTGGGCGTTCTTCTTGTAGGCTTCTAATTACTCTTTAATTCCTCAATAATCATAATTGTTGGGCCTCTTTCTCCATTAAACATTGGACCTGAAAAAAGAGAGCAAAAACAATAAAAATCTAATATTTATTCAGATAAAGCATAGCATGGTGGTAAAAATGATGCATAAATGAACTCCAATCATAGGGGCAAGACCAGTGGGAGGTATCTGTGCTAGAGCAACGGGTCAAATTATGCCAAACCACTATTCTTCGAGGTTTCGCCTCTTAATCACCAACCTTTGACACCGATTTGACAGGAGTCAAACTCTAATAACTTTTCCCCTTAGGTCGATCTTCTAAATGAGTCTGAGAAGTCCCTAGGGGCCAACGTCAAGCAAGTTTTATTTAGGCTTAAATTGTGTGAATGGGGAGGTGATTTTTGGGCTAAAGAAGGGTAATGACTTCCTACCTTATGTTGTATTCAGTTTTACCCTTAAGTCCGATTCGCGCAAGTGTACAATATAGAAAAGAATGAACACACAAAGTGAGTAAATCATCCACATGTTTGCCCTATGCTATATGCACTGCACACCTCAGTCTAGATCACAACAACAGAAGAATAAAATACAGTCTATTGGAATAAAAATTGACACTTGTTTAGATGCAAATGTCTAACCATTTTAAAACATCCAATTACTGTATTTTAGTTCTTAAAATTATTACAGTGTACAGGTAACAGAAACTAGCAACAGAATATAATAATAGAAAAGAATTTACCCAACCACACAAAAGGAAGTGTGGACTTTCTGCAATGATAAAAATTTGACCGGCACACCAAAAACAGGGAAGAAAAGTTAACAAAAATGTGAAATCAAACTGTTCCCATCTCCGGTAACGGAGCCAAAATTTGATCGGGGGAAACCTCGCACGAAAAGTGTATGTTTTAAAATCAAAAGTTAAAAGTGCGTGCTTTGGCTTCCTCGATACTTCCGTTATAACATAGAGGCTAAACGGGTCAAATCCACAGGGATGGGAAGCGATAAAAGCTTTACTAGTATGTTCACGTGTGTGCTATAGTTTCTTCAACATTTTAAAGATTGAAAAGAAAAGAAAATAAAAAGTGAAAAGATAAGAGTACGGTGAAACACGAAGAAGTGGGAACATAGAAGATAACATATTTGTGATTTTTAAGATATATCTAAAACAAAGTAAAAAGGAAAGAAAACTCATAGCTACTAACTACTAATGGCTCTACTAACATGCTAACCTCTTACTGATAGTTGCCTCACATGTATCCTTGGCCATCACTAGTCATTGGTTCAAGAACATTTCAAAGCATGACCCATAAGATAACTTTCACATTCAAACTCAACAAAAAAAGTGCAAGTTACACTTAAACCATCAAAACTAACAAAGTAATGTTAGCTTGTTAGAGAGTTAGGATATTAGAGTGTTAGAATCCATCATCATGAGCCATCAATGGCTCTTGCAAGAGCAAGGCCAAGTAGAGGCTATTAGATTCATGTGGATTATCAAGTAAGAAGTTAGCAAGTTAGTAGTTAGTAGCTAGTTACAATGAGAGAAAATTAGCTGAACATGTAAAAGGAGTTAGCAAGAGGAAAACAGGGAGGGATAAAATAAGAACCTTTCATAAATTGTCACCTTCTATTACAAGCACTCTTGCTTTTCACCTATGTACTACTCTCTCTCCTATTACAAGATCTATAAGAAATAGAAAATACAAAGGAGGAAGAACAAGAACAACTAACCTAAACTACCCTAAAACTACAATATGGAGGAAAAAACCCAAAAAACTATCTTAAAAGCTCCTCAAAACTCCTCTTCCCGTGTTTTGGAAATCACAGGGTATTTATAGGCAAAAGGGGGCACCAGGGAAGCTGTACGGAGCCGTGCATCAAATCAAGATGCATGGCTCCATGACATTGCCATGGAAACGAGGCAATTTTTGCGTTTTCGTGGCAGTCCTAGGGTGGCGCACGTGGCCGACTGCTGCGCGCCCCCCTCTTGTCCCCTTGTCGGCTGTATTTCTTGGATCTGGTTTGGGCCCTAGGTTTTGACGAAACCACCCTCCAAGGTCAATGGCTATTCTTATAGGCTTTTAATCACCAATTAAATAAGATTTTGGGCTTATTCTTCATTTCATGTCATGGACCTAGAAACATGCAAGAGAGGTATTATTAACAAGATTTAATATTAAATAAATGTGAAGATATGGTATGAAATATACAATTTTATAGATTAATTAAGTTTAGAGCCAGTTAAGATAAGTTGCATATTAGAACTTTTAATCTAACTCCAATTTGATTTTAAAATTCAATTCTGAATTGGTCTGTAGCTAGCAGGCATGTAGATTGATGAATATGACTTATCAAGAACTAAAATGAAAATAGTGGTTAACATAAAAAATTGTAACCCTTTCAGTCGTATTTTTAGAGCATCTTGAATCATTAGATTTGAATTTCTGTAGTGAAAGTTATAATCAAAATACTAAAAAGTTTCCAGTCTGAATTCGATTCTAAATTGATCTAGAACTTTGAATTTAATTATGATTGCTTTAAAATCCAAATTTAGTTGGGTTCTTTGGGCTTTTTTCCTCCTTCTCCTATTTATAATGGCGTGCACTTCATTAAGCAAAAAGAGGATTAAATAGTAGAATTTTATTTAAAATAAATATGAGAATATGATATAAAATATGCAAAATTGATGAGTTATCACCATGCAGGCTCATCAACTAAACATGAACCCAACAAAGTAATTCTTGGCAGTATCAAGTGGAAAATTCCTTGGATTCATTGTCAGATCCAAAAGAATTCATCTTAACCCTAATAAAGTCAAAACCATCTAAAATATGCAATCTCCAAAGACTCTCAAAGAGCTCAGAAGTTTATAAGGCAGGCTTGCCTACATCTAAAGATTCGTTGCCAGTCTATGAGATCGCTGACAACTGTTCACACAATTAATGAAGAAATGTGTCTTCTTCGTCTGGGTTGATGCTTATCCAAAGGCTTTCGAGGATATAAAAAAAATACCTCACCAAGCCTCTGATTTTGGTAGCTCCAATTTTGGAAAAATCATTCTTACTTTATGTAACAGCTATAGACTATTATCTAGAAGCTTTGCACCGCAAAAGAATGATGAAGGCTTCAAGCAAGCCATCTACTACTTAAGCAGACCTTAATTGGGGCCGAAAGCCATTACAACCCAATCGAGAAAGAGTGCCTTGCTCTTGTCTTTGCTATCCAGAAGACATGACATTACTTGGTCAGTCAGACCATACATGTCATTTCTAGAGTTAATCCTTTGCGGATTCTCATGACAAAGCCAGGATCTTTAAATTCTAGGCTGGCTAATTAGGCCATATTGTTGTCCTAATATGACGGGACTTTCATGCCACAGAAGGCGATAAAGGGTCAAGCTCTTGCAGACTTTCTTGTAGCTCATCCAGTTCTAAAAGTTGTAAGAAGATATCCCAGATGAGGTCATCGAAGCCAACATGACCTTAGAAGATGAAGTTTGGCAAATGTTCTTTGATGGGCATCAAGAATGGGCCATAAAGGCAAAATAGTTGCAGGGGTTAGAGTGTTATTTGTCTCACCACATAATCATGTTTTTCCACATGCTTCCTTATTAATAAAATCTTGTTCCAATAATATGGTCGAGTATAACACCCTACTTATTGGCCTCCAACTGACTCGACAAATGAGGGTACAATATCATGAAGCCTATGGTTACTCCAAATTGATAGTTAATCAAATCAAGGAAGAGTACGAGTTTCATCATGAAAACTTGATACTTTATCACCATGCAACCATCTAGTTGGCTAACACATTTGCTATCTTCTATATCAATCATGTGTCTCACTTTCAAAACACAAAGGCAGATGCTCGAACTGCACTTGCAGCTACATTGGCCTTACCGACTGACACAAGTTACCATCTCACGGTGGGTACACGTCATCTCTTCTGTCCGAAGTTTAGTTTAAAGGTTAACGAAGTTCACACAACCATAACAAACTTCAAACCTATAGATTGGTGATTTTCCATTGTCAACTATGCCTTGCATGGTATATTGTCTGATGATCCCAAGGAGGCAGCTACCATCTGATGAAGGTCTCCTCTTTTTATTATATTCTGGAGATAAAGATGCTTTATCGCCAAACATATGATGGTATACTTCTTTGCTGCCTATCCAACTCACAGGCACAAGAAGTACTGACTGAGAGAGTAAATTTTGAATTGAAATAAAGAAAGAGTTAAAGTTAAAAAGTTCTTAGTCTCGTCTCAATGTATCCATGCAGCGAAAGCTAGAGGGGTCGATCCACAGGGAAGGATGTGATGGAAGCTTTTCGGAACGATTTTCCTAACAGTTAGCTTGGAAAAAGAGATATTGATTGTAAGAAAGAGATTTAATTAAGCAAAGAAATTATAGTCCACTAATCATCTACTATAGCTAAGTATTAGTCTAAAAACAATGAACATCATATTGAATCTATAATGAATTATATGCCTTAGGGTTTTGATTGAGAATCATGCAAGATGAGTAAAAATATTGTAAACCCTAATTAGTGTGCACTAATTAAGCTTAAACTTTAATTCATCCTAATTTCTAAGCATAGCATAAGAAAAGTCTTTTTTTTAATTTAATATGATTCTATCAAAGTATTTAAATATGAACTAAGAGTAACCATTAAAAAGTGCAACCCTAAATTAGTTAAACCTAATTATTTATTCATCTTCAAGAACATTTATTTAATCCTAGGGTTTCTAACAAGCATAGATTTTAATCAATTCATCTTTTTAAACTAAACTTACATTGATCGAGAGATTAGCAAACTATAAGCTTAATTAGTTAATCATATCTTTATTTTTAGTTTTAATATTTATTATGAATGAGAAAAGTTGCATCAAAATTAAAAGAAGAAAAACAAATAAGCTAAAGCAATAAGACTAAATTAAATTGAAAAACAAAAAGAGTAAAAAGAATAAAGAACCTTATTTTATTGGATATTAACGACCAATTACAGAGCTCTTCTACTTCTTCAACAATCTTCTTCTCTAAATAAAAAAATTAAAATAATGCAAGAAAATTTGGAAAGAAAGAGAATCTAAAGAAACTCTAAGCTTGAGTTTCTGAGATATGCCTCTTCTCTATTGCTCTGAAGGGGTATTTATAGGAGATTTGAGATGTAAAATCCCAGTACAACTCTTCTACCAAAACGTGGCACCAAACGTCTCCAAAGAGCTGTAGAAACGCGATTTTTACTGCGTTTCCAAGGCAATAGCATGGCCAATGGCCACTCGCTTTCATGCGTGACCTTCTCTGGTCCGTCCATCTGAAAATCTATCCTCAGATCTTGAATTTGGGCTCTAGATTTTGACATATGATGATCTCTTTAGATAACTTGGGGACCAAGCTATCTCTAAATACGAATCAAATTCTGGTATCCTCCCCTTTATCTTTACCTTGTAGTGCAAGCAACTAGATTCAAATAAAAGTCCACCTCTATCTTTAATTAGCATGAGGATTCATGTTGTTCTATCCTTCTCCTCCTTTAGAATAATTTAAAATCCAAATGAGATAGAAAAGATGCTTCTTTTATCTTCTCGAATTAATCTTTATTTTCATATTTCTTGCGGGCTTTAGGCTTCTTTTTGGATTTCTTGGATCATGGAGGCCTACACATTACTAAACAATAAATGAATTAAGTAGTAATATTTTATAAAAATTAAGTATTGAAATATGAATGAAAATATGCATTATTGATGACCAATCACACCCCCACACCTTTCTTTTTTACTCATCCCCGAGTAAAAATAAAAAAAACTAATATAACTATCTTAGTATCACTTTCGTAGGAATCACGATTGCACTTAGCATGTGCAATAAGCTGTTAAACCTCTACGTTACCCCTAGAGGACGAGTGTTTTCTTACGATGGTTTTCAGTGGATTACACCCACAAAATTCATAAAGAAAGAAAAATAAAATGTTAGTATCTTTGAAATTCCATTTTAAAAAAGGGAAAATATTTTACATATCTTTGTAAAAACTAAGTAATTTATAAGTTTTTAGGATTACCAAATTGATCATTCTTATACCAAGTCATTATTTAAATATTTATTTATTAATTTAGGGTAGGATTCAAACTAAATTTCTCATCAAGTCTATTATCTTTACCCTAAGTCATATGCATCTTTGTGAACATGAATTTTTTTTTACTTTGGATTCTTCAACTACAACTCTCATGTCATATATCTTTATTTCTTTTCGTTTTTTTTTTGGGTAAGAAGTTCGAATTATTACCACTCCATTGCCCTTTAAGCACTTCTTTTTTTAATATGTATAACTCATCTAATATTCTTTCGTGCAGGTGTTAAGGCTTCTTGAGGCCCTAAGACCTAACTTGTTGATTATTAGATATGTTAATACATATATTATATATTTTTTTCCTTCAAACTTACCTAATTATCTTTCGTGTAAATACCAAGGCTTTCTTAGGCCAAAGTACCTAGCTAATTAATAATTAGGTTTGTTTTATATATACTTTTCACAAGAGTTTTTATTTTGAATCCCAAATGTATAAGTGTTTAAAGCTTGCATATTTCATCAAGGTAAAGATATCAACACTAAATTACTTTTTTAATTTTCCTTCTAAACTTAAAAATAAAAGAAATACTTTTATTTTGACCAAATAGTCAGAAATCCTAATTATGTTTTTTCTATTCCTTAAAATTAACTTAATTACTTACAAAAGATAAGTCAAAATATTATTTCCTCTTTCATTGTTTTTTTTATGAAAAAACTATTTATGAAATTTTTTATTTTTTTTATTTCATATGTTATGTTAGAATTATGTTAGTTCTATGTTATGTTAGACTAATGTTAGTTCATTACCCCCCCACACCTATCTTATGCATTATCCTCAATGTATGAATGTATGTATAAATACACGAAATGAACTGACAGAGAGGTAGAGTTACCGATACATTGGGTCAAAAAGACCCATAGTTGTGTTTGTTTTCGGTACTGATTCCAAGAACAGTTTCAAACATTAGCCATTTAACTTGAATTCATGACCATTCTCAGTGTCGCATATCACATGGTTCCATGTGGAAACTGAAGGTACACCTAGAGGGGGTGAATAGGTGTACGGCTAATCTAATGAATTAAATGCGGAAATTAAAACTAAATTGCAACAACACTTAATGCAACCAACGAGTGTAGCCGAATTCCCAGTGAAGAGCTCTGGACTAACTCCTCTTGATTCCTCTGAATAAGAGTTGAGGCACTATATGAAGCTCTCGTGGTTAAGCACAAGTGAGGCACACACAAACAAGCTAAGCATATAATATGAATGAGCAATATGAAATGATGCAATGGCACAATATAAAGAAAGAGAGTTAGAGTCAATAGATCAAACGCAAATAATGAGATTTGTTTCGAGGTTCGAGCACCCAGCTCTACGTCCCCGCCTTCACCCAGAAAGATTTCGAATCCACTAACTTATCTACACAGGACTCCCACACAGTGAACCTCCATCGAGGATTTGGGGCAATTACAATATGGAGTACACAACTCCTCTCTCAACCAAAACAACCTCTACACTTAGAGGCTAGGCACAAAGCCACCACAATATCCACCTCACAAATGAGGGATAAGCACAAAGCCAAACAAGGATCACCTCACACTTGAGGGATACAACCCAATTGCACAACCTCCTCTACACTAAGAGGGAAAGGCACAAAGCCAAGCAATGATAAGGGTTTACAACTTGGTGGTATATCTCGACCACAAACTAATTTCTTTTCCACAAATATAAGGATCCTATAGAGAGGATAGAATGATAAGCTCAAGTGTGGAAAACAAAGTGTTTTTAACAAAGAAAATCACTTGGGAAACTCTCCAAAAAGATAAAGAATTTTAGATCAAAAACAATTCCCGAAAGACTATTTTCTTTGAAATAACAAACACTTTAAAAAAATAGAGAATAGGAATTTGAACTCAAAAACTTTTTGCTGTAAAACATTTAGGAAGTAGGAAAATTTAGCTTTGAAAATTCTTAGAGAAAACCTCTCTCAAATGGGGTTTTTATAGCCTCTTTTAAAAACTAGCCGTTGCAGCAAAAAATGGTCAGAATTGACCATCCGGTCGACCGCCCTGTCGACCGGCCAACGGTCTAAATTTGACCGTTAGGGACTGTCGGTCGACCGCCCGGTCGACCGCGCCCAGAACCAGAGAGCAACGGCTCTCTGGCCGGTCGACCGCCCGGTCCACCGGAACAACCCGAGAGTGGGTTGCTTTCAGTTGGTCGACCGCTCGGTCGACCGGCCCAAAGGTTGGCTGCGTGCATGTTCCTTGTGTACGTCTGGTCGACCGGTCGGTCGACCGCCAGGGCCTGGCAGAAACAGTTTTGGGACTGAAAAATTGGGTTTAAAATTTTAAATAAATCCCATAAAACTTCTAAAATTCCACAAAAATAAGTTCTAACATTATATTTGATATACAAACATGTGTGAAAAATTTCAACACATATTTCAAACTTTTTGAACCATTTTTGTGACTTAAAAATTTTGCCGAAAACCAAAATCCGTATTTTCTAAAACTTTGAATTTTCAAATGGATATCCGATATTTCCAAAACTCATCCAAATACAAAAACAAAATATTTAAACAACTTTTAGGCATGTGGTATATGGATATACTCCAATATACATATAAAGATATCTATCAATGTTTCTGATATTAAATCCGAAAATATGTTTTGTTAAAACACACAACTCCAAACACATGAATAGGCATATCAAAATAAGTTTGTCTAAGTCTATGAAGCATACATGTATATAGAACAATTCTAATATACATTAAACCATGTAAACTTGTTTTGAATCTATCTATTCTTGAAAAACAAGATCGGTTAAACCAAAACTGAAAACCAAAATATGAAACGTGTGTGTGTTGTGAACTTGAGCATATCACACTATCTAGTCTTTACAAATGGATCTAAAAACAAAACTAAACTATGTACTGAAGTCTTCTTGACGAACTCCGTCTTCAAGCCGACTCGATCCAAGCCGTGATCCACCGAGCTTTACTCCAACAAGTGCTAGATATGACTTTGTTGTTCGGGCTCTTGAATCACCATGTGAGAAGCTCCAAAACTCCTTTGTTGAAGATAATCACCTACTAATATCTTGGTTAAGTATCTGAAACTAAACATCACAAGAATATTAGTAAACATAACTACATGAGTTAATCATCATCAAAACTAGAGTGGAAGGCTTTGGGCCAACGATCTCCCCCTTTTTGATGATGACAAAACTCATGGAGTTATATATGCATAGATTAAAGTTAAGCTTCAAAGAAGCTCCCCCTTAACTCATGCATAATAATATATGGCAATGTAGCACATGAATCTAAACAAACATGTATGCAAATATAAGGATACAAACATGCATAAACAAGCATGAAACACATCAAATCCTTTTTCTCCTATTTGTAAAACAAAGTAATATGCATAAATAAGAAATCTTTTTCAAAAAATGCATATACAAAACATGCATATATACTAAAATACTTCTCTCCCTTTTTGTCAATCATCAACAAAGGGGTTAAAGTAAACATAAAAATAATGTTCTCCCCCACAAAGAGGTGAACTCAAATCAATCAATAAAGAGTTATATGCGATATACATTCATGAAGAGGAAGACGCTAAGTTAACTTCCCTATATACATGCATTACATGAAGAAAGGATGACAAGACCTAATTCACATAACACATAATATGCAATGCATAAGAAGAGATATAAAGCTCCCCCTACACACGTATACTGCATAAAGAAGAGTTGTCAAGCTCCTCAATATAAGATACACTCAACATGAATCTATATGTAGAAGAGATGTTAAGCTCTCCTTGCATATAGGCAATATAAATCAAAACATTTTTAATTTTCTTATTAAAACAAAATTTTGAGATATCTTAGTAAATCAAATTTTAAGATATCAATTGTATATAAACATTACAAATTTTGAATTTTTTGTTGAAGTTGAAACATTTTTGTATCTTGATACCAATGAAAAGTATGGATACCAATTGAAATAAATAGATCAATATAGTGCACATGATACCAAATTGAAGGTAAACAAATAAACATCTTGATACCAATTGAAAGTATTTTTCATTTTGAACAAATGATACCAAGTTAAAATCAATATTCATTTTTCAATTATTTTTCATCGTAAAGTATGGGAGTGAAAATTAAAGGTAAACAAATACCAATTGAAAGATAAAATACGAATTTTCTCCCCCTTTATGAAATACCAAATAAAACGATGCATAAGCTTGTATTAATACACCGATTGAAAAATATTCAATTGAGATAAGATAGTCATAAAAAATCAAGCTTAGCATACCCAAAATTTGTGTTTTCATATATATCTTTGAGCACAAATAAAGCATATATATGTATAAAAAGTTAGATACCAATCGAACTTGATACTATATGAAGTGTAAACATACATATATCAAAAACATTTTTATTAGTATACAAAAAAAAGTCAATATTGATACCAATTGGAACAATCCAATGATTGAAAACATAATATGATCAAGTGTATAACTCATATTTCTTACCACCCATTTCTTGCACTAGTTCAAAATGATTTTCAACAATGAGCATACAAGGTATGGTCGCCCAACCAACCGCCCTTAAATTGGTAGGGTTTTTCAAAAATTGGTTTAAAGACAAAGTATGTTTGAAAAACTCTACCATATGAAGAATACGAACTAGTTATATGAAAAATTTGTAAACTAGTACGAAATCCTTTAAGTAAGAAATAAAACAAAATTATATTCATGAAAAACATGTAAATCACATGATCATTAAATACTCAATGGTCTATAAAGCACAAATTGTACTCATGAAAACAAAATCATGAGAAAACATTTAAATGATGTGAGTATACAAGTTATGTGAAACACATTATCATGAAAATAGTCAATTAAGCTCAAAATTCCTTAAAATATGAAAATCATCAAAACAATTTAATCTTCAAGGTATATGTATGTCATGCACAAACTAAAGTATGCATACACAACCAAACATAGCGAGTCCACAAAAGTATATGCATAAAGGCAAGTGGCTCAAGGAATGTATATGTATAGCTAATAGTTTAGACAAGATGAACATATACATGAAGTTAAAACACAAACATGAAAAACATGTACAAAATGGGAATACAAGTCAAATGTATGAATCATTAAAACTAGACATACGAGTACATCTAATGGGTACAAATGAGTGTTCAAGTAAAAGACATATAATGGTCTATTTGTGGCTCACTAGTTGTACAAGTATATATCCTAGTTTTAATGAAAACTAACTTTCAAATAAGTAATCAACACATGAAGCATCAAAATAAAAACTCATATGATCATTATGTATATGCACATGCACAGATCTAGGACATACACATTAGTTAAAAATAAAGTGAGAATACTAAATATAAATCCATATAAAACATGGGTGTCTCAAATAACTAAATATGTGTATCACTAATCTAATAATCATGGCATATGACATAATGAACATTAAAACATGACATGCTAGAAATCAACAATAAGATAAGCATGTAAATATAAATGAGGAGTAAGGGATAGTTACCAAAACAATAAGGGCAACTCTCCATGTCTCCAAAACAAGGTGGTCCTCCCACCAAACTCCTCTTGAAAGTGATGCAACCAAAATGTCCTCATAAAGCTCGGAACGCATCCACTTAAAGGTACCATTGCTTTCACGTCATGCGAGAGCCCACACCTACATCAAATACAATAAGGGTGGTCTTTGGTACCCACACTCTTTTGGGTCCATGGGGGTTAGTTCCTTTCCTAACCTAAACAAATTTAGTTGCTAAATTTGAATCTGTTGGCCCAAAGGCCATTACCCCAAAGTTTTGATGATAACAAACTATATGTAGTTATGTTTTAACAATTTTGTTTAAATGAGTTTCAGGTAAAAATCATAGGTTGATTGACGGCTCCTACACAAGACTCACATATTTGAAAGCCGCAAAGATTTGGATCCCAGAGCCTAGCACAATAGAAGAGCACCAGGATCAAACAAGTTGAAGACTACTACAAGATTTGTATTTTCCATTTTAGTTAGGATTTATAGTCTATTTTGTCAAAATTGAGATAATAGAGGTTGATAACTTTGGGATTGTCACACACACACATTTGATATTGCTTCGTGCTTACAAACAAGTTTTTATTACAAAATTTCTAACCAAGTTTCGGAAAAACAAAGTTTGGAAAAATCGGTTTTTGGAAAAACAAGTTTTTGCAAAAACCGTTTTCATTTAGAAAAAGGATTTTTATCAAAATAAAGTTCAAATCTTTTTGGTGTTGATCTATGATCACACCCTAGTCCTTATAAGCCCTAGAACTCTATTTTGTGTATGCCTATCTAAAGAAGTTTTATCGGAAAAATTTAGACTTCAAAAAGTTTTCAAAAACCTGACTTTTGCCCTTGTCCGGTCGACCGCTGGCAGAGCAGAATTGCTCTGTCGGTCGACCTTGTAGGTCGACCGACATGCACCATTGTGCATGTGTGCACATCGATCGGCCGGAACGGTCGACCGAGAGCAAGAGCAGTGCTCTCTGTTTTTTCTCGATCGGCCGGACCGGTCGACCGACAGAGAGAACTCACTCTCTGTTTGGGACTTTGGTCGATCAGCCTGGTCAATCGCTTTCCCAATGGTCGAAAATCCGACCGTTGGCGGTCGACCGACCCGGTCGACTGACAGCAGTCAGAATCTGCTGACAGATTCCAACAGCTATTTTTCTGATTTGATTTGTGTTGGGATTTTTCCCAACGAATCTCTTGGCCCTTGTAAACCAGTTTTCATCCCCTATAAATAGAGGGAGTGTTGTACAACTAATATCAACAAGATTTATAAGTTAAAGATCAAAAGTTTTCAAAAATTTAGCCTTTAAGAAATAAGCTTTCATTGAGTCAAATTTCCAATCCTTTTAGCTTGAAGCCTTCCTCTACTTCTCTTCTAAATTTGTGCACTACACAATCCCAAAAGTTTCATCTCCACATCTTGGTTATAGGGTTGTGCAAGTGAGCCATTGTTTGTGGTCAAGTGTTGATCACCTTTTTCTTCATATTGAGAAGTTGTAGAGGTTGCGGCCTCAGGCGAGCTAGTGAGCTCCTAGTTGGTATTGCGGCACCCTGAGAAATGACAAGTGTATCTGAAGAGTTCTAGTGAGAACTTGTATTTGACGATCCGGTGGGATCAAGCATAGTGGAAATCCTTCATCATGTTGAAGGCGGGGACGTAGAGCAGTGGCTCGAACCTCGAAACATATTCTCGTGTTTGCGATTGTCCACTTATCTCTAAACTCTCTCTCTCCTTTACTTGCTTTATTATTTGTATACTCTCTTTCAAGTCTTTTTATTATTTTTGCTTATTGTTAAATAGTTTTTAATCCGCATTATTTGTCACTTAGTATAGCCTTCACCTATTCACCCCTCTCTAGGTGATTTCAATTGGTATCAGAGCCTAACCCTAGCATTTGGTTAACCACCTTAGGGAGATCCTAACTTTTGGCTATATCTAATTGTTACATTTGTTGTGCATTATACTTGTATTCATGGCATCTGTTGACTTTTCTAGCATCAAGTCCCCACCCAAATTTGATGGATTGAACTTCCCTATTTGGAAGGTCAAAATGAACCTTTTCCTAAAATCCCTAGGAGTTAGAGTTGCCAAGTCTATCACCAAAGAATTTATTGAACCTCTCACTGATGAGAAAACATGGTCCGAAGATACCTCGAAGGACTATGAGGCCAATGCTAGAACCCATATGCACTCACCCAAGCTTTAAATGAAGATGATCTTTCACGCATCATTAACTGCAAATCTGCTTTTGAAGTATGGAATGTTCTTATTGTTACTCATGAGGGAACGTCTCAAGTCAAGAGATCTAAATTTAACTTGCTCCATTCTCAATATGAGAATTTTTATATGCTTGATAATGAAGGCATAGATGATATGCTCACCCGTTTTACCAAGATTACTAATGCTCTATCTTCTTTAGGTGACAACATCGATAATGACCAAAAGATCCGGAAGGTCATTAGAGCTCTTCCCAAGTCTTGGGAAGTCAAGGCTACCACCCTCAAGGAGCTAAATGATAGGGAGGAGATGGACTTCTCCGGCTTCATCGGCAATCTCAAAACCCATGAGATGGAGATGAAGGTAAGAGAAGAAAGGGAGACACCAAAGAAGAAAGCCCTTGCTTTCAAGGCCGTTCCATCCACCCATGATGAAGAGGATTCATCGGAAGACTACGATGAAGACTTTGCCATGCTCATAAGGAAGGTGGGCAAAATGTTCTATAAAAAGGGTAGATAAAGCAACTTCCGAAGAGGGATACCTCGAGGAAGATTTGAAAAGAAGAGAGAGGAACCAGGTCCGTGTTTTCATTGCAAGAAGACGGGACACCTAATTGCCGATTGCCCCTCTCTACAAGCTACTACCTCCAAGAACGGGCAAAAGAAGAAAAAGGCGATGGTGGCCACGTGGGATGACTCGGAGTCGGAATTCGAAGAGGAGATCAACGCCGCTCACATGTGCTTCATGGCACATGGCGATGATGCTTCCAAGGTATGTCCAGAAAACTCTATAGATGATGAAGACTTAACTATGGATGAACTTGCACATTTTTTTTAAGAATTACAAAGTAGGTATGAAATTTCTCAAGCTCAAAATAAAAAATTGAAAAAGGAAAATGATTCTTTAAAAGGTAAATTTTAACCTGTTTTAAAAGAGAAAAATGAATTATCAAATTCTTTTGAGAAAATGAAAAAGGATTTCAAAAAATACAAAACATCTTGCAAAGGAAAAAGCCCTATTTCTACTTGTAATAAAATGAATTTTTAGAGATCCAAAACGTATTGAAGTTTTGGATACAACTTTAAAGAAATGTGCTTTTGACATCAAAAATTTGCATCTATGTTTCCTAAAGGAAAATCCCAAGGGAAACATACTCATCACCATGCATCAAACACACACAAGCATGCACACTCACACAAACATGCATTTATATATGATAGAATTTATACTTGTGCTTATTGTGGCGACAAAGGCCATTTAGAAAAGTTTTGTTATGCTAAGCTAAACTTGTTAAATAAAAATGTTTGGGTTCAATAAAACACTAACCCTATAGGACCCAAAAAGATTTGGTTACCAAAAGATACGCCAAACTTGATTAATGCAGGTGTGTCGTCTTCCTGCAAGAGTTAGGGGGAGATGGTGCCCGGGTGGTGGATGCATCAACGCTCAACGAACACATCGTCGCTTGCTTCACTATCGAAGAGGCACCCATTTTTAGAGAATACCTATGGTTTGGTAACTTCTCCACAAAAATTTCTTTTTATGCATAGGATTGCTAGTTACACTTTTGTGATAATGTACCATATGTAAACTTGCATATCCAATTGCTTATATCTTTGCCATGATTGAGAATATATTCATGTTTCTTTGCCATATGTTATTTGTCCACATATCAAGATTTTGTTAACTTAATGTTTTATATGAATTTTGTCAAAATAAAAATCTTAACCAAATTAAGTAAATAACTAGAGATGGCAATTGCGTGCCTCAACTCTTATCTAGAGGAATGTCGAGGAGAAGTTCAGAACCCTTAACAGGATATTCGGCTTCAACATCACTTATTTATCGCTTTATTAATAAATGGAAATAAATATAAATAAAAATGAATATAATTTTTTTTGTTTTTGTTTTTCATGCCAAGAAAGATTTAAATTGTTTCAACATCATTTTTATGATTTTCCAAGATATATATACATTTTTGATTAAAAAGGATATTAAATTAAAAACCCAAAATTTAAAAACTGTTTTCCTCTCTGTTTTTAGTATGACCGGTCGACCGACCCGGTCGACCGATCTGGCCTGGCATAGGCCCGGTCGACCGACCCGGCCGACCGACTCGACCGACTGAAAATCGAGTGCTCTCGGTTTCCACCGGTCGACCGGCCAGGTCGACCAGAAGTCGGGTTTGCTGTTTTTTACCCGATTCTATATAAAACCCTAACCCCCTAAATCCTTCTTTTCTTCATCTTCCACCGCCTCCTACTCCTCAAATCTTCTCTTCTCTTAACCCTACACCCTCTCAAACCCTATTTTCTCTCTCAAATCTCTCAAAATCTTCCATAAATATTTGGAAAATAGTCTCAGGCTTCAGATCACGACCCGAATTGAGAAATTCCACTTGATTTTCAGGTATAATCTTTCTTTTCCCTAAATCTCTTATTTCCTTATTATCTCTTGATAATTTCTTGATTCTATTGTTTAGATCTCTCCTTTTTCGTGCCTAATCTAACTAAATCCTTCAATCATGTCCAAAAGAACTAGATTTGAAAAGGGGAAAACCTCTCTATCTTCATCCTTCCCTTTTGTATCACAAAATGCATCATATAGATATATCATTATTTCTACAAAAAATGTGAACTCTGGTAGATCTGTTGTGCTTAATGATTTTGAACATCTAAATCTTGCATCTATTCTGAGATCCTGTTCCTTAGAATTTTTTGTCACTATTAGGGAACCTATTTATCCTTCCCTAGTGCATTATTTTTACTCAAATCTCACCTTTGAACAAAACCATATTAGATCCAAAGTCTTGGTAGAGATATTGATATCACCCTTCAAGAATTTGCACATCATCTTCACCTCTCCTGTGAGGGGGAAGACATTTATAACCTTGATTTGCATGATTTTGTTTATCCTGACGGTGAGTCTGCCCACACCGCCTTCACATTGCTTCATGATGATGATAACCTAGGTTTAGTTAGGAACGAGGAGATGAAGTACTACACTCTCACCGCCCAGGTCCTAGCCAAGATCGTGTTCTATAACCTCCTGTCAAAATCAGGAGAATATAGTCACGCTAGGGGTTCTGCTCCTCTTGTCATCTACTGCCTTCTGCGAGGTATTAGAATTAACATCCCTAGGCTCATCATCAACTATATGACGTCTGATCATCTTCTGATCCCAAACTGGCACTTGCCCTTTGAGATGCTCATTACACATCTTTTGAAGCAATTAAACTTTGATCTTTCCTCTGAACGGTCGGTTGAACCGTCAGTTGACATCAACAGCACCCTCCTCAAAAGGATGCGTGCTAGGGAGCATCCTCCTGCTCCTCAGCCGCAGCCTATCTTCCCTGCTGTTCATGTCCCTACATCCTCCTATGGCTCTTCTGCTCCCTCCGATCCCTATCTTGCCTTATCCTCTCAGTTTCAGGAGCACCGCCAGCAGCTTTCTGTTGAGATAACCTCGCATCGCCAGCAAATTTCTGCTGATTTGACCGAGCATCGCCAGCAGATTTTCGCAGAGATGACCGCACATTATCAGCGGATGGAGTAGCGTTTGGATGCTGATCTTCGCTATATCTATGATTCCATGCGCTATATGCATGACTGTCTCGGCGGTATCTACCAGAAGTTTTATTGGCCGGTTCCTCTTTCTTCTGATCGTGCTAGGCCACTTCCTTCCATCGGCCCTCCATTTTCTGCCAGGACTCCTTCTGTTCCACCACCGCCATCTACTTCACAGACGGACCCTGATTTTGGTGGACATGATTCTGATGAGCAGTGACCCTTTTTGATGATGTCAAAAAGGGGGAGAGATATCTGGGGAGTTAGAGTTATTTGAGTTATTTTTGTGTTTATTTTCTATGTTATTTTTCTACATGTATTTGGACACATTTTGTGTTTGGTGTTTGTGGACATGTGTTATGTGATATGGTTTTGAGGTTGGCATGAACCTCCTGTCTTGTATTGATATTTGTGGACATGTGATCTTTTTAGTATGATATGGCAGTTATCTTTCTTATCTCCATGTGTTATATGTGATTGGTTGTATCTTGTATTTATGCTATTATTGACCCAATCATCTATTTTTGGAGGATGGAGGTATTTCTGGATGGATGGAGGTAACCATGTATGCATACACTTCTATATCTCTGTATCTTTGGTATCCATAGATGGTTGGCATATGTGTCATTTTCATATCCTATACATGCATGTGTTATGCATGTACATCTCTTTATCAGATTATTTTATATCCATGTGTTAAGGGGGAGCTTCACTTGAAGTCTCCACCCAAAATATTTATAATAACTCTATATGTTTTGTCATCATCAAAAGGGGGAGATTGTTGGCCCAAAGGCCATTACCCCGAAGTTTTGATAATAACAAACCATATGTAGTTATATTTTAACAAGTTTGTTTAAATGAGTTTCAAGTAAAAATTATAGGTTGATTGACGGCTCCAACACAAGACTCACACATTTGGAAGCCTCAAAGATTTGGATCTCAGAGCCCAGCACAATAGAAGAGCTCCAGGATCAAACAAGTTGAAGACTACTACAAGATTTGTATTTTCTATTTTAGTCAGGATTTATAGTCTATTTTGTCAAAACCGAGATAATAGAGGTTGATAACTTTGAGATTGTCACACACACACACATTTAATATTGCTTCATGCTTACAAACAAGTTTTTATTACAAAATTTCTAACCAAGTTTCGAAAAAACAAAGTTTGAAAAAATCGGTTTTGGAAAACAAGTTTTTGGAAAAACCGTTTTCATTTAGAAAAAGGATTTTTACCAAAATAAAGTTCAAATCTTTTTGGTGTTGATCTATGATCACACATTGGTCCTTATAAGCCCTATAACTCTATTTTGTATATACCTATCTAAAGAAGTTTTATCGGAAAATTTTAGACTTCAAAAAGTTTTCAAAAACCTGACTTTTGCCCTTGTCCGGTCGACCGCACGGTCCACCGCTGGCAGAGCAGAATTGCTCTATCGGTCGACCGACATGCACCATTGTGCATATGTGCACATCGGTCGACCAGAACAGTCGACCGAGAGCAAGAGCAGTGCTCTCTGTTTTTCTCGGTCGACCGGACCGGTCGACCGACTGAGAGAACTCACTCTCTGTTTCGGACTTTGGTCGACCGGCCCGGTCAACCGCTTTCCCAACGGTCGAAAATCCGACCGTTGGCGGTCGACCGGCCCGGTCGACTGACAGTAGTCAGAATCTGCTGACAGATTCCAACAGCTATTTTTTTGATTTGATTTGTGTTTGGGATTTCCCCCAACGAATCTCTTGGCCCTTGTAAACCAGTTTTCATCCCCTATAATAGAGGGAGTGTTGTACAACTAATATCAATAAGATTTACAAGTTAAAGATCAAAAGTTTTCAAAAGTTTAGTCTTTTAGAAAAAAGCTTTCAATGAGCCAAATTTCCAATCCTTTTAGCTTGAAGCCTTCCTCTACTTCTCTTCTAAATTTGTACACTACACAATCCCAAAAGTTTCATCTCCTCATCTTGGTTGTAGGTTGTGCAAGTGAGCCATTGTTTGTGGTCAAGTGTTGATCACCTTTTTCTTCATATTGAGAAGTTGTAGAGGTTGCTGCCTCAGGCGAGCTAGTGAGCTCCTAGTTGGTGTTGCGGCACCGTGAGAGAGAACAAGTGTGTCCGAAGAGTTCTAGTGAGAACTTGTATTTGACGATCCAGTGGGATCAAGCGTAGTGGAAATCCTTCATCGTTTTGAAGGCGGGACGTAGAGCAGTGGCTCGAACCTCGAAACATATTCTCGTGTTTGCGATTGTCCACTTATCTCTAAATCTCTCTCTCCTTTACTTTCTCTATTATTTGTATACTCTCCTGCAAGTCTTTTTATTATTGTTGCTTTTGTTAAATAGTTTTTAATCCGCATTATTTGTCACTTAGTATAGCCTTTACCTATTCACCCCCCCTCTAGGCGATTTCAGAATCATGTACACGATCATAGCAAAACTTAGCAAGGTGGCCCTTACGTCCACAATATGTACAAGTGTACACATGAGCATACAATGTGTGATGTACATGAGCGTGCAAAGCATGTGTATGCCGTGTATGGTGTGCATGTAAAGATGGAACTTGTTTCTTTTGAAACATAGATTCCAAACGTGAGTGGTTCATGGCACAATGGCTCAAAGTGGAGCCCAAATAATCAACACTTTTCTTCAAAACATTTATATCATTTTTAATACTTGAAGATAAAGTGGAGCATGCAATATGTGAGCTAGATGGTGACTCTATACTAGCATGGCAAACATGTGAATCAATATCAAGTTTCAAAGATTCATTTTCATTTAAGCAAACTTCTAAATCTTTTGAAATAGAATCAATTTTTATTTTTAAAGAATCATTCTCTTGTAAAGAAAAATCAAGTTTTAAAGACAAGTTTTCATTTTTCTTTAAAATATCATTACAATCATTTTTATTTTTCAAAACTCATTTTTATCTAGGGCAAGGTCTAGTTGGGATTTAAGTGAGTTACATTCACTTGAAATCTCTTCCTTCTCTTGCAAAACATTCTCAAGTGTAGAAGAGAAATTTTTATTTTCTTCTTTTAAACCAATATTATCCTTTTTCAAAAGTTTATATTTTTCAAGTAATTTTTCACACCTTTTAGCAAGTTCATTATTTATGGCTTGAGCCTCCATACACTCATTGCAATAGGAACTAGAATTAGCATCTAGTTGAGTTTCCGATTGTACCTCAAGGGAGTCATTCCCTTGGACCATGAAGCAATGTTCGTCGGACTTGTCTTTCCTAGATCTCCTCTGCTTATCGATAATATTTGGTAGCTCGGGAGAAGTCAAAATGCTTCATACTGCAAAAACCGAATCATAGTGAGAAAACACATGTAAATAATCTTTATGAAGAGATGCTCTAAGTGCCTTTAGGGCTATAGCATTGGCCTCTATATGCTTGCTATTACTAGTGTAGGAATCTTTGGTAATGGCAAAGTAAACATGCAAGTCTAGGGTTTTTAAATGACAACTCATAAGAACCTTCCATATGTCAAGTCTAGAGATATCAACTTGGGAGGAACATCCATGAGTGCAAACTATATGTGTGCAAATGCAAATACAAATGAAGATTAGCAGAACCAAGATCACACTCCTAGGTGGTTAAACCAAATATCAGGAGCGTAGGCTCTGATACCAATTGAAGGTACACCTAGAGGGGAGTGAATAGGTGTACGGCTAATCTAATGAACTAAATGCCGAAATTAAAACTAAATTGCAACAACACTTAATGCAACCAACGAGTGTAGCCGAATTCCCGGTGAAGGGCTCTGGACTAACTCCTCTTGATTCCTCTGAATAAGAGTTGAGGCGCTATATAAAGCTCTCGTGGTTAAGCACAAGTAAGGCACACACAAACAAGCCAAGCATAAATGAATGTATGATAATATAAATGATGCAAGGCACAATACAATAGAGAGAGTTAGAGTCAATAGATCAAGCGCAAACAACAAGATTTGTTTCGAGGTTCGAGCACCCAGCTCTACATCCTCGCCTTCACCCAGAAGGATTTCAAATCCACTTGTCCATATAGGACTCTCACACAGGGAACCTCCACTGAGGATTTGGGATAATTATAATATGGAGTACACAACTCCTCTCTCAACCAAAACAACCTCTACACTTAGAGGCTAGGCACAAAGCCACCAGAATATCAATCTCACAAATGAGGGATAAGCACAAAGCCAAACAAGGATCACCTCACACTTGAGGGATACAACCCAATTACACAACCTCCTCTACACTAAGAGGGAAAGGCACAAAGCCAAGCAATGATAAGGGTTTACAACTTGGTGGTATATCTCGACCACAAACCAATTTCTTTTCCACAAATACAAGGATCCTATAGAGAGGATAGAATGATAAGCTCTAGTGTGGAAAACAAAGTGTTTTTAAAAAAGAAAATCACTTAGGAAACTCTCCGAAAAGATATAGAATTTTAGATCAAAAACAATTCCCAAAAGACTATTTTCTTTGAAATAACAAAACACTTTAAAAACAAATAGAGAATAGGAATTTGAACTCAAAAACTTTTTGCTGTAAAACATTTAGGAAGTAGGAAAATTTAGCTCTGAAAATCCTTAGAGAAAACCTCTCTCAAATGGGGTTTTTATAGCCTCTTTTAAAAACTAGCCGTTGCAGCCAAAAATGGTCAGAATTGACCATCCGGTCGACCGCCCGATCGACTGGCCAACGGTCTAAATTTGACCGCTAGCGACTATCGGTCGACCGCCCGGTCGACCGCGCCTAGAACCAGAGAGCAACGGCTCTCTGGCTGGTCGACCGCCCGGTCGACCGGAACAACCCGAAGTGGGTTGCTTTCAGTCGGTCGACCGCTCGATCGACCGGCCCAAAAGCTGGCTGCGTGCACGTGCCTTGTGCACGTCCAGTCAATCAGAACGGTCGACCGGCTCCTGGTCCGGTCGACCGGTCGGTCGACCTCCAGGACCTGGCAGAAACAGTTTTGGGACTGAAAAACTGGGTTTAAATTTTTAAAATAAATCCCATAAAACTTCTAAAATTTCACAAAAATAAGTTCTAACATTATATTTGATATACAAACATGTGTAAAAAATTTCAACACATATTTCAAACTTTTTGAACCATTTTCGTGACTTAAAAATTTTGCCGAAAACCAAAATCCGTATTTTCTAAAACTTGGATTTTTCAAATGGATATCTGATATTTTCAAAACTCATCCAAATACAAAAACATGATATTTAAACAACTTTTAGGCATGTAGTATATGGATATACTCCAATATACATATAAAGATATATATCAATGTTTTTGATATTAAATCCGAAAATATGTTTCGTTAAAACACAAAACTCCAAACACATGAATAGGCATATCAAAATAAGTTTGTCTAAGTCTATGAAGTATACATGTATATAGAACAATTCTAATATACATTAAACCATGTAAACTTCTTTTGAATCTATCTATTCATGAAAACCAAGATCGGTTAAACCAAAACCGAAAACCAAAACATGAAACGTGTGTGTGTTGTGAACTTGAGCATATCACACTATATAGTCTTTACAAATGGATCTAAAAACAAAAATAAACTATGTACCAAAGTCTTCTTGACGAACTCCGTCTTCAAGCCGAGTCGATCCAAACCGTGACCCACCAAGCTTGACTCCAACAAGTTCTAGATATGACTTTGTTGCTTGGGCTCTTGAATCACCATGTGAGAAGCTCCATAACTCCTTTGTTGAAGCTAATCACCTACTAATATCTTGGTTAAGTATCTGAAACTAAACATCATAAGAATATTAGTAAACATAACTATATGAGTTAATCATCATCAAAACTAGAGTGGAAGGCCTCTGGGCCAACAGAAACACAGTCCTAACAACGAAAGGCCCCTGTCCATCTTGATTTCAACTTTCCTGGAAAAGGTGAAGTCTAGAATTATAGAGTAAGACTTTTTGTCCTTAGACAAAAGTTTTTCTCATGATGAACTTATCATGAAAAACCTTAACCCTCTCTTTCATAATTTCGTATTTTCATACGCCTCGTTCCTTAACTCCTCAATTTTGAAAATTTATAATTTTCGAAGCGTACCAGCCTTATCTAGATCAAAATTCAGCTGCTTAATTACTCATAAGGATCAGTGCTCTAACTCGACAGGAAGGTGACAAGCCTTTACAAAGACTAGCCTATAAGGAGACATCCCTAAAATCATTTTAAAGGAGGTCTTATTTGCCCATAAGGCATCAACCAATTTAGTGAACCAGTCTTTTCTGTTTTGATTCACAGTTATCTCCAAGATAAGTTTAACTTGTCTATTTGAGACTTCTACCTGCCCACTAACTTAGGAATGGTAAGGTGTGGATAGCTTGTGTGTTATGGCATATTTTTGCATAAGAGCTTCAAAAGTTATATTGCAAACATGTGCACCATTATCACTAATTATGGCATGAGGGGTTCCAAAGCATGATAAAATGTTTTCTTTTAAGAACTTGACAATAAATTTGTTGTCATTTATCTTGCAAAGGATGGCTTCAATCCATTTGGATACGTAATCCACAGCCAACAAGATATATTGGTACCCAAATGAATTAGAAAAGGGACCCATAAAGTCAATGCCCCAAACATCAAAGAGTTCAACTTTTAGAATTGGGTTTAAGGGCATCACATTACGTTAGAATCTTTTCTATCATTTGACATCTTGTGCACATTTTGCAAAAGTCAAATGTGTCTTTAAACAAAGTGGGCTAATAGAACCCACTCTGTAGAACTTTTTCGGCTTTTTTGGGGGACCTAAGTGTCCACGGCATGCAAGTTTATGACAAAAGGCTAGAACACTCTTTAATTCCTCATCGAGAAAAAGCTAAGGTCGAGAAAAAGCTAAGGTTCCTCCCAGATGAAATATCAGACTTGAGCTAAGAAACAATGTACACCTTATTTTTACCAATGGGATGGGGTTTGGTTTGTGACTAAGTAGTAACTATGTCAGCATATCATGATTCCTTAATATTAGCTAGAGTTATTCATCAGAGAAGTTATCATTGATTGGCAACTTGTTGGAAGGGGCGTTTGGAACACGAGAGAGATGATCGACGACGACATTTTTGACACCCTTTTATCTCAAATTTCGAGATCAAACTCTTGGCGAAGGAGGATCCAACGAATGAGTTAGGACTTCGTATCCATTTTGAGTATGAGGTATCGAAGTCCAGAATGGTCGGTGATTATCGTGGTTTTGGTCCCAAGTAGGTATGGACGAAATTTCTCCAATACGAACACTACTGCCAAGAATTCTTTCTCGGTTGTAGTATAGTTCACATGGGCATCATTAAGCGTCCTACTTGAATAGTAGATTACATGTTACTCGTTATCTATGCATTGTCCTAAGATAGCGCCTCTGGCAAAATCAGAAGCATGGCACATAATCTCAAATGGTTTTGACCAATCGGCGCAGAGATAAGTTTCATTTTGAGCTTTTTCCAGGCGTTAAGACATTCATCATTGAAGATGAAGGGTAGGTCTTTAGATAAAAGGCTTGTTAAGGGTCTAGCAATTTTGCTAAAGTTCTTGATGAACCTACGGTAGAAACCAGAGTGTCCTAAGAAGAAACGGATATCTTTCACACATTTGGGTGTGGAAAGCTTGGTTATGACCTCTATCACCGCTTTATCCACTTTAATTCCTTTTCTAGAGATCTCATGACCTAAGATAATCTTATGTTGTACCATAAAGTAGCACTTTTCTCAATTTAAGGTCCAAATTCTTTTCTGTGTATTGTTTGAGCGCAAGTTCTAGATGATGGAGGCATTGGTCGAAAGAGTCTCCATAGACGGAGAAATCGTCCATGAAGATCCCTAACAAATTTTCAACCATGTCCCGGAATAAGCTTAACATGTAATGTTGAAATGTTGCGGGGGCATTGCATAAACCGAAAGGCATTCAATGATAAGCAAAAGTCCCAAATGAACATGTGAAGTTATTTTCTCTTGGTCCTCTGGGGCTATGGGGATTTGGTTATACCCTAAGTAACCATCCAAGAAACAGTAATACTCGTGGCCAGCTAATCGTTCAAGCATTTGGTCGATAAATGGAAGAAGAAAATAGTCTTTGCGAGTGGCAGCATTTAACTAACGATAGTCAATACAAACTCGAATCTTTATATGTAGTCTTGTTTGAACTAACTCTTGTTTGTCATCTCTACCACTGTAAAACCTGATTTCTTAGGTACCGCGTGGACTAGGTGATCGAGGGAAAATCGCGCACAAAAAGTGTATATTTTGAAGTTTAAGATTTAAAGTGTGTGTGCTTTAGCTTCCTCGATACTTCCGTTATAGCATAAAGGCTAAAACGAGTCAAATCCACAAGGATGGGAGGTGATAGAAGCTTTACCGGTTGATTCACGTGTGTGTTAAAAGTTCTTCAAAGTTTTAAAGAATGAAAAGAAAAGAAAACAAAGAATAGAAAAAGAGAAGTGTACGATGAAAATAAAGAAGTGGGAAACATAGAAAAGAATGATTTTTGTGGTTTTTGATATTTCTAAAATAAAGTGAAAAAGAAAGAAAACTCACGGCTACTAACTAGACTCCACCAACACACTAACCTCTTAGTGATAGTTGCCTCACATGTATCATTGGCCATCACTAGTCCTTCGTTCAAGAGCGATTCAAAGCATGACCCATATGTAACCCATCACAACCCAACTCAACAAAACAAGTTCAAGCTACACTTAAACCATCAAAACTAAAGGTAAGCATGGAGTACAGTAATGTTAGCATGTTAAAGACTTAGGAAGTAAGAGTGTTAGATTCATCATCATGAGCCATCAATGGCTCTTGCAAGAGCAAGGCCAAATCGAGGCTATTAGATTCATATGGATTATCAAATAAGAAGTTAGATTAGTTGGTGGTTAGTAGTTAGTTTCCATTAGAGAAAAAACTAGCTAAACATGTAAAAAAAGTTAGATAGAAAACAAAGAGAGGTAAAGAGAGCACCTTTGATAGTTTGTCAACTTCTATTACAAGCCCTCTTGCATTCCACTCATGTATCACTCTTTCTTCTAATACAAGATCTAAAATAAATGAAAAATACAAAGAGGAAGAAGAAGAACTAACCTAACCTAAACTAAACTATAACATGAAATAAAAAAATACCCTAAACTCTGTATATCTTGCTGAAGGAGACTTCAGGGAGTATTTATAGGCACCAGGGGAACAGGGGCTAGGGGACAACCCCTAGCACGAAGCAAGCCGCGCGCCGCGGCCGTACAGCCGCGAAAACGCGGAGCCGCATTTTCGCGGCCATAAAGTGGCCGCGCGCGCAGTCCTTTTTGTCTCCTGTCAGTTTTTGTGCCCGGTTTCTAGTTTACAGCCCTTGGTTTTGACAGAATCAGCCTCCTAGATTAATGGCTATCTTAATAGGCCTTTAATCACTAATTAAATGGTAATTTGGGTCTTCTTCTTCATTGCCCACCATGGACCTAAAATCAAGCAAGCAAAGCTTTATTAGCAGAATTTAATATGAAATAAATGTGAAGATTTGATAAAAATTATGCAAAATTAGAGACTAATCACACCCCCACACTTATCTTTTGCTCGTCCCGAGCAAAACAAAAAAAACTAATGAAATTATTACACGACTTTCGCAGGTGAGCAATTGCACTGAGCATGTGCAACAAGCCGTTAAACCTTTAGGTTTCCCCTAGAGGAGGAGTTTTGTCTCCTGAGGGTTTTCAGCAGATTACAGTCACAAAATCCATAAAGAAAGAAATCAAATGTTAGCATTTTGAATGCGCATTTTGAAATAGAGAAAAGTGTTGAAGTATTTTTATGAAAATATAAGTGATCTAAGATCATAAGTTAACCAGAAATTAATCTTTCTTAAACCAAGTCAAATGCAAAAAATCATGTTATAAATTAATTATAAGAATTTAAAATTGAACTGACTCTTTGATCTTTCATAAAACTCTTAGAAAACATGCACTTTGTGAACAGTGAAGATTTTTGGGATATCGACTCTAAGTTTCATGCCATTTGTTTATATTATTATATATATAATAATTTTTTTTCTTTTTCTTCCCTTAGTTTTCTTAGGCTTTCTTTTTTACTCGAATAGTGAGCCTTTAGTCGGTGACTCCCAAAGCAGATGATCTTAGGCACCAGATGAGAAAACATCCCTCGAACTTAAGGACTCGAGTAAAAAAGGCCACGAAACTAAAGGGGATTATCTATTTTTTTATCCACCGTTTTAGGTGTGAATAATCATACTTCCTGAGGCATAATTACCCAACTTCAATAATTGGTTTCTATTATCATAATAATAATAATTATTTTTTATATATTTTTTATGGCATTTTCAGTCTTTGTTTGAATCCACAAAATAAGTCTGGAGTGTATAAATCTATGGCAAAAAATTCAAGATCACATTATCTTTTCAATTTTACTTTCTTATCCTAAAATTTAAACAAGATCTATTATTTTGACTTGGTTTAAAATTTCATAATTCTATGTCTTCCTAATTCCTAATATAATCTTAATTTTCTTAAATAAATTAAAGCTATTTATCTTGTTTTAAAAAGTTTTGTAAAAAGAAAAGAACAGAGTTTTTATATAAAAGATTTTTTTATTTATTAAAAAGAAATGTAAAAGAAAGAAAATGTAAAACTAACTATGTTAGTAAACCCTCCCCGACACTTATCTCATGCATTGTCCTCAATGCATCGTGAATGTGTATATGCATGAAATAAAAGAGAAGAGAAGGAAAATTACCTCATGGTGGTGGCTCTGGTGGTGGTCTGATTGGGCTAAGCGTTGCTACCCAATCAAGATATCGTGGATCTTGTAGAAACCCACCAATGACCTCTTTAACATGACCCAATAAAAGAATGATTGATTGAATGGTCTTATTGAAAATTTTATCCCCATCTAATTTCCAATTTTTAAAAATAATTACTGAGTCATTTTCTTCAACATCCTTGTCCAATAATGAAGTGTGATTTTGGGAGATGATGGATTTGGACTCAAATGGTTCAAGAACAAAAACTGATACCGACTCGAGAATTTGACTCAGATCAAGCTGAGATTCAACAATGAGAGTCGAAATTGGTTCAAAAACAGGGTCAAAACCAAAGAATTGAAGTTCACACACTTTCCCAATCAATAAAGTGTGATCATAAGATATTGGTGATTCAATTTCACGATGTACGGGTATAGGATTCAATGTTGACTCCGGAATAGAGCAAAATCTGGTAAAGATATTGGAGTCATTTTTGAATCAAAAAGTGAAATGGAATTACTAACATGAGATTCGGGATCACATTCAGGTTCGATTTCAATTTCAGGAAAGGGATAACTTGCCAGAATATCTAGGCGACTTTCATAACTTGGAGTTTGGTCAAGTTCAAATGTGTGTTCTGAAATTGAATCTGGATTCTCAAAATGACATGATTCGTGGGTCCAATCAGTAGAGTTAGGGATATAAGATCGGTCAAAGGTTGACAAAAAAGACTTTCCTCGCTCTCATTGATCAATTCGCTCATAAGTGAGTCTAACCTACTGATAGGCCATGTAACAGAATTTGGATTCGGAATTATGTATCAAATATTCTTTGCAATTGGTTCTTCTTGAAAAGATGAGTATGGAAGTTGATTTTGAAAATTGTAGTGAAATTGTGATTTCATCGGATTTTGCAGTTGCTGCTCGGACTCACGCAAGGGTTCCATACTCAAGTCCAGTATTGAAGTTTGTTCATTTTGAATAGGTGAGACTGGAAAAGATGAGTAGAACTCTTGAAAATTTAGTTGAGATGATGAGTCCAACATGTTTTGCATTCTTTCACAAAAGACTTCCAAATGCTTTTCTAGCTCAGATGCTTCTTCAATTGGATGCTCTAGAAAAGGAACATGTGGAGTTTGATGTGGGAAGGATTGTGAATTGAGCAAATTTTGCATTTTTTGTAGGGACTCTTCCATACTCCTTTCCAAATCAGATATTTCTTCGGTTGGTGAAACAAGAAAAGGAGTACTGAAGCAAAATCGGGGAATAAACTTTGTGAAAATTATGGACAAGGCGGTTGAAAATTAGACTCGGGGGAGGTGAATCCCCATTGACTCTGTGAAGATTTGAAATTATTTTGAAAATTATGGTCTTATGTTAGGGATATGGGTTATATTGATCGGATAATCCCAATCCGGCATAAATAGTTGGTTCATGTTGTACATAGCCGGGTCAGAGTTATCTGAGTCAAATGAGGTGGGGGTGAAATATAGATTCATATTATAATTGAAAGAATTGTTGTTATTAAAATCCATATCACAATTTACAAAAAGAAAAACAAACAAACAAACAAACAAAGAAAAAGAAAAAGAAAATAAGTCTTTGGTAGGGTTGACTTAGACCTAGACGACTCCTAACTGGTTAGACTATCCACGGGGGGTATCTTGTCGGAAGTTGACCACGAGTTAATCGGCCAGGTAGGGGCAAGATCAGTGGGAGGTATCCGTGCCGAAGAAACGGGCCTAATTATGCCAAACCACTGTTCTTTGAGGTTTCGCCTCTCAATCCCCAGCCTTAGATACCGATTTCACAAGAGTCAACTTCTAACAACTTCTCCCTTAGGTCAATCTCCTAATTGAGTCCGAGATGTCCCTATGGGCCAATGTCTAGCAAGTTTTATTTAGGCTTGGGTTGTGTGAGTGGGGAGGTGATTTTTGGGCTAAGGGAGGATAATGACTTCCCACCTTATGTTGTATTGGGTGTTGCTCTTAAGTTAAATTTGTGCAAGTGTGCAATATAGATAAGAATGAACACAAAAAGCGAGTAAATCAATGAAGTATTTGTCCTATGCTATATGCAATGCCATGTGTACACCTTCTATCAATATCACAACAATACAAGAATAAAATACAGTATATTGGAATGAAAATTGACACATGCCTAGATGCAAATGTCCAAACCGTTTTAAAGCATCTGATTACTGTATTTTAATTCTTAAAATTATTTACAGTGTACAAGTAATATAAACAAAAATTAGCAGCAGAGTATATGAATGTACAAGAAGTTACCCGACCACACTTGAGCAAGTGTGGACTTCTGCAATGCTAAAACTTTAACCTACACACCAAAAAACAAAAAGAAAAGTTAATAAAAACGTGAAATCAAACTGTTCCCATCCCCGGCAACGGCACCAAAATTTGATCGAGGGAAAAACGCGCACAAAAAGTGTATATTTTGAAGTTTAAGATTTAATGTGTGTGTGCTTTGGCTTTCTCGATATATCCGTTATAGCATAGAGGCTAAAACGAGTCGAATTGACAAGGACGGGAGGCGATAGAAGCTTTACCGATTGATTCATGTGTGTGTTAAAAGTTCTTCAAAGTTTTAAAGAATAAAAAGAAAAAAAACAAAGAATAGAAAAACAGAAGTGTACGGTGGAAACAAAGAAGTGGGAAAAAATAGAAAAGAATGATTTTTGTGGTTTTTGATATTTCTAAAACAAAGTGAAAAAGAAAGAAAACTCACGGCTACTAACTACTAATAACTTCACCAACACGCTAACCTGTTAGTGATAGTTGCCTCACATGTATCATTGGCCATCACTAGTCCTTGGTTCAAGAGCGATTCAAAGCGTGACCCATATGTAACCTATCACAACCCAACTCAACAAAACAAGTTTAAGCTACACTTAAACATCAAAACTAAAGGTAAGCATGGAGTAAAGTAATGTTAGTTTGTTACAGAGTTAGGAAGTAAGAGTGTTAGATCCATCATCATGAGCCATTAATGGCTCTTGTAAGAGCAAGGCCAAATCGAGACTATTAGATTCGGATTATCAAATAAGAAGTTAGATTAGTTGGTGGTTAGTAGTTAGTTTCCATGAGAGAAAAAACTAGCTAAACATGTAAAAAAAGTTAGATAGAAAATAAAGAAAGGTAAAGAGAGTACCTTTCATAGCTTGTCGCCTTCTATTACAAGCACTCTTGCATTCCACTCATGTATCACTCTTTCTTCTAATACAAGATCTAAAATAAATGAAAAATACAAAGAGGAAGAAGAAGATCTAACCTAACCTAAACAAACTACAACATGGAATGAAAAATTATCCTAACTCTGTATATCTTGCTGAAGGAGACCCCAGGGGGTATTCGTAGGCATCAGGGGAACAGGGGCCTGGGGGACAACCCCTGGCCCGAAGCCAGCCGCGCGCTACGGCCACGAAAATGCGGCTATGGCCGCATTTCGTAGCCATAAAGTGGCCGCGCGCGCGGTGCTTCGAGCCACGCGCAAGTCTTTTTGTCTCCTGTCAGTTTTTATGCCTGGTTTCTGGTTTACAACCCTTAGTTTTGACAGAATCAGCATCCTAGGTCAATGGCTATCTTAATAGGCCATTAATCACCAATTAAACGGTGATTTAGGGTCTTCTTCTTTATTGCACACCATGGACCTAGAATCAACTAAGCAAAGCTTTATTAGCAGAATTTAATACGAAATATATGTGAAGATGTGATAAAAATTATGCAAAATTAGAGACTAATCACTTGGCTGACCCATTGACTATTAGAAATGGGATAAATTATCCCATTATCTAAAAGTTTCACTATTTCAGTTCGTATTGATTCTTGCATGATAGGATTTAATCTGTGCTGTGGTTCCCTCTTTGGTTTTGCCTCTTCTTTTAGATTGATTCGGTGTTGAACTATAATTGGACTTAATACCTTTATGTCAGTCATTGTCCATCCAATGGCTTCTTGATGCTTCCTAAGGATTGTCATAAGGTCTTCTTCTTGCCTGTTAGTTAAGTTGGATGGAACTATAGCTGATAGAGTCTCTTGTTCAACTAGGTAGGCGTACTTGTGATGCTTGGGCGAGATTTTTAGCTTATGGAAGGTGATGACCCGATATGTGGAGGAGTAAGACTTATTGGCTCCTGATCTAATGAACTTGGGCTTGATGCCCACTCAATCATAGAATTGACCATCTCGTCAAGGTTGAAATCCTCATATTCCAACTTAGTATCACACCTTGCTTCTAGTTATATCTCCTCTCTATGCTTGCTAATCACATTTTCAATTAAGTTGAACTCATAGGGTTGGTCATCCATGTCGTAAGGGTGTTCACCTAAGTTGAAAATAGTGACTTTCTTAGTCATATCTCCAAAAGTCAATCTCATGGGTCCGTTTATATAATTTATGATTGCATTATCATTTGTGAGGAATGAACGTCTTAAGATAACGGGAGTTTAGGACGATTAGACACGGGTTTAAACTCTAAAATAATGAAATCTACTAGGAAAATGAATTCTTTCTACACTATAAAGACTGTTGATTTCTCCCTTTGGAACTTTAATTGATCGATCGGCTAACTAGATTGTAACTTGAATTGGGTGCTTAACCCAAGTTATTGATATACAGAGAAGGAAAACAAATTAATGATTGCTCCCAATCGAGAAGTGCTCTACTAATTTCGGCTTGACCTATTGTACAAGAAAGGGTGGGGCAACCAGGATCTTTGTACTTGACTGGGTCTGGTCGGACAATAGCTCACTAATGTTAGTGGCTAGAAAAACCTTTTGGGCACCTTTATCTTTCTTTTCTTAGTGCACACATCCTTAAGAAATTTAGCATAACTAGGGACTTGTTGGATTGCATCAAGAAGTGGTATATTAAGTCTAACTTGATTGAACACCTCGAGTATTTTCTCTATATGTTCATTATTATTATTCCTAAGCCTATTTGGAAATGGGGCCATACGTTGGTGCACTTGTTTTGCTAACTTATCGACTTCGGTTTCTTTGGAGTTTTGTGCAGGCGGAGCGGAATTAGATGGAGTGGACATTTGAGCTGGGTCTGGTGGCATGGATTGTTGAAAATTGTTAGAGAATTTGGGCCTTATTTGATCATTGTTGTTTGGGCCCCATGCGAAATTTGGGTGATTTCTCCAGGCAGGATTATAGGTGAATGAATATGGATTGTTAGCAGGCTTCATGAAGGCTACATTCATATGCTCGAGTAACGTTTGATGAGCTAAAAAGACGGGACATTTCTCGAACACGTGGTTCATGGCTTGACAGTAAGTACATCCCGCTGAAAGTATTGGGCTGACTTGGTTAACCGAGACTAGCTTTTTAGTTTCTAGAGTTTCTAGTCATTGTATCATAGCAGCTAATTTAGTTTCTGTAGCTATGTTTGCCTCAATGGAATGGGCACCTCCTTTAGAAGAGCTAGGATCGGTAGTCCTAAATTTTTTCAGAGTTGGTTCCCATTGGATTGTCTTATCAGACAAATCTTCATATAATAACCATCCTTCATCTTCGTTCTTTTTCAAAAATTCTTCTTGGCACATGAATTCTTTCGTTGATATTCTAATCCATCATAAAGAGCTTGACAAAGTCGTCATTTCTCTATCCCACGGTGAGAGAATTGGGCAAGGAGGTCCTTAAAACGTTCAACGTACTTCCAAAAAGGTAGCTGTTTGCTTAAACTGCAAGATGCTTTTCCTAATTTGCGCAATATTGTGAACGGGTTAGAACTTCTTCAAAAAATGTTAATGAAATTATCCCATTATGATATGGAACTAGCTTCTAGACTGTAGAGCTATTTCTTTGCTATGTCTTTCAAAGAGAATGAGACAAAACATAACTTAACGACATCTACTCCTAGGTTGTGTATTTTCATCGTTAGACATACTTCCTCAAATTCCTTAATGAAAAAGTATGCATCCTCAAATTCAAATCATGGAACTTGGGAAGAGTGTTGATGTATTGTGGTTTCAGTTCAAATTGGTTGTCTCCCACATTGGGGAGCTAAATGCAAGATTGAAGAGAGGTCCTAATAGGCTAGAACCTATCTTGCATGATGGTGCTTGTGCCATGTGTGAATCAGGTTTTTGTTCGGGTGGTAAACTATTCCTAGTTAGTCTAGATGTGACTGGGCCTCTCGAATAAGCTAACATGCACAGTTAAACAAGCAAGTTCACCCAATCAATCAAGAAAAAAAATCAAAATTAAAAATAAAAAAATCCTAATCTTGGGTAAGCCTGGAGCTAGACTACTCAGAACTTAAGACTGTCTTTAGGAATTATATTACCGACCTTAATCACAAGTTAATCGGCTAGGTTGGTGGCAAGATCGGTGGGAGGTGTTGGCCCAAAGGCCCTTCACCCTAGTTTTGATGATGATCAACTCATGTAGTTATAGTTACTAATGATCTTGTGTTTAATTAGTGACAGATTCATGATCAAGATCTTAGTAGGTGCATAGCTCAACAAAGGATAAAAGTACAAGATTTGGAGCTTGCATGTGGTGATCCAAGGAGTTTTTGGATCAAGCTTGGACCAAGTCAAGAAGATGAGAAGCCTTCAAGGGAAGACTTCAAAAAGTTGAAGACTTGGGTCTAGGTATAAGATTTGTATTTTTGTTTTAGTAAAAGATGTAAAGGATAGATAGTTGGTGGATTGCTCAAGTTATATCACACACACACACACACTCTTGATGGAACTCTTGATTTTAAGTGCTGTCATAAAAAGATTTTCTAGAGTAGAAAAAGATTTTTTTTTGAGACAAAATACTATTTTGGATTTTGGTATTTCATAGTTCATATCTTTAAACCAAAATCATGATTAGTGCTTTATGTCAAAAACATAGATATTTCTTATTGATGGTGTAGTGGATCATATCCATACACACTATGCTTTAAATTGAACTCAAATATCTTGTTTTTATATTTGATGAAGATTTAGAAAAACAAGTTTGGAAAAACATGTTTTGGAAAAATACATTTTAGTTATTGAGCTAATATTTCCAAGTTACAAAAATAGACCAAAACATATATAACATGTCTTGATTTTGTGCAAGCATGTTTGTTCTTTCAAGTATATTGGTAAAACTATTTTTGTAGAATTTCTATGTATTTTTAGGATTTTATAAAAGATTTTTAAATCCTATTTTCTGACCTGGAGACTGGCTGACAGGCCAAACCGGTCGACCGGTCCGGTCGACCGATGTGCACAGCCCTGTGCACATTGTCAGCACAGTGGCCGGTCGACCGGGTCGGTCGACCGACCAAGAGAGCTTTGCTCTCTGGAAATATCAGTCGACCGGGCCGGTCGACCGACAGTTCATTCCAGGTTATCGGTCGACCGAGCCGGTCGACCGGTGGCTGCAACGGTCAGAAAAATGACCGTTGGCCGGTCGACCGGCGGTCGACCGACAGCATTGACAGATTCCCAACGGCTCTATTTTCTGCAGCCTATAAATTGGGATCTTGTCATCTGTTTTGAGGTTAAGATTTTGGAGATTTCTTGAGCTGTTTTTCTGATACTTTTAGAAGAGTTTTCTCCACAAAATAGAGTGCTAATACTTCCAATCAAAAGGGAGTTTTTATCAAGAGAGTGTTAAAGTGATTTCTTGTGTTTTCTACCAAAGCTTTCTTTCCTTGATTTCTCACACTACACTTGAGCATCCATAGACATATCTATCCTATAGGAAAGTGTTGTAGTGAGCTTTTGTAATTGGTGATCAAGTGTTAGATCACCAAAGAGATTTCCATTGTACCTTGAGGAAGCGGGCAAGTGTGCTCGTTGTGGTTGAAGTTCGGTTGTGAACTCTTGGTGGTTCGAGGTGCGGCCTCGGCAAGCTTAGGGGGCTTGCGTGTGTACGGGACTTGGGAGTCCGAGGGTTTGTAGGTGTACGGCACCGAGGAGAGATCCGGTGGGATCTTGCATAGTGGAAATCCTTCGTGTGTCGAAGGCGGGGATGTAGAGCAAGTGTGCTCGAACCTCGAAACAAACCCTTTGTGTTTGCGATTGCTTACTCTATCCCTCTCTCTCTCTTTGTCTCTTTTATATCTTGCATTACTTTCATTGTCTTTACTTTACATGCTTGATATACCCTTGTGCTTAAAATTGCTATACTTGCTTGGGATTGCTTGATAACACTAGTATTCAACCAAGAGAGCCAACGCGGCACCTCAACCCATTCAGGGGAATCTAGAGGAGCTTGTCCAGAGCCTCGCAAGGGGAATTCGGCAACACTCTTGAGTTATACATAAGTGTTTAATTAAAAGAAGTTGAATTTGGTCAACTTAGTTTTAATTCCACATTATTTGTTCATAAGTGACCATTAGATTAGCCATCACCTATTCACCCCCCCTCTAGGTGATCTTACAATTGGTATCAGAGCTAGTGCTCTTGATAAGGGTCTAACAACCTAAGAGTTAAAGATCCTACATTTGGGCTAATCACAATATTTGTTGTACACACACACCTCACCATGGACTTTATGTCACCACCCACCTTTGACATCCTTAACATCCAAACTTGGAAGGTTAAGATGTCCTTGTTCCTCAAAGCCCTAGGATTTAGTGTCTATCTTGCTACTATTAATAATGATTATTGTTCAAATAGCAAGTACATTGAGGCTAATGCAAAAGCCCTTCATGCTCTTAAATGTACCCTAAATGATGATTATTTATCTAGGGTTTCTAACATTGAATCGGCTTTTGTAGCTTGGAACACCCTCATCTCCCTTGGCGAAAATGAACAATACTATGCGGGGAGTGATTCGGATGTTGGAAGCGACACCCTCCAACAAGTGCTACATGGTCCAAGGGGATGACCCCCTTGAGGTAAATACCGAATCCGATGATGAGGATGCTAGTATGTCATATGATGAGCTAAATTCTTTATGCCAATTATTGCTTGAAATATATGACATAATTAAGAAAGAAAATAAATTTTGAAAAAGGACATTGCTTGCATGCATAATGAACATGATTCATGTAGAGATAACATTGCATGTTTAGAAAAAGATAACAAGATTTTGAAAAAGGAATTTGATTGCATGCTTAATGAAAATGATTCACTTAGAAATAAAGTCGCATGCTTAGAAAAAGAAAAGGAAGATTTGAAAAATGAGAATGTTTCCTTATTTTCTAATTGAGTATTTTGTATGAAGGAAACAATACTTTGAAAGAAAAGATTGATTTGGTGGAAAAACAAAAGGAAAGTATTTTGCAAGAAAATAAGTCTTTGAAAAGAAAATTTGTTGAAAAAGAAAAAGATAATGTTTGTAAAAAGAAAAAGAAAAATGATTCTTCATCTCATCATGCTTTTCATGCCACATCTAATGAGATTAAGAATATGAAAAATAAAATGAATAATTTGAGTTCAACTTTGAACTCTTGTGCATTCAATCATTCTAAGTTGGAATCTTTGTTTCAAAAGAAACAAGTTCCCCATGCTCATGCACATACTCATCATGCTCATGCTTATGGTGCACATCACGATCACAATCACACTCATAAGCATCATGCTAAGGTGTACATTTGTACACATTGCGGCCGCAAAGGCCATCTAGCAAGATATTGTTTTGATAAGAAACCATATTTATATTTGCTAAGTATAATAGATTTTGGTTCCTTACAACAATGCTAACCCCAAAGGACCCAAGAAAACATGGGTACCAAAACCCCCACCCTTTGACTTTGATATAGGTGGAGGCTCTCACAAAACGTGAGAGGATTGGTGCCTTGGTAGCCAATGCAATGGACATGATGGACAAACATTGGGATGCATTGCTATCAAGGAATCTTGGTGGGAAAGACCACCATGCTTGGAGCTTTGAAGTTGGTAACAATTTCTTAACTCCTATTTTTATATACATGCTTTTACTTATTTCATACATTCATAGCATGTTCATGATTTTGTTTGATTTGTGCTTCATGTGGTATTTACATGCTTAGATGTAGAATATATCAAACTTGTATGTATACATATACAAATAGTGAATTACAATTGACTCTTAAATAATTGAACTTCATGCTCACTTGTATCCACTTTATGCATATGTATAATCTAGTTTTGATAATTCTCATATATACATGTTTTGCCAATTTTGTGATTTACTTCATGTATATGCATGCTTAATTCAAATCTAATAAATATACATGTATACCCGTGAGTCTCTTGCCTTCATGCAAACATTTAATAGACTCTTTTATTTTTGGGATATGTATGCATATTGTTAGATTTGTATAAACCATACATATACCATGAAAATTGTTGATTTTAGTGAAAAATGATTTTTGTGTGTTGTTAAATAAAAATTTTAGTCATGATTTGATTTGGGCTTCTATGACTATTTTCATATGGATACTATTTACATAACCTTTGAACACTCTATCTTTAAGAAAATATATATGTTGAGCTTTATGGAATATGAGTGCTTGAACTTTTATGTATTTAGTATTATTCATGAAATACATATGATTTCATATTTATGAAGGATCTTTAACTAGTTTGTCAAAAATCCATTTAACTAGTTATCTATTCTTCAATTGATGCACATGATCCTATTTTTATGGATAAATTCTTTTGTGATTTCAAAATTTTGATGCTTCATTGTATTGAATATTAGTTTAGATGTTAGTATTTGTCAACACTTGGATTTATACTTGTACACCTTATGGACCACAAATAAATCTATATATGATTGGGTTGAATGCTTATTTGTGCCTATTAGATGTACTAGTATAGCCTTATGTTGATGATCATTACATTCTTAAACTTGTATTCCCTTTTGGATTTATGTTATGATCATGTGATTTCATTTCATGTATATGGTATTTTGCCAAAACATTAAGATATACATGGATACCTCTTGAGTCATTTGCCTTTCATGCAAATCTATTTAAAAAGACTCGATTGTGTTTTAGGGATATGTATGTATACTTAATGTCTTGTCAAAACATACATATGCTATGTAATATAATTTTGTTGATTTTCATGTATTAAAATTTGTGATGATTTTCGTGTTTTCAAAATTTATGTTATTTTTAAGGAATATTGAGTTTTATTGTAATTTTCATGATGCCATGCTTCACATAACATTAGTACACTCACATCTCTTGAAAACATTAAATGGACTTTATGGATTAGAGTGTTTTTTAGTGCCTTGTGTTTCATTGATCTTTCATGAAAAACTTTTTAACTTATTCCTTGATGGAAGGATCTCGTACTAGTTCTTAAAACAAGTTCATTTAACTAGTTCGAATTCTTCATATGGTAGATTATATGATGTATACACTTATGCTTACTTTTCAATTGGTATCATTGGTTATTTGCAATGGGTATCAATATGACTTCATGTTGTGTATATCCATATTTTGATTGTATGTATGAATGCCTTCAAATTATATCAATTTCTATTGGTATAATCTCTTCATACATATATATGATAGTTGTGTGCTTGTTTTACAATTGGTATCTTTAAAGCACATAGATTGTTAATGCTAAGCTTAATTAGACTTCAAATTGGTATTTCATAATAAGCTTGTGCATTGTATTTTTTTGAAATTGGTATCAAAAATTCAAAATTTGTTTATTTTACAATTGATATCTCAAAATGTGTTGTTACTAAGAAAAAGTTAAAATTTTGTTTTGATAAAGAAAAATTCAAAATTTTTGATTTGTATTGTCTATATGCAAGGAGAGCTTAACATCTCTTCCATATGTAGATTCATGTTGAGTATATTATAATTTGAGGAGCTTGACAACTCTTCTTTTCATGATATACGTGTGTAGGGGGAGCTTCACATCTCCTCTTATGCATGACATATTATACGTTATGTGAATTAGGGCTTGTCATCCCTCTTTCATGTAATGTATATGTGTCGGGAAGCTAACTTAACGTCTTCCTCTTCATGAATTTATATCGCATATAAATTTTATTGATTGATTTGTATTTACCCCTCCTTGATCTCTTTGTTTTAACAAAAAGGGGGAGAAAATTTGTTTGATGATTTGAACTTCGAACCCTTTGTTGATGATTGACAAAAAGAGGGAGAAGTATTTAAGTATTTGAGTTATATGCATGATTTCCTTAAGGGGGAGAAGTATTTGTATTTAAGTATTTGAGTTATATGCATGATTTCCTTAAGGGGGAGAAGTATTTGTTCCTTACTTAAGGGGGAGAAGATTTTGACTTGTGCTTTTACTCATGCATCACAAGAAATAAAAGATTTGTTTTGTTTTACATGCATTCATTTGCATACATTTTTAAGTGCTTCATTGAATATCTATTGCTTATTTATTATGCATGAGTTAAGGGGGAGCTTCTTTGAAGCTTTACTTTAATCCATGCATATATAACTCCATGAGTTTTGTCATCATCAAAAAGGGGGAGATTGTTGGCCCAAAGGCCCTTCACCCTAGTTTTGATGATGATCAACTCATGTAGTTATAGTTACTAATGATCTTGTGTTTAATTAGTGACAGATTCATGATCAAGATCTTAGTAGGTGCATAGCTCAACAAAGGATAAAAGTACAAGATTTGGAGCTTGCATGTGGTGATCCAAGGAGTTTTTGGATCAAGCTTGGACCAAGTCAAGAAGATGAGAAGCCTTCAAGGGAAGACTTCAAAAAGTTGAAGACTTGGGTCTAGGTATAAGATTTGTATTTTTGTTTTAGTAAAAGATGTAAAGGATAGATAGTTGGTGGATTGCTCAAGTTATATCACACACACACACACTCTTGATGGAACTCTTGATTTTAAGTGCTGTCATAAAAAGATTTCTAGAGTAGAAAAAGATTTTTTTTTGAGACAAAATACTATTTTGGATTTTGGTATTTCATAGTTCATATCTTTAAACCAAAATCATGATTAGTGCTTTATGTCAAAAACATAGATATTTCTTATTGATGGTGTAGTGGATCATATCCATACACACTATGCTTTAAATTGAACTCAAATATCTTGTTTTTATATTTGATGAAGATTTAGAAAAACAAGTTTGGAAAAACATGTTTTGGAAAAATACATTTTAGTTATTGAGCTAATATTTCCAAGTTACAAAAATAGACCAAAACATATATAACATGTCTTGATTTTGTGCAAGCATGTTTGTTCTTTCAAGTATATTGGTAAAACTATTTTTGTAGAATTTCTATGTATTTTTAGGATTTTATAAAAGATTTTTAAATCCTATTTTCTGACCTGGAGACTGGCTGACAGGCCAAACCGGTCGACCGGTCCGGTCGACCGATGTGCACAGCCCTGTGCACGTTGTCAGCACAGTGGCCGGTCGACCGGGTCGGTCGACCGACCAAGAGAGCTTTGCTCTCTGGAAATATCAGTCGACCGGGCCGGTCGACCGACAGTTCATTCCAGGTTATCGGTCGACCGAGCCGGTCGACCGGTGGCTGCAACGGTCAGAAAAATGACCGTTGGCCGGTCGACCGGCGGTCGACCGACAGCACTGACAGATTCCCAACGGCTCTATTTTCTGCAGCCTATAAATTGGGATCTTGTCATCTGTTTTGAGGTTAAGATTTTGGAGATTTCTTGAGCTGTTTTTCTGATACTTTTAGAAGAGTTTTCTCCACAAAATAGAGTGCTAATACTTCCAATCAAAGGGAGTTTTTATCAAGAGAGTGTTAAAGTGATTTCTTGTGTTTTCTACCAAAGCTTTCTTTCCTTGATTTCTCACACTACACTTGAGCATCCATAGACATATCTATCCTATAGGAAAGTGTTGTAGTGAGCTTTTGTAATTGGTGATCAAGTGTTAGATCACCAAAGAGATTTCCATTGTACCTTGAGGAAGCGGGCAAGTGTGCTCGTTGTGGTTGAAGTTCGGTTGTGAACTCTTGGTGGTTCGAGGTGCGGCCTCGGCAAGCTTAGGGGGCTTGCGTGTGTACGGGACTTGGGAGTCCGAGGGTTTGTAGGTGTACGGCACCGAGGAGAGATCCGGTGGGATCTTGCATAGTGGAAATCCTTCGTGTGTCGAAGGCGGGGATGTAGAGCAAGTGTGCTCGAACCTCGAAACAAACCCTTTGTGTTTGCGATTGCTTACTCTATCCCTCTCTCTCTCTCTTTGTCTCTTTTATATCTTGCATTACTTTCATTGTCTTTACTTTACATGCTTGATATACCCTTGTGCTTAAAATTGCTATACTTGCTTGGGATTGCTTGATAACACTAGTATTCAACCAAGAGAGCCAACGCGGCACCTCAACCCATTCAAGGGGAATCTAGAGGAGCTTGTCCAGAGCCTCGCAAGGGGAATTCGGCAACACTCTTGAGTTATACATAAGTGTTTAATTAAAAGAAGTTGAATTTGGTCAACTTAGTTTTAATTCCACATTATTTGTTCATAAGTGACCATTAGATTAGCCATCACCTATTCACCCCCCCTCTAGGTGATCTTACAGGAGGTATCCATCAAAGACGGGCCTAATTATGCCAAACCACCAATCTTCGGGTTTTGCCCCTTAATCCCCTGACTTATATACCGATTTAGCAAGAGTTAATTTTGAACAACTTCCTCTTCAGTCAATCTCTTAATGAACTCGAGTTAACCTAAGGCCAACATCTAGTTAATTATTATTTTAGGGTTAGGATTGTGAGTGCAACAGAGACGATTTGCAGACCAAAGAAGGGTAATGACATCCCCACCTTATGTTGTTTATGATTTTTGCCCTTAAAGTTATTTAATGCACGTGTAAAGTAATAGACAAGAATTCACTCAAAAGCAGTAAATCAGCCAAGGGTGCTTCCTAGTTTATATGCAATGCGAACGTACCTTGTCACCAGTACTCTTTAACAAAAATTAAGAAATTTAAATAGACACGTGCCTATGATGTAAGAGTCCAATTTTTTTTTAATTAGTCAACTAATAGATTACTGTTAATTAATTAGTCATATGCAGGGTAATCGCATAGAAAAATTATCAATTGCAGAAAATAGTACTTGCAATTTGCAGCAGACCTGGAAAATTTTAAGCGCAATTAAGCTACTATAGCCACGAAAACGCGCCAAAAGCCGTGAAAACACAGTTGTTAGTGTTGCCTCTGGCTCTGCCTTCTAGGGCAGAGACACAGATTTGCTAATTTTCCTGAGCTGCAATAAATTTTCCTATTAGCAGTCCTGCAAACAGAAACAGAAAAAGAAGAAAAAATAAATAATTAGTTTTAAAGAATATTGTGTCGTTCCCTCTCCGACAACGACGTCAAAATTTTGATTGAGAGAGAAATTTTTGAATTGAAATAAAGAAAGAGTGATTAGACTAAGAAAGGTGTACTTATTATGTGTATAAAGATGTATTTGATGTACCCTTTCTTGTCTCCGCTATAGCATAGGGCTATACCGAGTCGAATCTCAGGGAGAGCTCGCGATGGAAGCTTTAACGTGTGGTAGTGAAGTGAACAAACGAGTATTCTTCTCTTACTTATAACTTAGTGAATCAAATGTAAAAGAAACTAAAAGAAAGGATGGCTATGTTCATGGTGGAAATTGTCGGAAAAGAAATCAAGATTGGGATTGGTTTATTCACAAGAAAAGGAAAGAAAACTTAAGAAAGCAATCCATGACTAGCTTACCTTGCTAGCTTGCCAAGACTTACTAGACTCCTTGATAGCGAATGCTTGCCTAATGTTGTCACTCCATTAGCGTAGGATTTGTCTCGCGTGTTGACCTAATTACTTTCTCACTTGCAAGATGGTGGTTTAACCATCGGAGAAGAGAAGATCATACAACTTGCAAGATGAACAAAAGCAATCACCCATGAGTTAGTGAAGTAGCAAGACTAGTGGTAACCTAGTACATGGAGAAGAAATTAGCTAAAAGCCATTAAAGAACTAAAACAAAGCTTGAAGTAAATTGCAAGAAAGTAAACAAAGCAATAAAGAAAGCATGTAAAGAAAGCGAGTAAACTAGAATCAAGCTCGAGTAGAATTGAAGAGAATGGATCAATCCTTGTATAGCTTCAAGTTGTCACTCCTTGATGATACAAGCTCTCTCTCTCTTACAATATCTCTCTTGCAATGAAATCTAGGGAGAAGAAGATCATAGAGAGCTACAAAAACTAACAAAATTACAAGCTTTACACTAATCTCTCTCTCTTCTCTGATCAGTTTTTGCTCGCAGGTGAAGGTGCACTATTTATAGCAGAAAGGAGAAGCTTCAAGAGCCAAGGTGGTTGCCACAAAATCCGGATCTCAACAACCCCAAGATTGCCGCGTTTTGGCGGGAAATCGCGGCACGATCTGGGCCGTTGATCCAGATCTTTCTGTTGAAGATCAGTTACAAGGTTGTTAGCCACGTGGTATATCTAGAATCTTCGTTTGTTGCGCGGATTTCTCTAGATCTGGATTTGAATTTGGCTTTATCTTTAATCTTGATTAATCACTTAATTAGTGTTAATTAAGTGATTATTTGGATATCTCTCCTTTAAGTGTGTACCTGCAAATATGTAGAGAAGAGGAGTAAAAATCACATATTTATTTGTAATATGCATGGGAATTATGATGTAAAATATACAATATTGTGTACTAATCACACCCCCACACTTATTCTTTTGCTCGTCCCGAGCAAAACAAAGAAAAAGAAAATCTATACTACCAGTTTATTGCACCACTTTCGCAGGTGACGCGATTGCACTGAGCATGTGCAACAAGCCGTTAAACCTCTAGGTTACCCTAGAGGAGGAGTGTTGTCTCCTGAGGGTTTTCAGCGGATTGCACCCACAAAATCCATAAAGAAAGAAAACAAATGTTAGTATTTTGAAAATTCATTTTGAAAGAGAGACATGTTTTCGAACTATTTTTGCAAAAATATAAGTGATCCTAGGTCATAAGTCCACCTATAATCATTCTTCCTTAAACTTAGTATCCATGCAAGATCTTGCTTTTAATTATGGTAAGAATTCAAAATTGGATTGAATACTTTATCTTTCATAAAACCTAGATAATATGCACACCGTGCTCGTGAAAATTTCTGGGATTTCAACTCCAACCATTAAGCCATTTATTTATCTATATATATATATATTTTTCTCTCTTTTTTTTTTTTCTTTCTTTTTCTTCTTAGTTTTCTTAGGCTTTCTAGTTCACCCATGTAGCGAGCCTATAACGATGACTCCCAAACCAGATGGTTCTAGGGCACCAAATGAGAAAACATCCCTCGGGTTAAAGGACTCGAGTGAAAAAGGCCACAAAACTAAAGGGGATTATTTATAATCACCGTTAGGCGTGAATAATCATGCTTCTTGAGGCACAATTATCCAGCTTAATAAGTGAGATCACCGTTAGGCGTGAGTAACCATGCTTCTTGAGGCATAGTTATCCAGCTTAATAAGTGATCTTTTATTTATAATTTCTTTTTTTTTTCTTTTTTTTTTTTATGGCATTTTGGTCTTTGTTTCCATCCCAAGAAATGTGTAAGTGTAAAGTGCATATTATCTAAGGCAAAAAATTCAAGATAAAAATATCTCACCAATTTTTCTTACTTAGCCTATAATCTCAAACAAGATCTATTACTTCAACTATGTTTAAGATGTCATAATTAAGGCTTTCTTAATTTCTAAGATACATCTTAATTTTTTTTAAAAATAGATCAAAACTTTTGTCTCTTATTTCAAAAAGTTTTTATTTTTTATTTTTATTATATTTTTTTATTTTTTTATTTATTTCTAAAAGGAATGTAAAAGAAAGAAAGTCTAAAAACTCTATGTTAGTAAACCCTCCCCCACACTTATTTCATGCATTGTCCTCAATGCATCATGATATATGTATGCATGAAATAAAAATGAAGAGGGAAGGAAAAAATTACCTTAAGGTGGTGGTTCCGGTGGTGGTCTGATTGGTCCACGAAACATGGCCCAATCATCTTTTCTTTGGGTTTTCAGGAACCCACCAGAAATCTCAGAAATATGACCCACTAAAATGATGTATGCATGTGTTATTTTAATTATGTACATGACCCCATCTAATTTTAAGATTTTCCTAATAATTTCAGAGTCAAATTTATCAACTACCTTGTCCCAGAATGGTGCATGAAATGATAGAACAGTTGACTTGGACTCTGGAAGGAATACCGACTCAGGATTATGATTTAAATCAAGTGATGGTTCAGGAGTCGAAGTGAGGTCAGAAATTGTGTCCAAGTCAAGAAATGGAAACTCAAGTCCACATGTGTTGTCCAACAATGGAATGTGACCTACTATGGATGATATCTCTTTACTTCCAATTTTAAGAAATTCAAGCTCATCACCGTACACTTCTTCAAAACTTAAGTCAACATCTTCCTTAAGAATTGTACAATCAGTTTCAGAAGTAAAGAGATCGAGAAAATCAAGGTCACATTTCTCATTGAGTTCAATTCCACAAGATGGAGAACTTGCCAAAATGTCATAGAATCTTCAAAAGTGTAGAATTGGGCAAGTTCAATATGATCCTCAAAGATGGATGATTCAACTTCATTGTGAATTGTGAAAGGATCCAAGATTGACTCCGGGAAAAGATTGATGTGAGGTAAAGATACCGGAGTCATTATGGAATAAGGAAAAAGAATTGAATCACTGAGTTTGGGTTCAAGATCACATTCCTCATGTAGTTCAATAAAATGTGGAGAACTTGCCAATTTATCAATGGAATTTTCAGAAATGTAGAATTGGTCAAGTTCAATGTGATCATCAAAAAGATTGGTGATTCATTTCACAATGGATAGGAAATGGATCCAATTCTGACTTGGGAAATGGATTGAAATCAGGTAAGGTTATGGAAGTCATGATTGAATCAGGAAGTAGATTGGAATCATCAAATGAAAGTTCAGGATCAAATTCATGTTCCAGTTCAATTCAGAAAAAGGAAAACTTGCCAAAACGTCAATTGGATTTGAAGTTTGGACAAGTTCAGGTGAATGTGCTGAAATTGAATCAGGATTTCCAAAATGACAAGAGTCTTGGGTCATATCAATAGAGTGTGGTATAACTGGATTAGTCAAAGGTGATAGGATAGAGTTTCCTCATTCCTAAGAAGGTTATCCAATTGTTCTCTCACACTATTGAAAGACTCGGCACGTGTTGTTTGATATTGTAAGAAAGACTCTTGCAAGATGTCTATACTCTTTTCTAGATGTGATAGGTCTACAGATGGCTGCTCTAGAATGGGAGTATAGGAATCTTGAAATTGGAAATTTTGTGAATAGTGTGAGTCACAAATGTGTGATGATGGAAGAGTGGACTCACACAAGAAATCTTTACTCGTTTCCTTGACAAGTGGTTGTCTATTAGAAAAAGGTGGAACTGAGTAAGACTCTTGAAAATACTGTGGAATTGGAGAGACAAATGGTTTTTGAAGTTGTTGCTCGACTCTCTGTAAATTGGCTTCTATACTCCTTTGTAACTCAGATTTTTCTTCAAATGGTGGTTCAGAAAAAGGAGTATATGAAGTGGACTCGGGAATGAATCTTGTGAATATTGTGGACTTGGTGGAAATGGTGGACAAGGAGGTTGATAATTAAACTCGGGGGACTGGAATCCCCAATGACTCGATGAAGAGTTGAAATTATTTTGGACATTATAATTATTAGATGGGGGGTATGGGTCATATTGATTCGGATAAGGCCAACCCGGTGTATTTGGTTGGTGAATATTGTAAAACACCGGGTTGGAATTATCCGAATATGGAAATGGTGTGAAATATGGATTATTATTGAAAGAATTGTTAAATGCCATATCACACAATCACAAACAAAAACAAACAAACAAACAATCAAACAAAAGAAAAAAAAAATTCTAACCTAAGTTAGGGTAGACTTAGACCTAGACGACTCCTAACTGATAGACTGTCCACGGGAGGTTTAGTGTAGACTCTAACCACAAGCTAATCAGCCAGGGAAGGGTAAGGTTGGTGGGAGGTTTTCCGTCCGGAGACGTTCCTTAATTAAGTAACCAGCAACCTTCGGGCTTTCGGCCCTCAACCCTTTCCTAGACACCGATTTTACAAGAGTTAAATTCCAACACTTTTCCCCCTTAGGATAATCTCCTAATTGAGTCCGAGATGTCCCTAGGGCCAACGTCTACTTTTTTATTAAATTAGGCTTGGGTTAGTGAGTGCTTGGGAAAATGGTTTTCGGGCTAAGGAAAGGGTAATGAACTCCCCCCACCTTATCTTATTTACGGGTTATGCCCTTAAATTTGAATTGTGCAAGTGTACAAGAAATATAGCTAGGATTCACTCAAAGCATGAAAATCAAGCAAGAGATGATTCCTAGTCTATATGCAATGCGAAACGTACCTTGCCTCCAGCACTCTTCAACAGTAAAAGTAAAGAATTGAAAGACACGTGCCTAAAATGCAAGTGTCTAAACAATTTTTAACAATTCAACCAACTTTTTACTGTTTTTTATTAAGCAGGTATATGGTGAAAAATACAGAAAGTTAAGTATTTCAGAAGCTGTATCTTGCAGAGCTGAAGACCCTGCAGAAAAATTGTTAGAAGTGAACTCCTCTTTGCCGCGTTCCACGGCAAATTGCCGTGGATCCGCGGCAATTTGGAGGGATCCTGGGCTCTGCTTTCAAGAGCAGAGGCCCAGGTCCACTTATATGTTACTGCAATGATAGTTTCCCTGTTTTCTTCTCCTGTAACCTGCAACAGAAAGAAGAATCGTTTAGTACTTCACTTTAAACCAAAAATAACGTTGCTCTCCCCGGCAACGGCGCCAAAAATTTGATTAGACTAAGAAAGGTGTGCTTATTATGTGTATAAAGATGTATTTGATGTACCCTTTCTTGTCTCCGCTATAGCATAGGGCTATACCGAGTCGAATCTCAGGGAGAGCTCGCGATGGAAGCTTTAACGTGTGGTAGTGAAGTGAACAAACGAGTATTCTTCTCTTACTTATAAACTTAGTGAATCAAATGTAAAAGAAACTAAAAGAAAGGATGGCTATGTTCATGGTGGAAATTGTCGGAAAAGAAATCAAGATTGGGATTGGTTTATTCACAAGAAAAGGAAAGAAAACTTAAAGAAAGCAATCCATGACTAGCTTACCTTGCTAGCTTGCCAAGACTTACTAGACTCCTTGATAGCGAATGCTTGCCTAATGTTGTCACTCCATTAGCGTAGGATTTGTCTCGCGTGTTGACCTAATTACTTTCTCACTTGCAAGATGGTGGTTTAACCATCGGAGAAGAGAAGATCATACAACTTGCAAGATGAACAAAAGCAATCACCCATGAGTTAGTGAAGTAGCAAGACTAGTGGTAACCTAGTACATGGAGAAGAAATTAGCTAAAAGCCATTAAAGAACTAAAACAAAGCTTGAAGTAAATTGCAAGAAAGTAAACAAAGCAATAAAGAAAGCATGTAAAGAAAGCGAGTAAACTAGAATCAAGCTCGAGTAGAATTGAAGAGAATGGATCAATCCTTGTATAGCTTCAAGTTGTCACTCCTTGATGATACAAGCTCTCTCTCTCTTACAATATCTCTCTTGCAATGAAATCTAGGGAGAAGAAGATCATAGAGAGCTACAAAAATCCTAGAAAAAACTAACAAAATTACAAGCTTTACACAATCTCTCTCTCTTCTCTGATCAGTTTTTGCTCGCAGGTGAAGGTGCACTATTTATAGCAGAAAGGAGAAGCTTCAAGAGCCAAGGTGGTTGCCACAAAATCCGGATCTCAACAACCCCAAGATTGCCGCGTTTTGGCGGGAAATCGCGGCACGATCTGGGCCGTTGATCCAGATCTTTCTGTTGAAGATCAGTTTACAAGGTTGTTAGCCACGTGGTATATCTAGAATCTTCGTTTGTTGCGCGGATTTCTCTAGATCTGGATTTGAATTTGGCTTTATCTTTAATCTTGATTAATCACTTAATTAGTGTTAATTAAGTAATTATTTGGATATCTCTCCTTAAGTGTGTACCTGCAAATATGTAGAGAAGAGGAGTAAAAATCACATATTTATTTGTAATATGCATGGGAATTATGATGTAAAATATACAATATTGTGTACTAATCAAAGAGTTAGAGTCAAAAAGTTCTTAATCTCTTCTCAATGTATCCGTGTAGTGAGGGCTAGATAGGTTGATCCATAGGCAAGGATGAGATGGAAGCCTTTAGGAATGATTTTCCTAACAGTTAGCTTAGAAAAAAAAGATATTGACTGTAAGAAAGAGATTTAATTAAGTAAAAGAATTATTGTCCACTAATCATCTACCACATCAAGTATTAGCCTAAAAAGAATGAATATCATATTGAATCTATAAAGAATTATCTAACCTAGGGCTTTGATTGAGAATCAAGTAAGATGAGTAAAAATATTATAAACCCTAATTAGTGTGCACTAATTAAAATTAAACTTTAGTTCATCCTAATTTCTAAGCATAGCATATGAAAAGTCTTTTTTTAAACTTAACATGATGCTATCAAAGTATTTAAATATGAACTAAGAATAACTATTAAAAAGTGAAACCCTAAATTAGTTAAACCTAATTATTTATTCATCTTCAAAAAAATCAATTTAATCCTACGATTTCTAATAAGCATAGATTTCAATCAGTTCATCTTTTTAAACTAAACTTAGGTTGATCGAGAGATTAGAAAACTATAAGTTTAATTAGTTATTCATATCTTTATTTTTATTTTCAAAATTTATTATGAATGAGAAAAGTTGCATCAAAATTAAAAAAAATAAGCTACAGCAATAAGAACTAATTTAAATTAAATAATAAGAAGAGTAAAAAGAATAAAGAACCTTATTTAATGGATGTCATCGGCCAATTGCAAAGCTCTTCTGCTTCTCCAACAATCTTCCTCTCCAAAAAAAATGAAATAATACAAGAAAAATTCAGAAAGAAAGAGAATCTAAAGAAACCCTAAGCTTGAGCTTCTGAGATTTGCCCCTTCTCTATTGCTTTGCGGGGGTACTTATATGAGATTTGAGATGTAGAATCCCAGTACAACTCCTCCACCAAAACGCAGCACCATACGTCTCCAATGCGCCGCGAAAATGCTATTTTTGCTGCATTTTCATAGCAATAGCGCAGCCAATGGCCAAGCGCTTTCGTGCATGGCCGCCGCTAGTCTGTCCATCTGGAAATCTATTCTCAGATCTTAAATTTGGGCTCTAGATTAGGAAATATCATGATCTCCTTAGATAACTTGGAGACCAAGCTATCTCCAAATCCGATTCAAGTTCAGATTTCCTTCCCTTTATCTTCACCTTGTAGTGCAAGCAACCAGATTCAAATAGAAGTCCACCTCTATCTTTAATTTGGATGAGGATTCATCTTGTTCTATCCTTCTCCTCCTTTAGATTAATTTAAAACCCAAATGAGATAGAAAAGATGCTTCCTTTTTTTCCTAAATAATCATTTTTTCATATTTCTGTGGGCTTTTGGCTTCTTTTGGGCTTTCTTTTGGGCTTTCTTCGATCAAGAGGACTGCAACTTACTAAACAATAAACGAATTAAATAGTAATGTTTTATAAAAATTATGTATAGAAATGTGAATGAAAATATGCATTATTGATGACCAATCAAATACTCAAAAAAACTAATGATGGCATATGTGGTGATCATAATCAGGTTCGAAGCTCAAGGATCGACTGCATAAACTTGGCTATTATTGGCGAACGATGATCGCCGATGCAGTGCAATATACAAAACAGCATAGAGCCTGTCAAATTCACGCATATTTCATACACCAATCACCAAGGCTACTCCCCCCACAGTCGCTTCATGGCTATTTGAAGCATAAGGAATTCATCTTATAGGACCCATTAGTCCTCCATCAGTGAAAGATCATGAGTTCATTCTTACTTAACTGATTACTTTTCGAAGTGGACGGAAGCATATCACTCGCTAAAGTTAAAACTATCATCATTATTAACTTTATCAAATACCATGTCACCCATCAATTTGATGTCCCCACGAGGATTATTCATGACAATGGTCCTCAATTTGTGAGCCAACCATTCTATGATTCCACGACACATAGCAAATTCAAAATGTGGCTTCAACTACATACAACCTCATTGCCAATTGTTAGCAAAAGCATTCAACAAGACAATCATCAAGCTCCTCAAAAAGTTCATCTTCAGAAGCAAAAGAGATTGGAACGAGAAGCTTAGTGAATGTCTTTGAGCCCATCGTACGACGGACAGAACGCCTACAGAGAATACATCTTTTTCTCTGGTCTATGGATGTGAAGCATTTGTACCCCTAGAAATTCAAATACCATCACTTTGAGTTGCCTTAGAAACTAAGATGACACACGAGATAAGGATCGACTACATCTCAAGGAGCTTGAAGCGCTAGATGAGAAGCGTTTATAGGCTTAACTGCGTATTGAGTTTTATCAGGCTCGAATCTCGAAAGCCTTCAATAAAAAGGTCAAAGAGACAGATTTTCAGAATGGAGATTTAATCTTAGCAGTCATATGGCCTATGGTCATGACATAGAAGACCAAAGGCAAATTTCAACCCAAATAGGAAGGACCATTTATAGTAGAGATGATCTACTTAAATGGAGCTTATCACCTTGCAAATTTAAATGGCGATGCACTAATGATGTTGATCAATGGTAAGTTTTTAAAAAATTATTATCCATGATCATGTTAACACTATACCTCTGATCGAATAAGTACTATTTGTGGCAACTTAGCTGTAATATCCCTAATTAGTAATACTGTATGTTTATTTTCTTGAAATATTTATTTTGATTTACTGATTATTTTATTTAATCATCTTAATTTATTACTTTTTCTTGTGATTATTATTATTAAATATGCCAATTATTTTTGGGGGTATTAAATGTTAATTTGTATTTACATTACTATTATTATTTATCAGCAAAGTTAATTGCTAATTACTGCTAATTCTATTTTGATTATTATTAATTATTTTTGTTAATAGTGGCTGTTACTATTACTAATTCATTTCGGGTATTATTATTTATTTACTAGTATTATTATTATTACTACTACTTGTTTTTAGTAGCACTTATTTTATTAGTGTTGTAATATTATTGTAATTAGTATTGCTAATTATCATTGGTGTTAGTATTATCTATTATTTGGATATTAGTATTAATATTATTTTGATCACTGTTATTATTGTGTTTTCATTGTTTAGCCTCTTATCCCTTAACCCATTAGTGATCCATGTTCTAATCTGTTAACCTCTACCCATTACCTGTCCATAACCAAACCCATCAACCCATACCCATTAAGCCTTGATCCAACCCATTCCCTATTTCCTACCCATTAACCCAACCACCAATACCCACCACACCCAAAACACAATATCCCCCCTATATATAACATCTCCTAATTTACCCTAAACCTAATTATCTTAACTCTAAACAAAACCCTAACTGAGCACTTCCCTATCTCTCTGCCGCCATCTTTCCTTTCCTCCATCTTCCTCTCCTCCACCCCACCATCACGCGCAACCAAGTCCTCGCCATCCATGGTCTCCTCTTCCTCCGTCGGCAAGCATGAGAAACCCCCTCCACCACTGAGCCAACGCAACCACCTTCCTCCATTGATGTCAGGCCGACGTTGAACCATGATCACACATCATGCACCCTTCCCCCATTGGTCGAGACATGCCTCCATGCCAAACCAACACCAATCTACTTCTCCCCTTGCCGTGCCCAACAACCCCAAGGCAAGCCAAACACTCCATGAGATATCTTCCTCCGAGCCATCTTCCGTCTCTCCGTGTGTCATCGTTGTTGCCGTCGGTGAGCGTGAATGCACCCACGCTCTTCACAAAAGAGACCCTCTATCCAACGACCTCCTCTGCGGCCTCTGTCCTCTCCACCGCCTCCGTCCTCTCCGCCGGAGCCTCCGTCGGCACGCCATAAGTCCTCATCTTCTCTCTTTTGGCTGGATCCCCCATTTCCAACTTATTGGCATCCCCTTTTCGTCCCCTCCACGGATCGCCGTTGATCGATATCAGCGAGTGCAAACGCACCCACGCCCTTACGGTGAGATCCTCTATGAAACGACATCCTCCGGGGCCCCCTACGCCTCCGCCAGAGCCTCCGTCAGTGCCCCGCAAATATCCCCGAGGTTAGCGCTATATTTATATATGTAAGGGTAAAGTTATAATAATTAGAAAGTGTATATGTGTGTTTGTGAGTGTGCGTGAGTGTATTTAGGGCATGATGCATATGCATGGATAGGTGTGTATTGATTGAGGTACAACTTGCACACAAAATACGGAATTATAGAACTTAAGAAAGAAGATGTGCAAGTGCTCAATTCTTCCGCTATAGCAAGTGGCTATGCGGGTCGTGATCCACAAGGAGGGTTTTGCGATGGAAGCGTTTATGTTCTTTATTGAAATCTTTGTGAAAACCAAACGAGAGTTCTTCTCTTTTTTTAAGTTAAGAAATGGAAAAGAGAATTATATTATGTTAGAAGAAAATGAAAGATGAAGGAAGGTGGAAAAATCAGAAAACAATAAAAGCGACTATGTACAAATGGAGTGAGTGGAGAAGAAAGAGTTGGAAGAGGTGGTGATATAATTTACAGAAATGAGAGAAAGGAAAGAAAAGGAAGGAATACTTACCTAGTTTAATTGATGGCTTACCTGGAAACCTTTTGCAAGTTCTACCTTTTTGCTTCGGAGGCGTTCAACGCATAGATCATAAACTCGAGCTCAGTCCCCGTGCACATTATATCGTCAAGCATATCAAGAACGAAGTGATGCGGAGCTTGGAAGAGGCGAACGTCTTCATGAACTATCGCTGGCTCTCACGTAGCGTAGTTATACTTGCTTTGGAATTCACTTGTAGACTCAACAAATACAACCAAGGTAAAGTAGAAAGAGGAAGAGGAAAGCAAAACAAAATACGAACATAAAAAGAAGCTTTTACCTTTATTACTTGCAGAGACAATGGAAGAAAGGAGGAGGGTACATCGGTGTCACTTTCAACATTAGCCTCTCTCTCTTACTTACATGAATCTTCATCTAACCTAAGCTACATACAAATTACATAAAAAAGAAAAGAAAAACCTAAACTACAAAGAATGAAAACTAGGCTAAATCCTAATCTGCATGTTCGTCCCATTTTCAGCGCAAGTACAGGCCTTTTATAGGTATAAACCCAACAACCAGGATCCCGGCGAGATCGGGGACAAATGCTCCCCCTAACTCCCCAACAATGCCGTGAAACGCGGCTTTTGCCGCGTTTCCGCGGCCAGGGTGTGGCCAGGTGGCCACACCCTGTTGGTGGGTCGCGCTGGTTTGGCCTTCTGACTTTATCTGGAGTTGGTTTTGCAGTTTGAGTCCCGGATTCTGACGAAATGGCCTTGGATTCTTGGCTTTAACCGATCGATTCTGAGAGGATTCTTCTCAACCGATTTTCCACCTCTTAATTTTGCCCTGATTTACTTAGTGCGAATTAATTCTGATTTAATTCAGAATTTTGGTGGGCTTTAGGCTCATTTCTCTTCATCTCCTTAAAGATTGGGCCTGCAAATAAATCAAACAATTAATTAGGACAATGCAGGCTTTTATTCTATAATAAGTATGGACATATGATATTAAATATGCAACATTAGCGACCAATCTTGTATGTATATGCATAGTGTATGTCTTGATATATTTATAGTATATATATGCGTATACTCATGTATAAGTATTTATCTGTGGGTATATGTGTATGTATGCATGATTATGAGTATGTATGTATATTATATGTATATATATAAGTGCATGTATTTATATTAATGTGTGTTGGTATTATTTAAGTATGCATGTATGTTGGTGTATGTGTATACTTGCATACATATGTATGAGGGGTATGTACGTGTGGCATGCTTGTACGGGTGCATGTGTGAGTGTATTATGTATGTGTGTGTTGATTCCCCTTCCTCTCTGTGTGTTTTGTTGTATATTACAGCGTTTCAGACTCGTTCGCATGATCCGAACTCAGTAATGGGAGATCCGAATTCGTATCCATTGTGGACTCAATACATAGGCAATTCGAAGATCGATCCATGGGATAACCCCGTAAATCAGTACCGGTTCATGCAGTGAAGACCAGGTGGTGATTTGGTTTCGAAACCGTGTCGTTTCATGTGAGTGTTTGTTCTCAGGTCATTTTCTTATTTACTGTTGTTATTGGATATTGGTGTTTTTATTCATATTATTTCATGTGACTTTATATTATATTTTACCAGGTTGACTTGTTGTATCACTTCATGGGATATTAGTGATACTCACCTTATTTGTGTAATTGATATAAGCTTGCATTAGTATCATTTCATGTGTTGGTAGATCGCCATTATTGGCTTAGGCCTAGTATTGATATACTGCAGACCGAACTTGACCTTCTAACTGACCTATTTGAGATAAATCTTAGAATATAAGTATATTGATCTTGAGGCAGATTGATTGATGATTGAGGACTAGAGATTCATATTTTATGCGATATTTATCAGACAAATTGTTGGTGACTATTCCGACTAGAATTCTTTTGGATATTGAGGACGTGTTAGACATGATATTGCTTCATTGACACACTATTTTATCGATACATAGATATGTATGAATATAATATTCATGACGCTAGTGTACCCGATGAGACTGACTTTGGAGTGATAGGAGCTTTCATTTCTGGATTCTCGGATTGATGAGTTTCACTGATTTATTGATGACCTTATGGATATTGACTACTAGATATAGAGTTGATCAAGATTCCATGTTGATCGAGGATATTATACTTCTTAGTTACGATTTTGATTGATTTGAATATCGATGATTGAATAAATAGGAGATCTTTATTAATAAAATGAAATCTTGGACTTGAACCTGTCGGTAGACTAATTTGGATTGGAGTTGACTTGGGAGTTAAGGAATAGACGTTGATTGGGTTGACTTAATCTGGTGGATTTTAGATACATATATATACTTGATATGTTGCGGGAATTTTGGGATCTTGTGATTGACCTTGATAGAGTTAGAGTGTGTGATAATCTTGATCGAATTGAAGTATAAGGATTTGAATATATGTATCAGAATATGTAGTATTTCATTATTGAGATTTGGATATATCGATGACTTAAGGTTCAGAATTTGAGAGCAATTATATTTTGATCTCTGTTATTGGTAGGGCCAAAGTTGGTTATAAGGTGAGAAAACTGATTAATGATTATTGAGATGGTTGTTTACTATACCGGATTACTTCGACATGGATTGATATTTGATATTCACAGTGATTATATTGAGACTATGGGTTGATGGATAAATTACAGATATAATATCAGTGGATGAGATCTTGACTAGTCTTATATGAGATAGCACATTGACTAGATGATATAGGACATGTTACTTTATTAAATCTATGTTACAGAAAGTTACTGAGAAAGGATTGTTTGACCGTAACACCCTATACAGTCCTATTGTACGTCGTATACACGGTTACTGGTACCGTTCACTATTACTGATATTGTTCACCATGTATACAATTTCTGTTGACTGTTATATTGTATCATTACTGTCACCATATCGTCCCAGCATTATAAGTAATATGGATATCGATTGTCATGACTAAATTAGCAATAATGCAAAAAATAATTTACAATGGGATTAGGTAAATTGATGGAGGAGACAGCGTCTGTATTTTGAGTGAACTTAGGATATAGGTTGCGCAGCCGAAAGAGGATTCCATTGAAGGGTTCCCGTAGGGTGACTGGCACCCCGTCCTTTTCCTGTTCCTGTTATACATGTTACTGTTGGCCCAATGGCCTTCCACTCTAGTTTTGATGATGATCAACACTCATGTAGTTATGTTTACTAATATTCTTGTGTTTCTAAGTTTCAGATCATTAACAGGATATTAGGTTGGTGATTAGCTTCAACAAGATGATTAGAAGCTTATCTTGGTGATTCCGGTGCCAAAGCTTAAAGATCATACCTTTGCACTTGGAGAATCACAGAGTTTTGGAGCAAGTCTACTTGAAGATGATGATCGTCAAGAAGACTTAGGTATCCTAGTTTAGATAGAGTTTTTAGATCCATATTTGTAAAGCTTAGTTTAGTTGATATGCTCAAGTGCACAAAACACACACGTTTTATGATTTGATTTTTGGTTTTCATGAATAGTTGATCAAAACAAGTTTACATATGTTATATGTATATTAGATATGTTCTATTTATACATACATGATTTAACTTGGTAAACAAACTTATTTTGACGTTTCTATTCATGTTTTGGAAAAATCAAAGTTTGATAAAAATACAAGTTTTGTTTATGATAAAATTGGCAAGACACAAAAATGAATTGATATGATTGATATATGTCTTGAAATTTTTATCACAAGTTTGGCTATCAAAGTAAAATGATAAAACAAGTTTTAGAAAGACATGTTTTTAGAAAAACAGTTTTTATTGTGATTAAAACTATTTTTTAGATTTACTGTGAATTTATGGGATTTTTATTGAGTGAAAAGACCTATTTTCAAATCCCGTATCTGTGCAGATCTGCACTGTGCCTGCCAGGCCAGTTCGGTCGACCGGACCGGTCGACCGCACCAAGTGGCCGGTCGACCGGGTCGGTCGACCGATGTGCACAAACGTGCACGCTGGCTACACATTGTAGTCGGTCGACCGGCCGGTCGACCGAGATGAGAGTTCTGCTCTCGGGTTTTATCGGTCGACCGGGCCAGTCGACCGCAGTTGCCCAACGGTCACATTTTTGACCGTTGGCGGTCGACCGGGCCGGTCGACCGGCAGTTGGTCAGACTGCCAACTCAGCCTAACGGCTAGTTTTTCCTAGGGGCTATATATACCCCATTTCTCCATTGTTTTGGTTAAGATTTTTAGAGCTAAAAATTCCAGACTTTCTCTAGTGTTTAAAAGAGTTTTTAAAAGAGTTTTTAAGCCAAAAAGATTTCATCTTATTTGTTTTTGGGTTTTTGGAAAATCAAAGAAAACTAGGTTTTGGGATTTTGATTGGTACTTCATTTTCTATCTTATACAAGAGATTTCCCAAGTAGTTTTTCTTTGTTGCTTGTTTCCAAAAACACTTTGATTCCACACTTGAGCTATATCTTCTATCCTAAACTATTAGGATCTAGTTTTTGTGGAAAAAGATAAGAGAAAAAGAAAGAGAAGTGTTTGAGGTTGTTTGTTGTAAACCTCATAGTTGTAAACCCTCCTTTATTTGTTGTATCCCTCTTCGGTAGAGGTGATCGGAGTGGTATTGGTTTGCTCCCTCTTCGGTAGAGGTGGAGTTTGGTTGTGAGCCTCTTCGGTAGAGGTGTGTGGATTGGTTGTTGTATTGGCTACGGGCCTAACCCCTCGGTTGTGAGGAGGTTGTTGTTTGAGAGAGGAGTTTGGTACTCCTAGAGTTGTAAGAAATCCTCTTCGGTAGAGGTTCCCTCGGTGGGAGTTGAGATAGTGGAAATCCTACACGGTGGTGTAGGCGGGGATGTAGAGCAAGGTGCTCGAACCTCGAAACAAATCTTGGTGTTTGCGTATTGATCCATTGTCTCTCTAACTCTCTCTCTTATATTTGTGCAAAGCATCATATTCATATCATATCATATTTGCTTGTGTTGTGCATATTTCATATTGCCTTGCATTTATTCATATTGCTATTCATTCTTATATGCTTGGCTTGATTGTGTGTATTTCATATTGCTTGGATTGCTTGTGTGTGTGTGCCTAACTTATACTCATCCAACAAGAGCTTCACATAGCACCTCAACCCATTTCAAGGGGATCAAGAGGAGTTAGTCCAGAGCCTCGCAAGGGGATTCGGCTACACTTGTTGTATTGTATTAGTTTGTACATAATTTACATTAGCTTCCGCATTTAGCGCACTTAGTTTGCATTTAGTTTATTAGATTAGCACTTACACCTATTCACCCCCCCTCTAGGTGTTTTTCAGTTACACATGTACCTGACCTATTATACATGTTCCTGACTACCTTGCGGTAGGTCCTGGTTCAGTGCCAGGAGTCTGGGCGTGGTCCTGGGTATGCATGGGACCCACCTAAAACACAAACAATGTCTCCAATCGATCAGTTTCAATAATGAGGATCACGATTGGCGCGTGTAGTAGGCGTAGTATGGGATGCGTCTATTTCATGTGACAATTGGTGTTCGCTAACATAATTAATAATGATAAACTGTTAATATATTATGACTGACCGTGATCACCCGACTGTACATATATAACTATGATTGACATATGATTGTACACATGACCTAATTGTATACCAGACTAGTGACATATGCTAGGTTAGACATCTGACATTAGTGGTCAAGATACCAGTTATAAATCATTCATAGCTTTGTTCTTGACATTGATTATTCTTTTATGTTTCATTTCAGTTATCATGTTGTTATTGCTTGCGTTGTTATGCACGAACACCTTTTCCTTTACACACACTCATTTGGTCGTTTCTGACGACTCTAAATTCGCACGTCAAGGATTTTTGGACACCTTATATTGTTCAGGTGTTCGTGTGATCGTACGCATTACAAGGAGCTAGATGTAGGCTGTCTAAAAATGACTAACAGACCAGCCATTAAGGAAGCAGAGTCTCAAGCTCTAGACGCGAGAAATCGATGCTCGCGTCTCAGCATTAAGACGCGTTGGCTCTACACCCGCGTCACAACGTTCAGACGCGTCGGCCCGAAGCCCGCGTCTCAGCATCAAGGCGCGTCGGCCCGAAGCCCGCGTCTCAGCATCCAGGCGCATCGGCCCGACGCCCGCGCCTCAGCATCCAGACGTGAAGGCCCGAAGCCCGCGTCTCAAACTTCAAGGCGCGTTTGGCTCGACGCCCGCGTCTCAAACTTCAAGGCGCGTTCGGCCCAACGCCCGCGTCTCAGTTGCAACTGCCCTGATTGCGGGGCCAGTCACCGCGCATGTAGCGGTAGTGGCCCCTCATTCGGGAGCGTTTTCAGGAGGCACCTTCACCACCTGAGATCCCTATAAATAGCCTTGTTTGCTATGAAGAGAGGATCGGAGTTTTTGGGAGAAGGGAGAGAACCTTGAGAGGATCGAAGCTTGGGCAGAAGATTGGAGTTTTGAAGAGAGAGAGCTTTGAGATAAGGCATCATCAAAAATCGATCGAATCCAGGCAGGAGGATCATCAAGAGAGAAGCACGACTCTTCAGCGAGCTTACTGAGTACTAGCTGCTCTTCGCCTACCTCCTCTTTGAGAGTTTTGGTAGACGGAGCTGAGTTACTCTTTCTACCGACCGAAGAGAAGACCCCCGACGGTCCAGGACGGTCATCTGGTCAACGGAGAACAAGATTCACTCTCCATCGCCACACGAAGAACCCAGCTTTAAACAAAGGAAAGATTCAGACATCCTCCCTCCCTTGTAACTGGAAAAGAGGGAAGAGTAGTTCTTTTGGTTGTAATCGTTTCGCTTGAATCAAGGAAATCTTTTTACAGCTAAAACCACTTTCTCCGACCACCAAACTTTCCGGCCCCTACAAGAGATGGCGACTCCGCTGGGGACTACCTTCGTTACTGACGAGCGCACCGTGGTGCAAGATGACGTTCTCCGTAAGGGGAAAATGGTCGAATCCCTCGTCGTCGAGTTCGACCAGGCGAAGTATGAAGAGTTCCTCTCTTCTGGCTCCAAGAGCCCAAAGACCCGCGTCTGCCGCAGGGTCTCAAGTTGACAGCCCCCTGAAGCCCAATCTGAGGCTCTGTCGGGTGCTCCTGCTGCCCACTGTGCCAAGTTTGGTTCGCGCGCCGACGCCTCCCAGAAGGCCCGCGTAACCTCAGACTCCTCTGCTGCGATCAACCGCGTCGCGCAGAACACACGCGCCAACGCCTCTCTGAAGGCCCGCGTGGTCCCTGGCACATCTACTAGTGCGATCGACCGTGTCGCACAGAACGCCCGCGTCAGCGTCTCTCAGGAGACCCGCGTGGCAAACACCCCTGGTTCTACAAACCAGGAAGTTGTTGGCTTCTCTCTTCCTCCACGGCGCAATCGGAATGCCGAGCGTCGACAGAGAAGACGCGCGCGTCAACACTCGGTCGGAACCGTTGGTTTTCTGACTGGGGTTGAACGCAGCGTACGATCCGATGCCTTGCCCGCACCTCGTCCAGTGCGAGAGGTCCGTGTTTGGCGACCCAAACGCGAGACTCCCCAAGTTGAGCCCTCTAAAGACCAACTTGCCAAACGCCGAAGCGAAGCTTCTGCGTCTTGTCAAACGCAGGAAGCACGCGCCCATAGGCGTGGGGCCCAGCAGCCCACTCTCTCCCAAGTCTCTCTGCTCCAACGCAGCAGACAGCAACGCGAAAGTCGCGTCTCATATCAACAGAGACGCCAGACGCGCGTGACGCAGCCGCGACGCAACAGCCGCGTTTCTGAAACCTGTGTCCAGGCTGAACAGCACATGACTGTCTCCCGTCGTCGACGTTGCGAGACCAGTCTCTTTAATCCCCCTCCCACAGATTTGAGGGATTATTTGACAAGGAAGAGGAGTGCCAATCAGACCACTTCTCCATGCTGCTGTCAACAGCTCATCCAGATGCTCTCTGGATGCCATTGCGAGTCAGGCGTGCACCAGCCGTCTTTAATTAGACAGCTGACCCTGATTCCCCCATCAGCCAAGAGAAGACGCTCCCACAGGAGGAGAACCTTCTCAGATGTTGAATACCCGGAGCTTACTGCAAACATGACTAGCAGGAGTAAGGGGAAACAAATTGCAGTCAGCCCAGATGACTCCGAGTCTGACTCTGTACCGGAAGGAGTGTATCAACACACTCGCACCCGGACGGGGGCCATTCCCCCAATTGACTATAATGCCTTAGCCCGCGGCATTAGAACGGGTGATTCTCACTCTGCTGTAGTGGGGTCGCAAGCTTCAAACTCTTCCGTCGAGAAGGAGGCTTCCGCCTACATGGCAGACACTCCTGAGGAGACGACCAGGCGTTTAGAACAGACGCAGAAGCACCAGATGGATATAATCGCCTCTCAACAGAGATCCATTGACTCCCTCAAGCATATGCTTGAGAAATTGCTTGAAGAAAGAGCGAGATCTCCTCCTAGACGACCGAAGGGCAAAGGGAGAAAAGGAGGAAGCCCACCCTCCGAATCTTCTGACGAGACACGACGATCTACCTCGGATGTGTCCAAGCCCTCGTCGCAGGCAAGAAGCGACCAGACCCCGGGAAAGGCTCATGCTAGAAGAATGAGTCAACTGGAGCAGCGCCTCGAGGCCCTTACCAACCGTAAAGGCCTCCAAGAAGCTGGGGTAGTCCGGCCCTATCCGGCCGAGTGGGACTTAGTCCCGTACCCTCCTAAGTTCAAGGCTCCAACTCTCCAAGCATTCGACGGGAAGGGGTCACCCAACCAGCACATCTACTACTTCAAATCCCAGACCGGGAATGTGGTAGATAACGATGCCATCCTGGCGCGACTGTTCATCGGCACCCTGAAAGGGTTGGCCTTTGAATGGTTTATGAAGCTCCCGGAAGGTTCCATCAAGAACTGGGGCGACTTGGAGAAGCTGTTTCTAACACGCTTCTTCGAAGATGATTCGGAGGTCACAATGCCTACCCTTTTAGCTACAAAACAGCGAAAGGGAGAGTCCGTCAAGTCTTTCGTAGAAAGATTTCGGAACATGGCACTCCGATGTCCAAGCGGCATGACCCAGGCCACCCTGGTGGAAACATGTCGCCATAATCTCCAAACCTCACTCTTTGCTCAAATAGGAGTTGCTGAAAGCCGCACCTGGAAACAATTAGTCCAGCAAGGTGAACAGGCTGAGGAGATTGTCGCCCGCGTCAGAGCGGAAGAAGGCAAGCCCAGGCCAGAGAGGTCGACAAGGCGTGCACCAGACACATCCCTCCAAACCAAGCGGAAGGATAATTTGGCGACGGAGACCAAATCTCCCACCAAACCTCAAACAGGCAGGGCAAGTGGCTCTTCAAGCCAGCCACGCCCCAACAAGCAGTATTCCTTCAAGGAGGAACACGTCGATTCGCTCTTCAAGCTACTCAACAAGAGCAATCGACTGAAGCTCCCTGAAATTAGACGCCCGGAGGAGGTCGGTAAGACCGACAATCCCACCTACTGCTTATACCACAGGATGCTCGGACATCCTACCAAAAGCTGCTATGTCTTTAAGGACATCCTTCAAGCTCTGATTGACGCGGAGGTATTAAAACTCCGACCGGAGCAGAAGAAGATGACGGCCAACATGACGTCGATTCTCCAGTTTGGGACACGACCCCCGACACCCGTGGGGGTGATCTCTGTCCCGAAAGGAGAACTGAGGGTGGTCAACACAGACCCTCATCAGCAGCAGGAGAAAGGCTTGGTACCCGTCCCTACACCTCGAGGGGAAATCATGTGGGTCCACCCTGACCTCGTCGACGAGCAACAATGGACGACGGTGACCAACAGGAAGTCCAAAGGCAAAGGGAAGGCTTCATCTTGCCATGTGATATGCGCCTCTTCTTGAGAAGCGGACACTGATGTTCCCTCGCTGACTGACTCAGAAGAGGAAACAATAGTCCTGGCCGCAGAGCCCAGCCAACCTACGGCGGGGACCCGTTCAGGACAGGCATACTTGAAGCAGTACGGCGAGACATCAGCGGCTTCTCCGCAACCAGCCGTGGAACCAGCCAAGCCCTCCTCTAAACAGCCTGGGGAGAAGCAGAAAGAAACTCGGTTTTCTCGAGTTCTTGCGAAAGGTGTAACAGAAGGATCCTCGACACCTTACCGCTTCGACGTCTTGGCTCAACTAGCCAACATCCCGGCACGCATTACCTTGTATGAGCTCCTGAGGCTATCAAAGTCAACCAGAGAGGCTCTACAAGAAGCTCTGGCAAATGCTGAGGTCTTTATGACCCGCGTGCCAAGGGAGGAAGATGAAGAGGATTGCCTCCACACCTCCCCAAATGCTCCCTGCATCACCTTCACAACAGATGACATGCAGGTTAAAGGGAAGCATGACCGACCCCTATACTTCACAGGGTATATTGGGTCATCCGAGGTGAACCGCATCCAGGTAGACCCAGGGTCCGCGCTGAGCATCATACCTCGCCGGGTTATGCAGTTTCTAGGCATTCCTACCCATCGTCTGAGCCCTACCCAGACGACTATTTACGGGTTCAATGCCAACAGCTCCCGCCCAATGGGGAAGATCAAGCTCAAATGCCAGATCGGGAGCCTCAAGTCAGAAGTGACGTGTTACGTCATTGACGCGGACACTTCCTACAACCTGTTGCTGGGACGACCATGGATTCACCGCAATTCCATCGTTCCCTCTACTCTCCACCAAGTCATGAAATACATTGATGAGAGTGGACAGGTCCGAACGTTGATTGCCGAAAGGCATCCGTTTAAAGGGGTTGAAAATTATTTCACGGACTCCCTCTTATATCAGGATCCGGAGGAGACTAATGAAACCCCACAACCAGAGGAGCCAGACTCTGGTAATGAAGCTGACGTTGAGCCAGAGAAAGAAGAGTGCCTGTGGGAGTTGGAGCCCATTGTAAAGAGCACTAATAAGCTCGATGTTGATACCACCGACGATGCGGGTGGTTGGTACATTAATGAAGATTTAGACTTTGCGTATTTCCCTGTGTATGTTTCCGATTCAATACCGTCGGATACCACTACCGACGTGGACGATGACCTCTGGTCGGCAATAGATGCCTTGACATCTTTGCATGTACCGGTGAAATCATCCTTCGGGACATACCAAGATAATGGTGACGCGCAAGAGTCTGTATTCATGGTTCCAGCCGGACGAAAAGGCCAAAGACCAATACTTTTGGGCGAATCGCATCTGAACCAATGCCCCACGAAGAATCGGAAGGTGAGGATGAATCCCCTCAGTTCGATCATTATGAACCAAGAACGCTCAAGATGATGAAGCGCATGGGGTATGATCTAACCAACAGGCCTGGGTTGAACTTCGGAAAAGGAAGAAGAACACTGCTTCGATCCTTTGTACCGAAAGGGAAAACCCCTGATTACTATCATCGGACGCGCCGGGGGTTGGGCTATATATCAACTCCAGTGCCATCAGCCTCTGATTCGGAGAGACTGTCAAGTCATGACTGCTCATCAGACACGTCGTCGTGGGAATCAGATGTCAGTGTCGGCAACATCTTCAAAGGGCTTTCAGTAAACATGGTTTCGACAAGCCATCTGGAGGATGAAGATGAAGAAATGATCCAATCTGATACAGATCCTTGGATCAAACATTTGAATGCTCTTTGGGATATCCGCTTTGAACAGCGTGAACCACCCACAGAAGACAAGGTTGTTCAAGTCAACCTAGGAGATGAAGCCGATCCTAAACCCATCTTCATAAGTGACGGCCTGTCGCCTCCAGAGAAGAAGGATTTAATATCTCTTGTACAAGAGTATATAGATGTCTTCGCCTGGAATTATGAGGACATGCCTGGACTTGATCCTCAAGTGGCTATGCATCGCCTCAACATCAATCCGGACATGAAGCCTGTTAAACAACAGCAGCGACGGTTCCGTCCAGAGACAATGGAGGCAATTCAATCAGAAGTCAAAAAGCTCATCGATTCCGGCTTCATCCGGAAGAACAACATCCCGACTGCGTAGCCAACGTCGTCCCCGTCGCCAAGAAGAACGGAAAGATCCGGATCTGCATCGACTTCCGTGATCTAAACGAGGCCTGCCCCAAAGACGAATTCCCATTGCCAATCACAGATGTCATGATTGACAATACTTGTGGATTCGAGCGAATGTCCTTTATGGACGGGTTCTCAGGATATAATCAAATCAAGATGTATCCCGATGACGAAAAGCACACCTCCTTCAGGACACCTCTAGGGGTATATTGCTACACCGTCATGCCCTTCGGTCTGAAAAATGCGGGGGCAACCTACCAAAGGGCCATGAATGCCATTTTCCATCGGCAGATACGCAAAACGGTGGAATGTTATGTCGACGACATTGCGGTGAAAAGCCGCACTAAAGGTGATCACATAGCAGACCTGAGGGTGGTCTTCGACATCATGCGGGCTCATCAATTGAAGATGAACCCCACCAAGTCCTTCCTGGGGGTAGCCAGTGGCAAATTCCTAGGGTTTGTCGTGACTTCCACAGGAATCCATTTGGATCCGGAGAAAGTCCGCGCTATCCAAGAGTTGCAACCCCCCAGAAGCCTCAAGGAGCTCAGAGGATTACAAGGACGATTGGCATACATCCGCAGATTCATTTCAAATCTCTCCGGGAGATGCCAACCCTTCGCTAAGCTGATGAAGAAGGGCGTTTCGTTCATTTGGGACGACGCTTGCCAGCAAGCATTTGAGGAGATCAAGCACTACCTCACCCAACCACCAGTCCTGGCAGCTCCGGTATCCGGAAAGCCTTTCCTGGTGTACGTCCGATCAATGGATCATTCTTTGGGAGCTCTACTAGCTCAGAATGATGACCAGGGGCGAGAACAAGCAATCTACTACCTAAGTAGAACGATGATCGGAGCCGAACATCGGTACAACCCGATCGAGAAGGAATGTTTGGCACTGGTGTTCGCCATTCAGAAAATGCGACACTATCTGGTGGGCCAAACCATAAATGTCATATCCAAAGTCAACCCCCTGAGGTTACTTATGACAAAGCCTTCTTCACTAAATGGCCGGCTGGCAAAATGGGCCATATTGCTATCACAATATGAGATGCATTTTCTGCCACAAAAGGCTATTAAGGGACAAGCGGTGGCGGACTTCTTAGCTGAACACCCAGATCCCAGGGCAGCCAAACTCTACGAGGATCTCCCAGACGAGGTCGCCGAAGCCTGCCTGACCCAGACATTGTTCGAAGGACAAGTATGGCAACTTTTCTTCGATGGCGCATCAAGAACAAGCTCTAAGGGACATACAGTTGCGGGGGTAGGAGTAGTACTCGTCTCCCCACAAAATTACGTGATTCCCCGAGCTATCTCGTTAACCGAGCCCTGTTCCAACAATGTGGCGGAATACAACGCTCTTTTGATTGGGATGCAATTCGCCGATGAGGTTGGCGTTAAAAATCTCGAGGCATACGGTGATTCTAAACTCATCGTCAGCCAAGTTCGCGGAGAGTATGAGGTCAGGCATGAAGATCTAGTACCCTACTACAACGCGACAATCCACATGGCCAAGAGGTTTTCAAACTTCTACATCGACCATGTACCGCGCAAGCAAAATGCGCATGCAGATGCACTTGCATCCCTTGCTGCCTCCTTAGCTCTTCCAGCTGGAGCAATGGAGAAGGTATTCGTCTATAGCCACGACCTATACTGCCCAAAAAGTCCCCTCGGAGACTACCAGAGGTCAACGGGAGATCGTCGCGGTAAGGAAACACTTGAAGTGTCGACCGATCCAGAACTTAAAGACTGGCGATTCCCCTACATTGATTTTGTCTTGTACGGCATCTTGCCCGAAGACACCAGGGAGGCGGCTGCCATTCGGAGGAAAGCCTCCAAATTCTACTACAATGCGATTTCGCGAACATTGTATCGTAGATCGCATGATGGGATCCTGCTCCGGTGCCTCTCATTAAAAGAAGCCCACGAAGTGTTGAAAGAAGCCCACGATGGTACGTGTGGAGCTCATCAACCTGGCCCGAAGCTGGCAAACCGACTCCAAAGATTGGGTTACTACTGGCCCAAGATGGTTGCCGATGCTGTTGCCTATGCCAAAAGATGTCACGCCTGTCAAATACATGGCGATTTCATCCATCAAGCACCAGGATACCTCCACTCTACGACCTCTACCTGGCCGTTCGAAATGTGGGGGATGGACGTGGTTGGTCCTATCAGCCCACCATCATCAAAGGGACATCGGTTCATCCTAGCGATAACCGATTACTTCTCAAAGTGGGCCGAAGCTATCCCTTTGAAAGAGGTGAAATCTTCTAACGTGATCAAGTTCATGAAACATCACGTTATTTACCGCTTCGGTGTGCCTCGGCGGATTGTCCATGACAATGGACCCCAGTTCATCAGCCAGGCTTTTCAGAGATTCTGCGCCAAGTTCAGAATCCAGAGTGTGTCATCAACGGCATACTATCCGCCCGCTAACGGCCTCGCAGAAGCTTTCAATAAGACTATTGGCAAGCTTCTCAAGAAATTCGTCTCGAAAAGTCAACGAGACTGGGACGATAAGTTGGGCGAATGCTTATGGGCCTATCGCACGACTGTGCGAACCCCAACTAAAGCCACGCCATTTTCCTTGGTGTACGGATGCGAAGCCGTCCTTCCACTGGAAATCCAAATTCCATCTCTTCGCGTCGCCTTGACAGCGGAAATGACGACAGAGGAGAAGCATCGACAGCGACTCCAAGAATTGGAAGCCTTGGACGACAAGCGTCTGCAGGCCCAACAACAAATCGAGCTTTACCAAGCTCGTATCACCAGAGCCTTCAACAAGAAAGTCAAATCGCAAACTTTCAAGAAGGGCGACCTCGTCTTAGCCGTCCGAAGACCCATGGTCATGACGCACAAGACGAAAGGAAAATTCCAACCCAAATGGGAAGGACCGTTTGTAGTAGAGTCAGTCTACTCAAATGGATCGTATCGCCTCATAACCTCAAATGGTGATACGCTCATGATGCCAATCAATGGCAAATTCCTGAAGAAATACTATCCCTAGATGGCATTCTTCCACCGATCAAGTTAAAAATACACCTCTGATCAAACATCCGACGCCCTTGACGGCTAAGGATAGAGGAAAATGTTGGCTTTTAAGTCCAACATAAGTCCTCGACAACTCACCATGCTGAGGGGAATAGCATGGCTAGCCCGACTCAAACGGTAGTTGGTAAAGGCATGTCAAACCCGTTGACAGCTGAGGATTTGCTAAAAATCTTAAGGGACACGTTCCCATTTGATCCGACGCCTCCGACGGCTAAGGATAGAGGAAAATGTTGGCCTTTAAGCCCAATATAAGTCCTCGACAACTCATCATGCTGAGGGGAATAGCATGGCTAGCCCAACTCAAACGGTAGTTGGTAAAGGCATGTCAAATCCGTTGATAGCTGAGGGTTTGCTAAAAATCCTAAGTGGACTTGATTCCACTCTTCCCTCCAAAAATCCCTTACCAATTCTCATCCATAGAATGGTAGGACCACAAAATGCAATCATTACTATGTTAACACTATACCTCTGGTAATGAATACTCTTTGTCGAGTACAAACCTGGCTTGTTAACTCTGCATAGAGTAACAAACTCTCAAATTTGCCAAGTTAACACTATACCTCTGGCACCTCAAATTCCACCTGTCAATTCTCATCAATAGAATGACAGGTCCTCAAATTGCTCCTATCCAAGCAAATTCTTGTCAAGTTAATATCACACCTCTGACAAAACTACTGCTTAAGTTAACATTACACCTCTAAGCAATACATCGAGTGCCTGTCAAGTTAATATCACACCTCTGATAGTCACCTTTCTTCAGACTTCCATATCGAAGCTGAAATGGACGATGCCAAGTTAACACTACACTTCCAGCATCCGAGTCATTGCTAAGTTCAACAATACACCTATGGCTATGACCTTTCCTCGACTTCCTTGTCCAAGCCGAGATGAACGATGCCAAGTTAACACTACACTTCTAGCATCCGAGTCATTGCTAAGTTCAACAATACACCTATGGCTATGACCTTTCCTTGACTTCTTTAAGCCGAGACGACTAATGCCAAGTTCAACATTACACCTCTAGCATTACTATCACTGTTAAGTTAAACATCACACCTATGACAGTGACACCCTCAGTTTTCCCAAATAAAACTGAGATGCTGGTGAGTTAGGTTAATATCACACCTCTAACTCACGTCCTTGTCAAGTTAACATTACACTTCTGACAAGACTACTTCTAAACCGTTAAGTTAATATCACACCTCTAGCGGTAAAAATCTTACTAGATTCCCCACGAGTCTAGTTTCATTTGATATTCTCCCCAACCGAGTATCAAATTCATTTTGGAGGCATTGCTGGTTAACATTACACCGATAAACAATGCTTCCATCAAAATCCCCAGCTGATCTTAAATCAAGTTAATCCCAAATCCTTGATAAAAGTTCACCTTCTCTGGGGGTACGCGCTCCACTCGTCACTTTCTTTTATAAAGTGGCGGGTCCACCAAAATCATTCTTTTGCTTCTAAAACAAAACATTCAAGACAACAGAAAGAGGCCAAAAGAAAACTGTCACTTTTATTCATATCCAAACACATGAAAGTGATACAAAACGCTCTCTTATACAATAAGATTGAGTGTTACAATTAAGGAGTACAAAGAAGTCCCTCTCTCTCTCTGAGGCCGTACTCACTCCTTGAAACTGCATCTGATCCCAGGTGCACAATTGGAACCGGTTGCACTTTGATGCATGACCCAACTTCGAAAGCGCCCTAGCAGACTATCCAACAAACATGGAGTCACTCTTGGGGTGAGAGCAGAAGTTTCAGAGTCATCACAAAGGATGCCACCCTCCACTTAGTCCGGCGGCAGCAAAAAGTCCGGCAACTCTTCCTTCAAGAATTGATCCTCCCCCAGCAGAAGACTCAACGGACTTTAACTGTCCTCGATGTCACTTCTGGGGTTTCATCACCATCCCTTTCCCCAGCAGACCATCCAACGGAGTGTCCTTGATGTGACTTCTGGAGTGGGAGAGGAAGAGGATCTCATCCGCCGCCGCAACCGCCGGACCACCCTCGCCGGTACTCAGCCTATCCGTCTCTTGCACCAGATCTGAAGAGACCTTGGCGAGGGTTGGGTCCTCGTCAGAGATGTAATATACTCTCTTATAGGTGACGAGGACCATAATATATTCTCTCATAGGTGAAGGTTGAACGAGTTCGCCGACCGAAGTATTCTTCCAAGGGCCCAGCAAGCCTGCAAGGAACAAGAAGAGAGAATTAGAACAATCTGCAGCTTAGTGTAAACAGAGAAAAACTAAGTCAGCAGAGGCAAACGCGGGAATGATCCACGCAGTCAGCCAAATACGGGAATGATCCATGCAGTCTACCAAGACGCAGGAATGACACGTGCAGCAAGCCAAACTGTTGCGTCAGCAGAGACAAACGCGAATCAAAACGCGGTCCCATTCTGTGCCTAGGTCAAAGAGCACAAACGCCGAAAAGGCACAGACGCCGAAAATTGCCATCTCCATGAACAGGAGTTGCAAGGTGCGGGTCTGAAACCTTTTTTGGAATTCGTCCAAGGCATTGGCCATGAAACGCGCTAAGGCACAAGCCATAAAACGCGCCAACGCCAAGTGCCAAAGATTCTTGCACGCGCGTCCGGAGAAGTTCAAGCCCATGGTACAAATTCCAGAAGGAATGAACCAATGCAGACTTCATGAGGGGGTCCAGATGACATGAAGCCAAGGTACAGGCCATGGTAAATCTAAGGTGTCATGGTGAAACGAACTGCATACCCGTAGAGACCTCTGTCAAGAGTTGTAATCTCTGCACCAGGACGCAAACGCGGTCACAGGGCAAAGAGTTGTTTTCTCCTAAAGAGACCAAACAGGAGCTTAAAAGCCCTGGGTCATCTTCAGAGCCATCCTCATCCATGGAGACAATTCGCTGAGGAAGATGAAGGTTCTCAAAGCGCTCTCTCTTTCAAAAAAACAAAATAGTCCAAAGGCAGGATTGAAGGGAGAAAGGGTGCCCTATTTATAGGCAACTCCTGATAATAGCGATTAATGGCCCCGTAATCTGAACCGCCGGCATTAATAACTGCACAACTGCCAAGATCCAATAAAGGCCGGACGCGTGTAACGCTGCTTCGAGAACCGCCGCTGGCGCTGATCTCCAACCGCCCGCACTGGTTTCTCATTTAAGAGAATCAATACTCAAGCCCAATCAGCAGCCGACGCGTGGACAACTGCTTCGGGAAACAAAAGCAGAAAATCCGCATCTGACGTTTAAAGATCACACCAAATCCCTATGACAGGCTGTATGTAACGCCTGGGAGTTTACACCCAGACGCGGATTGAAGAACTATCCACCCATCCGCGTCCCAGAAAGATGCCTGCGCAAGTCAAAGTCGCGTCCCCTCAGAATTAAGGGAAAGGCACAAGGCTGCGTCTCCCGCGTCTGCCTGATCCGCTTCCTTCTTCGCAGAAGCAGATCCGCGTTATTCAGAGCCGCGTCTCCCTGAACGAATGCCGCGTCTCATGAAACAATGATGGCCGCGTCTCCCTATGGATTGATGCTGCGTCTTGTCAAAAGGACTTAGTCCTGCCTAAGTTCTCATGAACTAAGAACCGCGTCTCACCCTGTGATTGACGATGCGTTCGGAGGCCGCGTTTTCACTCTATGCTGCGTCTCATCAAGAAGACCGCGTTCCGATTTGTGATTGACGCCGCGTCTCATCAAAAGGACTTAGTAGAATCTAAGTTCTTATGAAATGATGACCGCGTCTCACTTTATGATTGACGCTGCGTCTCAGTAAAAGGACTTAGTAAAATCTAAGTTTCGGTAGACTGACGACCGCGTCTCACCCTGTGATCGCCGCTGCGTCTCGTCAAAAAGACTTGGTGAAATCTAAGTCCCCATAGATTGATGCCACGTCTCATTCTACGGGATTAATGCCGCGTCTCGCCAAGACCGCGTCTCATTAAAAGAACTTAGTCCTACCTAAGTTCAGTAATCACGACTGGTGATCAAGAGTTGGACTCATCCACAACAAGACAAAGAAATTGGGACAAAAGCTTTAAAGAAAACTTCTATTATATCAAAAAATGATAGAAGTGGATACAAACACTCTTAATAGAGTGTCCCTTTTCTTTACAGAAAAAAAAAAGAAGGCTAAATGTCCTGGTTCACCAAGGAACGGATTTGTTCCCTAAGGCGGTGAATCTCATGCTGGCGCGTCCTCTCAGCCTCCATGATAGCCCGGTCCCGCAGCTCCGCCTCAGATAAGAAACTTCTGGCAGACAGTTGCATCCGCAGAGAGTCCACCCTGGAAGATTGCAGAGACAGACTCTCTTCAGCTCGCGCCGTAGCAGCCCGTTGCTCCTCAAGCTTCTTTTTGAGGGAGACAAGTTTCTCCTCATTTAGCGCAAGAACAGCTTCCGCCTTGGCGATGATGTCCCGAGTTCTGAGGATGACTTGCTCCGTGCTCTGCACACTAAGCTCAGATTCCCTCGAATCTCCGGCTAATTTCTGAAATTTAGCCTTGGAATATTCAAGGTCACGGATCTCGGCAGTGATCTGCGCCTCCGCCTCCTGTCGCTCCCGTTCCTGAGCAGCTAGGAGTCTAGTCAGGATGGCCTGGGCCTCGCCGGAAGAACCTGCATCTTCCAAAGATTCCAGCTCCCGCAGGTTATCTCCAAGTTGCTCTACCACCCGCAGGCATGCCCTGGCAAGTGAAGGGCCTCCCGCCAATTCGACGCTCACGGCCATATTTTCAAGAAGCCTCTGGGCGAACTGGAAGGTGCTGTGTCCACGGAAGATGAGATCAATACATGATCCCATCGAGGTGAAGAATTGTTGCACCATCTGACGTGCCAGCTCCCCCATGTCTTCACCACCTAAGAAGCTTCCCGACCCTTTTTCTGTCACGGGATAAGGGATATAGGGCGGGTCTTCTCGCACAAGAGCCGTGCCAGCCGTCGATGTGGCAAGAGCAAGACTACCCGCTGGCGCTTCCTGGAGCGCTGCCTCTGCAGGAGCTTCCACGACCAATGAAGGAGTTGTAAGCACAACCTCTTCAGAAACTTTCACCGAGAATTGAGCTGTGTGGCCTTCTGGAAGGGTGCCGATCGTCGGACTCCCCACCTGAGCCCCCTCAGTCAGAGCTGCCTTACTAGGTTCGAGGTCCCGAGGCGTCGAGTCCTGTAGAATGGGAGTCTCCCCAGCTTCAGCAATAGCCTTCTCCACCGGCGGAGTGAGAGCCTCCTCAGCCTCAATGGTTGTTTCCCCTCCTGGCAAAGGGGAAGGCTCCCCAACTTCAACAGCTACCCCCTCTGAGGTTATCTCAGTGGCCGAAGCCTCAATCCCCTTGGGCTGGGTCAACTCTGTTTCCATCGCCTCGACAGGCGAAGAAGTTATACCTTCAGCAGGGATTATAGCCGGCGGTTCATGGCCGTAGTCGACTTTATCTCCAAAGTCGCTTTCCGTATCAGACGCGGAAGACGACAGTTCAACGCAAAGGTCCTCGGTGACCGGAGCCTTGCCACCAATCACCCCAGTGGTAGGACTAGGGTCGATTATCCGAGCACTGGAGATGAAGACACTAGGAGGCCCTGACCGCTGTGCCTTATCTTTCCCTTCACGAGCAGAAGAAGGCTCAGGCCGAGCTGAGAACCCTGGAATTTGGACATTCCCTCCCACGAGCTGTACTTCCTCGTCAGCTATAGTGAGTTTGTCAACCAATTCCCCCTCTCCCGCAATCTTACAGGTCCCTCTGTGCGACCTAGGAGCACGGATTAAACTGGGGAGATTTTTATCCTCTGGCGGTTCCTCAACCATGATAAAGAGGTCTTCAGGACAGTCCTCAACTCCAGCAGAAATGCCTTCCGAGGGAGAGACTTCTGTTGCTAATTCCCTCCGAGCCCTCTTCGAAATAGGACCAGCAGTTGAGGTAGGACCCCGACAACGCTTACCCATCAATTCTTGAGCCTTGGTGGTAGAAGGCCCCTCCTGTGGCCCTAGCTTGGTTCTACTTCGGGTTACTCGGGGCTCCTCTCTTGAGCCTCCCTCGGCTTCTCTCTGAGATGCTCTCTCCAGCTCTTTCTGGACCTTTAAATACTGGGTGATCATGTGCGAGCCTTTGCCAGACTCCGACTGTGTTTTGAGATAGGCATTAATGCCCTCAATACCCGTATACCCAGGAGCAAAATCCGGTGACTGGTTTACCCGAGAATACCAGATGCAGAAAGTGAAGCTGGTAAGGTTCTTCGGCTCCTCGACGGGCAAACGGAAAGTTGCCTCTGTCCCCCCAGCCACGCTATAATACCAGGCTCGAGCACCTTCGCACAAATTCCCATTGAAGGCAAGTTGTGTATTCGGATTGCCGACATAAAGCTGAGCATAGCCAAACTGTCGGGCAAAACGACTTGGCATATACGGTTCGATAGTGCAGGAAGTCCCTTGGCGAAACAGCACATATCCTGGTCGTATATTGATCAACCACCGGAAGACTCCCGCAGACAGTTGGGTGAGGTCATCCCGACCTATAGAATCAGTGAATTGCTTACCAAAGGATGCACCAGGAATTCCAGGGAAGCAGCGGTTGAGCTGGTAATTGGCGGCATTTGAGATACGTCTCTGAATATAATATATATAGGTGTCACTCCAATCCGAGTCTTCCAGCCGCCTCACAAAAGGGACAGGACTCTTACTCCCACGCGCCGTTGTCATCAGAGAAGGGCAATGCATCACGTACCAGGCCATGAGATACGTGTAAGGCAACTCCATTCGGGGGTTGGGGCGCCTTGCCGTCGGGTTTCCCTCTGAATCGACATACGGCTTGCCTTGAGAGTCGACAGTCCTTGGAGCCTCGCATAGTCTCTTGGCTAGCGCCCGCAACCCGCTCTGAATGCCAGCCGCCACGGCCGGAAGAAGGGCTATAGGACGGCCATGGGCCAGGAGCACTGCTGGATACACCACGTCGGCAATAATGACTTCATGTGGCCGTGTAGGTACCACGCAACGCTTCAACCACAGCATCAAGAAGCCCGCCAACAGCGCTCGACTAGAGATAGAAGCCCGGGCCCGGTGATGATAGCTTTCAAAAAGCGTATCAGGTTCGAAGCCGTCCTCATTCGACCCAGTGGTGTAAAAGCCCTCAGAAGCTTGTGCGACCATGTCATCAACTCCCTGTTCAGAGAGGGGAGCCAGTCGAGTTATCGAATGATCCTTCTTGCTGACATTGCTGAATAAGTAATTGGCCCAGGATAGATGCCTGACTCCATGCGTCCTCCAACCGGTTACCTGACCACAAATATGGAAGTGGCACATCACTTCCCAATAGGTCTCGTACACCTCAGGGGAATCCTTCTTTATAAGGTCAAGCTCCCTAGCAGTCGGGACATATTCTTCATAAGGGAACTCCCCCATCACCAGCCCCGAGACCTCATGCAACTCATGCAGTGCAAGGCCCATTTCTCCAACCGGGGTAAAGAATGTCCCCGTCTGAGGGTTGTAGCGCTCCAAGATCCCGAAGAAGTTGTGAGAGCTCATTGGGATGCCCCATTGTACGGCCCTGACTGCTGAGTATAATCCCACGTGCTCAAGCAGATCTCCAAGATCGGAGAGGACAAAACCCACCATCCTGCCCCACCAAGAATTCTCCGTGGAGTGGACCCATCCTGGCAAATGGAACTTGGCCGGATAATCACCCTCTGCTTCTATGAACGAGTTGAGGAAGGTGGTGGCAAGCTGCGGGATCTCTCCGACTGGAAGCTCAGACTTGCGTGACCCAGGAAACAAGCCGAGGACCGCCCGGTCATGGCAATCATGACGGTATACGTTCTGGGAGCTGAAATTCCCAAGGGTAATCTCAGAGATATCCCGGGACACGTCCCACTTCATCTTCCGAAGGACGGACAGATGTTGGAGATAAGACAACGGGAGCATCCTCTCCATGGCTGGAAGGAAGTATCTCCTCTCCCCTATCTGACGGAGCCACCTGTAATTCCCGTCATACATGGGGTTGCCACCGTCGCTGACATGATCTCCAAAGAAGAAAGCAGGCTTCTCCAGCTTGATGTGGGTATCCGTTGCGAAGACTGCATCGGTCATAAGCACCCGAGAAGTCCTTTCATTAACATGGGCAATCATTTCCCTGCGAACTGGCGACCTGTCAGCAGTCACAGGTATGGTCCTTCGCAGTGCAAAAGTCAGACGGTGGTCGGCACCACCCACGCGGCCGAAATGGTGCATCTTGGCAAGTGAACCTGAAACATGCGGCACTGCAAAAGAAAAAGACACTTGGTCAGATACCTTGCCAAAAATAAGGGAAGACGCTAAGTGTTCATAATTCAAAACGCAGCCGAGACATTGGACGCAGGGGTTATCATCCGCGTCCAGACCTGCGAACTTGCACCAAAACGTAGAAGAGATACTGGACGCAGGAATTTTTCGAATCCGCGTCCAGACCTGCAAAGCTGCGTTCTACAAACCAAGGCTTATGAAAATTCGGAGTACTTGGACTCAAACGCCAGATTCTACAAAATCGGCGGTTGAAGACACAGAACACAAGGATCAAATCCGCGTTCTGCAAACCAAGACTTGTGAAATTTCAAAGTGCTTGGACTCGGACGCCAGCGCCTGATGGCACAAAACGCGGTACAGAACACATGGATCAAATCCGCGTTTCTACAAATCGCGTCTAGAGACCTTCACAATTAGAAATATTCTAAGTGAAGGACCCAGAGTGCAGAGTTCACCAGCGTCGGATCATCAGGCCCGCGCCCCGGTTATCATCTCAAGGACAGCGTCCGAGAATCAAACACGATCTTGTGTTAAAGGTTCTTAGGGTTCTATGAACATGTTTTAATGGCGGAACCCACACCGAAGGTGCATTTTTACCTCGGAAAACACCCTCCTGCGCAGAGGAAGCATCTCTCTCAGCCTCGGCGACGGTCGCCCTTGAGGTCGATGCAGTCGGTTTCGTCTTGGGAGCCATTGAAAATAAGAAATCCGAGCGAGGAGATGAATAGTTGAACAAGAGAAGGAAGTTCTTTTTCTCAGAGAATGCGTTCGTTCGGAGAAGAAGATACATCTCTCCAACTGTTGCCTTTTATAGGCACGGAGATTCGCGAAGATACGCAGCGTTTGGCCCAATAAACGCTGCAGCGAATCGCTGCCTGACGCGTGGAGCCAAATCATTGTTTGAACAGGGAAGATCATGCGTCGCGACCCCGCCACAAGTCAGAAGTTGACACGTGGAGCAGTTCATTTAATGAACCGGGAGATCCGCGCGCCAAAAGGCGAAATCTCGCCTTTTCCCCAGGCCAGCTGGCGGCGTAATCATGACATGGCACAGGCGCACGCCTCAAAGTACGCGGCTCTTCGGTGGACATGCCCCGTCAGCGTCAGCATAAATACACCCAGAAAATCGCGTCCGCCTTATGAAGATCGGTCGCGTTCTCATCGCCAAAAGGTCGCGTCTCGCTAAGAAGTCGCGTCTTTAAAGCAGTCTCTGCTTTTTCAAGGAACCTGCGTCCAGTCTCCTGCTTCTGCAAAGTCAGTTCAACAGTACACTGACGCAAACAGACAACCAACCACTCCCGGTCAAAAGCGCACCCGTGACAGACTAAAAGCAATCGGGGAGGTCTAGACTGTGTATCTAGACACTCAAACACGATCAACTCTGATGGCTTCAAAGAGTTCAACAGTACACTCACGAAGACCAATTCCAGATAAGATCAAACCCGAAGCATCAACAGTCCAGTCATAAAACGCGAACACGGCTAAAGATCCAAAGTATTCCGAAATCCGTCCCATTCAACTGCGGAATATCAGAAACTTTGGAGGGGGTTCTGTAGGCTGTCTAAAAATGACTAACAGACCAGCCATTAAGGAAACAGAGTCTCAAGCTCTAGACGCGAGAAATCGATGCTCGCGTCTCAGCATTAAGACGCGTTGGCTCTACACCCGCGTCACAACGTTCAGACGCGTCGGCCCGAAGCCCGCGTCTCAGCATCAAGGCGCGTCGGCCCGAAGCCCGCGTCTCAGCATCCAGGCGCATCGGCCCGATGCCCGCGCCTCAGCATCCAGACGTGAAGGCCCGAAGCCCGCGTCTCAAACTTCAAGGCGCGTTTGGCTCGACGCCCGCGTCTCAAACTTCAAGGCGCGTTCGGCCCAACGCCCGCGTCTCAGTTGCAACTGCCCTGATTGCGGGGCCAGTCACCGCGCATGTAGCGGGTAGTGGCCCCTCATTCGGGAGCGTTTTCAGGAGGCACCTTCACCCCCTGAGATCCCTATAAATAGCCTTGTTTGCTATGAAGAGAGGATCGGAGTTTTTGGGAGAAGGGAGAGAACCTTGAGAGGATCGAAGCTTGGGCAGAAGATTGGAGTTTTGAAGAGAGAGAGCTTTGAGATAAGGCATCATCAAAAATCGATCGAATCCAGGCAGGAGGATCATCAAGAGAGAAGCACGACTCTTCAGCGAGCTTACTGAGTACTAGCTGCTCTTCGCCTACCTCCTCTTTGAGAGTTTTGGTAGACGGAGCTGAGTTACTCTTTCTACCGACCGAAGAGAAGACCCCCGACGGTCCAGGACGGTCATCTGGTCAACGGAGAACAAGATTCACTCTCCATCGCCACACGAACAACCCAGCTTTAAACAAAGGGAAGATTCAGACATCCTCCCTCCCTTGTAACTGGAAAAGAGGGAAGAGTAGTTCTTTTGGTTGTAATCGTTTCGCTTGAATCAAGGAAATCTTTTTACAGCTAAAACCACTTTCTCCGACCACTAAACTTTCCGGCCCCTACACTAGAGTCTCTCTTTTCTTGATTATAAATATTCTTGCTCTTTTATTGATATTTCCTGATTCTATCTTTATTGCATCCAGTTGCCATTTTTTCATTTATTCATCTGTTATCATTGCGTTAGATATTTATATGTTATACTGCAGTGATATTAATTTATCGTAATAGATTTTGTAGCTTGTTTAGGTTACTTTAGGCTTAGCTTATGTGCGTAGGTATTTTTCTCGCGTACATACGTCGCCGATCTTCGTCGCGAGTCCTTTTCCGTGTATTTTAGGAAGCGGGGCATGACAGAGTTTTCTTAGTATCAGAGCCAGGATCGACATAAAAAGAGAATCTAGATCTTACCAGTAACTTGAAGCAAGTTATAGTTACACTGCAATATAACATACACTGCCATATGATGATACTAAATCCATTTGAGAATCAATCATCCTTCCCTTCTAAATCCATCTCTTGAATCTCTTGATGTCTCAGATTTCAATGTTCCTTCCAGAGCGATCAATATTTTTCTTGTTGATTCCTATCTTTCATCTCTATTCTATTCTCCAGATTTTGACTCTTGAACCTAGCCTTTGGACATGATCGATAACAGAAATCAGAGCGCACAGCGGAACTGTGGTGGGCTTATAACGCACCGGGAAGCAACATGGAAGACGAGAAGACAATATCAACATCAGTTATTCTTTTTATTATCTCAATTTGCTTAATATCTATTTCTTAACTTTAATCTTCTATTCATTTCCCCGCTTTATTAAAATTTCGAGGATAAAACTTTTATAAGGTGAGTAGAATGTGATATCCCTAATTAGTAGTACTGTATATTTATTTTCCTGAAGTATTTATTTTGATTTACTAATTATTTTTATTTAATCAACTTAGTTTATTACTTTTTCTTGTGATTGTTATTATTATTAAATATGCCAATTATTTTTGGGAGTATTAAATGTTAATTTGGCTTTACATTACTATTATTATTTATCAGTATAGTTACTTGCTATTTATTGTTAATTTTATTTTGATTATTATTAATTATTTTTGTTAGTAGTGTCGTTACTATTACTAATTCATTTCGGGTATTATTATTTATTTACTAGTCGTATTATTATTATTATTACTAGTTTTTAGTAGCACTTATTTTATTAGTGTTGTTATTATTATTGTAATTAGTATTGCTAATTATTATTTGTGTTAGTATTATCGATTATTTTGATATTAGTATTAATATTATTATTTATCATTGTTATTATTGTGTTTTCTTTGTTTAGCCTCTTATCCCATAACCCATTAGTGATCCATGTTCTAATCCGTTAACCTATACCCATTACCTGTCCATACCTAAACCCATCAACCCATACCCATTAAGCCTTGATCCATATTCCCTATTTCCTACCCATTAACCCAACTACCAATACCCACAACCTGAAACCCAATATCTCCCTTATATATAACATCTCCTAATTTACCCTAACCCTAATTATCTTAACTCTAAACAAAACCCTAACTGAGCTCTTCCCTATCTCTCTGCCGCCGTCTCTCTTTTCCTCCATCTTCCTCTCCTCCATCCCACCATCACGCACAACCAAGTCCCGCCATCCATGGTCTCCTCTTCCTCTACCAGCAAGCGTGAGAAACCCCCTCCACTACTAAGCCAACGCAACCACCTCCCTCCATTGATGTCAGGCTAACATCACACACCATGCACCCTTCCCACATTGGCTGAGCCATGCCTCCATGCCAAACCAACACTAATCTACTTCTCCCCTTGCCGTGCCTAATAACCCCAAGGCAAGCCAAACACTTCATGAGATATCTTCCTCCGAGCCATCTTCTGTCTCTCTGTGTGTAGTCGTTGGTCACCGTCGGCTAGCGCGAATGTTCCCAAGCCCTTCATGGAGAGACCCTCTATCTAACGACCTCCTCCACGGCCTCCGCCTCCTCCTCCTCGCCGGAGCCGCCGTCGGCACGCCATAAGTCCTCATCTTCTCTCTTTTGGCTGGATCTCCCATTTTCATCTTATTGGCATTCCCCTTTCGTCCCCTTCACGGATCACCATTGATCACCGTTGGCAAGCACGAACGCATCCATGCCTTCACCGCGAGATCCTCTATGCAACGGCATCCTCCGTGGCCCCCTATGCCTTTTCCAGAGCCTCCGTCGGTGTGCCGTAAATCGCCCCAAGGTTAGTGCTATATTTATATGTGTAAGGATAAAGTTGTAATAATTGGGAAGTGTATATGTGTGTTTGTGTTTATGCGTGAGTGTATTTGGTGCATGATGCATATGCATGGATGGGTGTGTATGTATATGCATAGTGTACTTCTTGATATATTTATATGTATATATATGTGTAAACTCGTGTATAAGTATTTATGTGTGGGTATATGTGTATGTATGCGTGATTATGAGTGAGTATGTATGTATATTATATGTAAACATATAAGTGTATGTATTTATATTAATGTGTGATGGTATTATTTAAGTATGTATGTATGTTGGTGTATGTGTATACTTGTATACATATGTATGAGGGTGTATGTAGTGTGGCATGCTAGCATGAGTGCGTGTGTGAGTGTATTAGGTGTGTGTTGATTCTCCTTCCTCTCTGTGTGTCTCGTTACATGTTATAGCATTTCAGACTCGTTCGCGCGATCCGAACTCGGTAATGGGAGATTTGAATTCGTGTCACACAGGAGATTCGAAGACTGATCCAAGAGATAATCCATAAATTAGTACCGGTTCATGCAGTGAAGACCAGATGGTGATTCGGTTTTGAAACCGCGTCATTTATATGAGTGTTTGTTCTCATGTCATTTTTTTATTTACCGTTGTTATTGGATATTGGTGTTTTTATTCGTATTATTTTATGTGACTTTATATTATATTTTACCAGGTTAATTTGTTGTATCACATCATGCGACATTAGTGATACTCACCTTATTTGTGTAATTGATATAAGCTTGTATTTATATAATTTCATGTGTTGGTAGATCGCTATTATTTGCCTAGGCCTAGTATTGATATACTGTAGACCGAACGTGACCTTGTAACTGATCTAGTTGAGATAAATCTTAGAATATAAGTATATTGATTTTGCGGCTGATTGATTGATGATTGAGGACTAGAGATTCATATTTTATGCGTGGTATTTATCGGACAAATTGTTCGTGACTATTCCGACTAGAATTCTTTTAGATTTTGAGGACGTGTAGACATAATGTTCCTTCACTGATAGAATGTTTTATTGATACATAGATTTGTTTGAATGTAATACTCTTGACTCTAATGTACCGATGAGACTGACTTCTGGAGTATTATGGGCTTTCATTTCTGGATTCTCGCATTAATGAGTTTCACTGATGTATTGATGACCTTTTGATATTGACTACTAGATATAGAGGTGATCTAGAGTCCATATTGATTGAGGATATTACACTTCCTAGTTACTATTTTGATTGATTTGGATATTGATGATTGAATAAATAGGAGATCTTTATTAATAAAATGAAATCTTGGACTTGAACATATCGGTAGACTTGATTGGATTGGAGTTGACTTGGGAGTTGAGGAAAAGATATTTATTGGGTTGACTTGATCTGGTAGATTTTAGATACATATATATACTTGATATGTTACGGGAGTTTTAGGATCTTGTGATTGACCTTGATAGAGTAAGCACGTGTGATAATCTTGATCGAATTCAAATATGAAGATTTGATTATATGTATCAGAATACGTAGTATTTCATTTATTAAGATTTGGATGTATCGATGACTTGAGGATAAGAATTTGAGAGCAGTTATATTTTGATCTCTGTTATTAGTAGGATCAGAGTTGATTGATAAGGTGAGAAAACTGATTAATGATTATTGAGATGGTGGTTTACTGTACCGGATTACTTTGATATAGATTGATATTTGATATTCACAGTGATTGTATTGAGACTATGGGTTGATGGATCAATTACAGATACAATATCGGTGGATGAGATCTTGACCAGTCTTATATGAGATAGCACATTGACTAGATTATATATGACATGTTACTGTATTAAATTCATGTTACTGAAAGTTACTGGGAAAGGATTGTTTGACCGTAACACCCTATACAGTCCTATTGTACGTCGTATACACGGTTACTGTTACCGTTCACTGTTACTGATATTTTTCACCGTGTATACGATTACTGTTGACTGTTATACTGTATCATTACTATCACATATCGTCCCAGCATTATAAGTAACATGAATATCGATTGTCATGACTAAATTAATAAAAATGCAAAAAAATAACTTACACTGGGATTAGGGAAATTGATGGAGGAGACAGCGTCTATATTTTGGGTAGACCTAGGATATAGGTTGTGCAGCCGAAAGAGGGTTCCATTGCAAGATTCCCATGGGGTGACTGGCACCCCGTACTGTTCCTATTCCTGTTCTTATTATACATATTATACATGTTCCTGATTACCTTGCGGTAGGTCCTGGTTCAGTGTCAGGAGTCTGGACTGTGATCCCGGGTATGCACGGGACCCACCTAAAACACAGACAATGTCTCTAATCGATCAGTTTCAATAATTAAGGACCTTGATTGGCGCGTGTTGTAGGCGTAGTATAGGATGCGTCTATTACATGTGGCAATTGGTGTTCGCTAACATAATTAATAATGATAAACTGTTAATGTAATGTGACTGACCGTGATCACTCGACTTTACATATATAACTATGATCGACATGAATGTACACATGACCTGATTGTATACCAGACTAGTGACATATATTAGGTTACACATCTTGACATTAGTGGTCAAGATACCAGTTATATATCGTTCATAACTTTGTTCTTGATATTGATTATTCTGTTATGTTTCATTTCAGTTATCATATTGTTATTACTTGCGTTGTTATGCACGAACACCTTTTTCTTTACACACACACACTAATTAGGTCGCTTCTGATGACCCTGAATTCGCACGTCAGGATTTTTGGACACCTTATATTATTCAGGTGTTCGTGCGATCATACGCGTTACAAGGAGCTGGGGTCTCTCTTTTCTTGATTATAGGTATCTTGCTCTTTTATTGATATTTTCTGATTCTATCTTTATTGCATCCAGTTGCCATTTTCTTTCATTTATTTATCTGTTATCATTGCGTTAGATATTTATATGTCATATTGCAGTGATATCGATTTATCGTAGTAGATTTTGTAGCCTGTTCAGGTTACTTTAGGCTTAGCGCATGTGCGTGGGTATTTTTCTCACGTACATACGTCGCTAACTTTTATCGCGACTCCGTTTTCACGTATTTTGGGAAGCGAGGCGTGATATTAACACTATACCTCTGATCACCAAGTCAGTCATCTTACTGTTAATCCTTTCATGGAATCCTCATGCCCAAGCGAGATCGACTTTGGACCCGCTCTAATTGGTTAGATGGATCAGCATTTATAGTCCAAAATATTTGAGGGAGCGCCAAAGAAAAGCACCGAAGAAAAATATGCTTTTTAAAAGGATTGCATCACCTACTCACGACGTCGAGCAGATCGAACATCAGGAGACAGTAATGCATGATTTAAGCATTAAAATAATGACAAAGGCAAACTACATGTTTTAGCCTTGTCTCTCTTCTCTACCACTTAAATCTAGTCAAACTCATTGAAGAAGGCTCGTAATGCATTGCGGCAAAACTTTTTCAGTATTTTCACATTCATATCAAAGTGTGCCGACCGATTGAGTATCAAAGAGAATTCCACAAGGAATGCTTATCTCTTGATAAATTCCCCACAGAGTTCATACTCACTTCTTTTATCCCGTTTAGATTTTAGAAGTCATTTGCGGAGTGAATACCCAGAATGTATACCATGTTACTTAATGTAACATAGCAATCCAATACCTCTGATGGCTAAGATAGAGAAAAAAGTTGACTTTTAAGCCCAATGAAAAATCCTTGCCAACTCATCATGCTGGGGGAATAGCATGGTTAGAACAACACAAATGGCAGTTGGTAAAGGCAAACTAAATTCATTGATAGCTGAAAGTTTGCAAAAAGATTCTAAGAGATTAATCCCGCCAATCCCACCAAATTCCTTACAATTCCCTTTTATGGAATTGTAGGACCACACAAAGCTATATTCATTTCCTTAATGAAATGAATTACAGGTTGAGTCTGTCATGTTAACAATATACCTCTGACAATAAAACTTCAATATATCCCCAGCCGATCAAAACTCTACTTGTCTTTCTCTACAATAGAATGACAGGTCCACTCAAATTATGCAAATCACAAAGCTAATTACTGTTATGTTCAAAATCACACCTTTAGCAGTAGGCAAATCCTTGTCAAATTAATATCACACCTCTAACAATTTATTTCTATCTCTAGCAAAACACTTGTCACATTAATGATTACCTCTGATAAAATCTCTTTTTATTCACCAGTGAGATATTTAATTGTCATGTTAATGATTACTTCTGGCAACTCTCTCAAATACCACAGGGACAATCATTTTTCTATCCAATTCCTACGAGAGTCACCAATGTCACATTAATGCTAATTCCTCTACAAACTCCTCATGGAGTTATTCATGTCACATTAATGATTATCTCTGACATCTCAGAGAATGCTAAATTATCTATATAAAATCCTCACAGAAATTTTTATTCCCTAATGAGTTATTTAGTTGTCATGTTAATGATTACCTCTGATGACTCTCTCACAAAATATTAAAGGGAATGCTACTTGCCCCTATAAGACTCCCTAAGGAGCGTTAAACTCTTCATGAGATTCTACTCAACACTGTCCCTCGTGAACATGCTTGCAATCCTGTGTGGACTACCATCTTAATCCTCAGCAAATTATCTCGCTAACCTTAAGGGTTCCTAATCTATCATATCCATGCTACCTTTGAATAAACATGATCCCGATCTTTATGGCATCAAGTCTATTATATATGTAAGATAACTGAACAGACAAAGTCCATCTTAATTCATGTTATGCCCGTATGGCCTCCGAATAGCTGATACTTTTTATGACTCAAGCTATTATATCTGTTGAATCACTGAACATACGAGTCCATATTTCCCTACTCCATCCCAGGGTATGAATTTCTAGCTGTCAAGTTAACATGACTACCTATGAACAACGGATTGTAAGCTAGTGTCTCTTAGTTAGTTATGTCCATACACCTCTGAATCGACAGGTGCCCAAATCTAATTCACCTTTGTAGTCCCTAATGGACTAGCTATCAAGTTAATATGACATCTCTAAACAGCAGATTGCGAGCATGGTGTCTCTTAGTCGGTTATGTCCATATTACCTGTGAACTAACGTGTGCTCAGATCCAATACACCTTTTGCAGTCCCCAGTGGGCTAGCTATCAAGTTAATATGACTATCTCTGAACAACAGCTTCTGCATTTAGTGTGTCTTAGTTTATCATGTTTACTACACCTCTGAATAGACAGGTCCCTTGATCGAATTCACTAATTTTAATTTTGCGCTACCATGTCTAGGTCATTACCTCTGAACAACGAGTTCTTGAACCTAATCGTTCCTAATCTATTATGTCCTTGTTACCTCTGAACAGATGGATCCTTAGATCTAACCTCTTTTATCCCCAGTGGTTTCATTTGCTTTAGACTGATTGTTTATCATGTTCTTAACATCTGAATAATTTTAGTCACAATCCTATTTCCTTTGGGAATTTTACTTGGTGAAATTTCACCTTCAGTTCTTTTTAAGAACTTGCATGCTAAGTGTTCCTTCATGAAAGATTTAAATTACCTACGGGTAATGAAACAAGAAAAAGAAGCAGAAATTGAGAAGAGCAAACAAGTCACTGGTCAAAAAGAATTTTATTTCTCAGTGCAAAAGAAGAAAAAATGGACACATTGATATTATTACATCTAATTTGTCTCTCACACGATCTGAGCTTTACCTCAAGAGCGGACAATTTGTGTCTATTATTTTCTTCAGCCCTGATGAGGGCTTGAGGCTTCAGCTTTTCCCGGTTGAAAGCGACCATCTGAGCCAAGCGAGACTAGATCACCCCCAATGATGCCCATTTCTCCGCCTCTAGTTGATAAACTTGAGTGCTCTTAGCGGTCAGCAGTTTAAGCTGGGTAGTTTCTACTGCACGTACCAGCTCAGCTTTTATTAAGAGGAAAGTGACCCTCTTTATCCTTCGCTCTGCCTTCGTAATCTAATCATTGGCAGAAGCAAGTACATTATTGGAGGCCTCGTTGCGTTTGCAATTTTGACCTCCTTAACCTCTAGGGTTTTCAACTCCTGGGACGCTGCATTCGCATCCCCTTGTGTCTCTATATAGGTCTTCTGTATTTGTTCTGAGAGATGCTTTAGCTCCTCTTGACGGATGGAAGTTAGATCCGAGTTATTCAGGCGACGACACTCGCCTACATCTTTCTCGAGTTTCTCCACCATCAGCTCCAGGGACACAACCTGATCAGCTCCCCCAAGATCCCTAATGTTCTCTATAACCTATGAGAGTATCACCCTAGAGACTCGAAGAAAGTAGTTAGCCCTTTAGAACCAGTGTGAAGCATCGACTCGAGCTCTTGAAGAAGCTATCAACAACTCCACCACAAACTCTTTCTCCACTTCAGTCACCCCCGGTGAGCGGCTCATTCCCGAAGGAGAGGTTTTCATGGGTTTGGAGGTAATGATCATTGAAGGGGTCACAAGAGCAGTCATCAGTGGAGTAAAAGAGATGGTCAGCCGAGGAGGAGTCTCCATAGATATAAGCATGCTGGCCACTGAGGAAGCAGGATCGGTGATGGTCATAGAAGAAGCTGGCTCAACAATCAGCATTGGAGAGCTTGGATGGGTAATCACCATCAGGCTAGTAGGCACAGCCGAAGGCATAGGAGGGATGAAGACTGGCTCATTAGTAGGTTCACCCGAAGACTCAATCTGCTTCATTACTAGCATGGTGGAAGGAACAGACTCCGTCTCGACAATCACCATTGAATCAGTAGTGGATAAGGGCCAATGTTGAGTAATTCTATGATATAAAACATCTAGCCGTGCGAGATCCAACATCAAAGAAATAGTTGCCTCCTCTTGAGATTACCTCGTACGTGGAATAGACAATAGAAAAGTTTGCAAAATCTTTGAGATCAAAAAAGGTATATGAAGATTTATCACTAAAAGAATCATTATGGTCATTATCTGAAGAAAATTAGGTTATGGTACTAGTAACCTCAGTGTTGAGTATCTCATCTAGGTAGCCTCAATACAGGTATTCCTCAGAGTGGTAGCTCAGCACCAGCTATTTCAACTGAAGGAGTCTCGATGGTAACAGTCATATCACCGTCGGCCACGTCACTCGGTATAGTCTCAGAAGGAGTAACCTCAGTATAGATAGTCCCGACAATAATGCCCTCGATAGGGGCATCCCTAGTGATTGGCTCACTAGTTGGTGGCTCTCCAGTTGGCCCTTCACCTCCTAAAACCTCTGGGATCTCTACATCCTCGGTTTCATCTTCCTGGATGATGACCTTGCCCTTACCGGATGTAGTAGCAGCCTAACAAGAAGCTCAACTAGAAATTTTGAGGAAATGTTTTTGAAGATATGTTTATTTTCAAAAATGATTTTTGTCAAGACTTTGTAGAATATAATATATTTGAGTTTGCAAATACTGAAATAGGTTTATTAAAATATTTTACACAGTAGACAAAAATAATCTTTTGAAAAACATGTGTAATTTTGTGTGCGTGGGGAATTTGAGCTTCAAATATACTATCCTTTAACAAAATAAAATATCAAAAAAAACTATATAGAAAGAGGTCTCTGAACCGCGTTGCCAAGCTAGAACTCCCTCTCCTATGAAAGAGTCCTCTTGCGCCATCAACCTATCAACATGCTTTTAGCGCCATTAACCTTGCAACATGCTTAAAGCCATCAAGACTTGTACAAATCTGAAAATCATTCTAGAACAACTTATTAGTACCAAATAGCTTTTATATGGTTTGTTATCATCAAAATGTATATAAATGGAGTTTAACCTTTAGGCCAACAATCTCCCCCTTTTTGATGATGACAAAACATATAAGATATAATACAAGATATAGAAGGGAGGTAAAAACTCCCCCTCAAATAATGCTATATTAATCAAGTATAAAACAACTTATTATATGAGAATTTTGAAATTTTGAAAAACAAAAACACCAAACATTTTTGAAAAACAAAAACACCAAACATAAAACATAAACAAACACTACACTATACCAAAACAAACAACACATATTTTTCCCCTTTTTGTCATACATCAAAAAGGGATATGATAGTAAGAAAACTTCCTTACTCAATAATACAAACATTTAGTTCACCACATATAAAACAAAATCTATTGTAGTCAAGTGGTTTAGTGAAAATATCGGCAAGTTGAAAATCAGATGAAACATAATCAATATCAATACACCTTTCTCAAAATGATCTCTAAAGAAGTGATATCGAATCTCAATGTGCTTGATCTTACTATGTTGATTTGCATTCTTAGTCATATGAATAGTACTAGTATTATCACAAAATATTTTGATATGGTCATAATGCAAATCATAATCAAGGAAAGTATGTTTCATCCAAAGGACTTGAGCACAGCAAGCCCCTGCCGCAACATACTCCGCCTCGGCGGTTGAGAGGGCTACCGAATTTTATTTCTTAGAAGACCATGAAACAAGACAATTACCAAGAAATTGACATGTTCCACTAATACTCTTCCTGTCCACTCTATAACCCGCATAGTCGGCATCAGAAAAACTCGTCATTGAGAATTCTTCAGTCTTCGGATACCATAGACCCATTCAAATAGTGCCCTTAATATAATGATTGAAGCTAAACCTGCACAAAAAAATACGGAATTTTAGAACTTAAGATTAGGATGTGCAAGTGCTCAATTCTTACCGCTATAGCAAGTGGCTATGCCGGTCGTGATCCACAAGGAGGGTTTTGCGATAGAAGCGTTTACGTTTCTTTATTGAAATCTTAATGAAGATAAAACGAAGATTCTTCTTTGGTTAAAGTTAAGAAAATGAAAAAGAGTTAATAGTTAAAGTTAAGAAGAAAGTGGTAGAATAGAAAGTGGAGAAAAAATCAGAAAACGATGAAAGCGATTATGTACAAATGAGTTGGGAAAGAAAACAATTTTGAGGATATGGTGTTGGTGATTTAATTTAAAGAAATAAAAGAAAAAAAATAAAAACAGTTACTTACCTTCTTTTCACCAAAAGCTTACCTTGAGTCTTTGCGACGATGTTACCTTGAATTGGAGGCAATCAGTGCATACCCATAAGAGTCAATTTTTGGTCTCTTCCACATTACATCATCAAGATACTCAAGCATGAAATGATACAGAGAGACTCACAATTCCATCGTCATGAGCTATCGGTGGCACTCGCAAAAGCAAGGCTCTTTCGATGCTTTAGACTCACTTAGAAGACAGTTGTACCAAAAGAAAAGTGAAGTAGAAAAGAAGAAGAAGAAGAAAACTAAAAAGAAGAACATACAAAGAAAGAACATCGATTCGATTTCATAACGATCAAAGAAAAGAAATAAACCTTACACCATTGTCACTTTTAGCTCAAGCTTCATTCTGTTGGCCCAAGAGGTTACACTCTCCAATTGTTTTGTGTTTTGATGATGACAAACCAAATAAGAGCTATTTGGTACTAATGAATTTGCTTAAGATAAGTTTCAGGATAAGTACCATGTTTGGAGGCCATTGCTTGCTATTGCAACAACTTTTAGGTTCATGAAGCTATGAAGGCATATTGCACATCAAGGAAGGATCATAGAAGAAGAAGGCTCTAGCAAGGATAGCATGGCTCAAAGACTTGAAGATTGCTCAAGAAGTCCTCAATTATTTTGTTTTTAGTTTTATAGTTTGTTAAAGAATAGTGGATAGGTTTGAAGCTCTATCACACACGTTTTTACGCACATACTTGATCCAAAATAATTTCTTATATTTTATACAAAAATATTTTGCATACAAGATTTTGCCTACAGATATATATTTATGTTTTATGCTAATCCCTGTTCAAAAGTATTTTTGTCAAAATCAAAATCCCTTTAATTTTCTGTCTAAAACCTGGTTTTTGACCTGAACCAGTCGACCGGACAGTCGACCGGACCTATGACAGGTTTGGTCGGTCGACCGGCCCAGTTGACTGTAGTTCTGGGTGTACATGTATCAGTGTGCACGTTTTTACGGTCGACCGCACGGTCGACCGACTGTAACCCAGTCTGCTCTCGGTTAGTTTGGGTCGACCGGGCGGTCGACCGCTGGCCTGCAACGGTCAGATTTTTTGTACGTGCGGTCGACCGGCCAGTCGACCGGACTAGCCGTTTGAACAGTAACGGGCATTTTTCTGAGCTATTTTATTTTGTCTTTTTGTGTTTAAAATTTGATTTAGGGATATATTTCAAATCTAATATGACTTAATTAACCTTAAGTTTGTATTATCTCTAAACCCTAGCCCTCTCCTATAAATAGGGGTGTTTGGGGAGAGTTTGTTTACAACAACAATTTTTGCAAGAAAAATTCAAAAGTTTAAGGCATTCAAAAGAGCTTTGTTTCTTGGTTTTTGTGCTGAAATTCTCTCTCATTTTCTGAAGTGGTTTTTGAAATTCTCTCTAATTTAATTTTCTTTCTTCACTTACTACAAGAGCTTCATTCCTACTCATTGTTCTCTAAGGACCTTTTGTAAGGGAAGAGACATTTGAAAGAGAGAGTTTGTGGTCTTTTGACTACTCAGAAATTGCTTGTAATCGAGATTGTAGAGTTGGGTACTCCGGTGTAATTGTGATTTCTTTGTGATAGTGGAAGTAGCTAGAATCCTTCTGGGGAAGGCGGGGAGTAGAGCTGTGTGCTCGAACCTCGATAACATATCCTTGTGTTTGCGATTGGTTTACATTCTTGCACTTATTACTTGCTTATCATCATCATTGCTATATTTACTTGCTTCCATTCATCTTGTGAATCTTGTGTGGTGATTGTTACATCTTAATTTTTAATTTGTCCATTGATTAGCATTATCACCTATTCACCCTCCCCTCTAGGTGATTTTCACATTCTTGTTCTTCGATGAAAGTCGATCTCCTCTGAATTACATAAATAAAAACTAAAATTACATGAACAAGAAAATAAAAACCTAAACTAAGAAATGAAAAACTAGTCTAAACCCTAACTCTGCATGGTCGTCCATTTTCAGCACAAAGAATGGCCTTTTATAGGCAAAACCCACACCTTTAGGATCCCGGGGAGATCGGGGGAGCAAACGCTCCCCCTAACTCCCCAACCTTGCCGTGGAAACGCAGCTTGGGCCGCGTTTCCGTGGCTAGGGTATGGCCAGGTGGCCACACCCTGTTGGTGGGTTGCCCTGGTTTCGCCCTCTGACTTTATCTGGAGTTGGTTTTTCAGTTTGAGTCCTGGATTCTGACGAAATGGCCTTAGATTCTTGGCTTTAACCGATCGATTCTGAGAGAATTCTTCTTAACCGGTTTTCAACCTCTTAATTTTGTCCTGATTTACTGAGTACGAATTTATTCTGATTTAATTCAGAATTTTGGTGGGCTTTGGGCTCATTTCTCTTCATCTCCTTAAAGATTAGGCCTGCAAATAAATCAAACAATTAATTAGGGCAATGCAGGCTTTTATTCTATAATAAGTATGGAAATATGATACTAAATATGCAACATTAGTGACCAATCATATAACGAATAATGCATTTTACCGAAGGTAAATGAGATTCTTTGGGACAAGATTAGCATCTAGCACAAAGACACACACTAAACATAATATCCGGCCTACTAGCCGTTAAATACAACAAACTACCAATCATACTTCTATATAATTTTATGTCTACATTCTTACCTTGGTCATCCTTGTCAAGCTTGGTGGTGGTAGCCATGGGAGTGTTGCAAATTTTGAGTTTTCAAGCTCAAATTTCTTGATGAGTTCCTTAAAGTACTTGGCTTGACATATGAAGATCCCATCATGCATTTGCTTGATTTGGAGTCCAAAAAAATAGTTCAATTCACCCATCAATGACATCTCAAATTCACGTTGCATACATTGTTCAAACTCCTTGCAAAGTAATTCATTAGTGGAACCAAAGATTATATCATCAACATATATTTGTACTATAAGAATGTCACTACCAACATATTTAGTAAATAATGTGGTGTCTACTTTGTCTTTAACAAAATCATTTGATAGAAGAAAACTAGAAAGCCTTTCATACCAAGCTCTTGGACCTTGTTTTAAATAATACAATGCTTTATCTAGTTTGAAAATAAAATTTTGATGTATATGATCCACAAAACTGGGGGATTGTTCAACATATACTTCCTCATCAATAAAACTATTTAAAAATGTACTTTTTACAACCATTTGAAAAAGTTTAAAATTTTTATAGGATGCATAAGCTAGTGTGATCCGTATGGCTTCTAGCTGTGCTGCGGGTGCAAAGGTCTCCTCAAAGTCGATTCCTTCAAGTTGAGTGTAGCCTTGGGCCACTAACCTGGCCTTATTCCTAACAACATTACCTGACTCATCCAACTTGTTCCTAAAAATTCACTTAGTACCAATTGTTGATCAATCATGATGTCTAGGAACAAGATGCCAAACTTGGTTATGCTCAAATTGATTGAGCTCTTCTTGCAAGCAAGCAACCAATATGAGTCACCCTCAGCTTCGAGGATGTTTTTGGGTTCAAATGAGATATGAATGCAAAATGCCCACACAAATCATCGAGTTTGGAGCAAGTGGTTACCCCCTTTGATACATCACCTATGATGAGATCTTTAGGATGATTTGAAGCGTATCTCAAATCTTTAAAAAGTGGTTGTGATGGTTCCACTTCATCCTTTTGAACTTCACAATTAGGTTCTTACTTGTCTTCTTGGATGGGTGAGTCCTTCAAGGATATTTTCTCCATGTCCTCACCTAATGAGTTAATCTCTACAATATTCTCAACAAATGCATTAGATTCCTCAAATTTAACATGTATAGATTCTTCAATAGTAAGAGATGATTTAATGAACACTCTATATGCTATGTTAGTACTAGAATAGCCAACAAAGATTGCTTCATAAGCCTTAGCATCAAATTTACCCAAATTATCTTTGGTGTTCAAAATAAAACACATGCATCCAAAAACTTTAAAGTATGAGACATTTGATTTTCTTAAATGATAAATTTCAAAGAAGTTTTGGGAGTATTTTTACACAAATAAATTCGGTTGGATATATAGCATGTGGTGTTTACGGCCTCAGCCCATAAGTATTGAGGGAGTCTGTAAGATCCCTAATTAGTATTACTGCATTTTTATTTTTATTATTTTTCTAAGTATTTATTTTGATTTGCTAATTATTTTATTATGATTTTTAATCAACTTAATTTATTATTTTCTTTCTTGTGAGTATTATTATTAAATATGGAAATTTATTATGATAGTAAATGACACTTTGGCTTTATATACTATTGCCATTATTTCTTATCAGTATTTTTAATTACTTATTACCATTAGTATTATTATTATTAATATTGTTAGTGTTTATTAATTTTTAATAGTGTTCCTAATATTTTTATTTATTATTATTATTAGTGCTACCATTATTTTATTTATTTTAATATTAGTATTATTAGTGATGTTGTTAATTATCTTTATTACTATTGCTATAGTTATTCTAATTATTATTAGTATTATTTAGTTATTGTCATTAGTGTTTAATATTACTATTCATTATTATGATTATTTTGTAAAGTTATTTATATTGATGTTACTAATAATATGGCTAACTATTGATCTTGTTAATATTAGGATTATTATTATTTGTATTCTTTTGATCCTATACACATGATCCTACCCAAGCTCAAACCCATTATCCATTGAGAACCTATACCTATTTTCTATCCAAACCCGCTACCCATTAACCCATAACCCATTCTATATAATTCTAATTCTTAACTTAATCATAAAACCCCAATCTCTTCCTTCACCAAATCAAGCTGTCGCACATCCCAGATCTGTGCCAACACCACCCTCTTCACCACCCGAGCACCATGGCCGCAGCAAACTCCATCTCCCCTCCGAGCCGCCAGCAATAGGCCCTTGATCCACAACCTCCATGGAAGCCCCACGGCGACACCAGCAGCTCCCGCTTTCCTTCTTGTGCAAGCCTCCTCCAGGCTACCAGCAACAACCCCGGAGCACCATGTCCTCCTCCCCTTGGTCGGCAGCCCAGCATCTCCCCCAGGTTGTCCCCATCTAGTCAATGACCGAGCCTTTTCCCTTGGCTGCTCCCCCTCTCCTGTTGGCGTACATCACCAACAGCCATTGACCAGGCCAAGAACTCCAGCCCTATTCTAGCGAACAACACTCCTTGTTGGCTGTCACCACTAGCAGATCTCCCTCTCTGTCGTGTCGTCAGAGATCCTTCTCCAGCAGAAAGCAGCAGTCCAGTGCAGCAGCAGCGTCTTCTCCCATGGCAGCAGGCTGGCACGGCCCCTCCCAGCCACAAGCCCTTGCTCTGCTGAGCCCGGATCACAGCAACCAGCAGCCCGATGTCGAGCTTCTCCACTGTGAGTATTTTCCCCTCCTCCCATTTCTTTCTCTTTACATACATTAAATGTGTGTGTGTGTGTGGGTATAATTTGTGAATGAGTGTACTGTTAATTAATGGGTAGGTGCTTATTAGTGTATATGTGTGTTGGATATAAATTGTATGCATGGGTTTATGTTTGCTGTGGGTAATTGTGTGCGTGTAGAGTTGTGTTTTAGTATGTATGCATGTGGGTGTTTGGTGAATGCCTGTAAATAATATGTAGTATGTATGCATGTGGGTGTTTGGTGAATGCCTGTAAATAATATGTATGTAAGTGTGGGTATGTATGCATATAGTATATATGTATATGTATGCATGAATGTTAGTTTGAACCCATATATGTATGTGTACATGGGTGTACACGTATGTGTCGGTGTGCTCGGGAGTATGTTTAGTATATATTTATATTTATTTGTATGTGTTGGTTGTGTGTTGCAGTGTTTCGGACCCATTCGGTGAGATCCGAACCCAACTATAGTAGATCCGAACCCGATTCGGATTCATGCTTGTTGTGGACCCGATACAATGGTGATTCGAAGACCGATCCATGGGATGCTCTATAGATCAGTATTGGTTCGTGCAGTTAAGGCCAGACGGTGATTCGGTTCCGAAACCGTATCATTTCATGTGAGTGTTCGTTCTTGTGTATTTACCGTTATCGGTATGCTTTACATGTTGTACTTATCATTTCATATGACTTTCTGTTATATTTTATCAGTTTGATTATTTGTACCACTTCATGGGACATCCATGATGGCCTACTTTATTCATGTAGTTTATTTTTGCTTGTATTAGCGTTATTTTATGTGTTGGTAGTTTATCGTTGTTGGCTTAGGCCTAGTTTTGATGTACCTTAGACTATGACTTGACTCGGCTTGGTCTTGAGGTTGATATAGTTTATGTTTGGAAGATTTAATATTCATGTATTTGGTGATTATCCCTCCTTGAACACTTTAGATATTGTGGACAAGTATATATGACGTCTTCACTGATATGAAACTGTTTAGAGATACCACGGATAGTAGATTAGATGTGATTTGATGTTAGACATTTCTAGACTTGATGTTTTATCACCAGGATATTAGTATTCTTGTTAGCTCTTACTAGTTATTTATTATTCTGGATTCAGAGTTACTTACGAGGAAAGTTGGACCGTGATTTGGATTGATCTTAAGTTAGAGTTGATCTCGAATTTTACATTCTTTATATTGGATCTTGGACTCATTAAGATAGGTTTGACGTAGCTGGATTTACAGTTGTGAGTATTGAGATTTATTTAGATGATATTTTGTTAATGTTGAGTATCAGAAGTAGATATTCAAGACCATAAGTTGTTTGAGGATGATTCCCTACTTAGATATGATTTCAGTATGTGTCGATCTCCAGGATATATCATGTGCTTCATGTTTAGTTATTGATTACTTCAGTTAATAGAGATTGAGCTATTGTGATAGTGATGTAATCGATATCAGTGATCTTGTATTTCAGAGTTATCAGCTAGCAGTCATCACTTTATCAGTTGGTGAGATTATTTGTTGGTGATCATATGACGTGTTCAGAGTTTATGTGAGTTGGTAGATATCTGTACCAGTTACTAGTTATTAGTGACACAATTGTGTTTGTGGCTATATATCCAGTATCTTATTTCAGATGTCAGATATTAGTTGTCAGCTAGTCAGTTGTCAGATATCACAGTTGTCAGATATCAGTTGTCAGTTGTCAGATTATCAGCTAGTATTGACATCAACAGTTATTGGAGATATCAGTTACTATTGCATATTAACTCACATTGATTGCTTAATAATAAAAGACACCATAACCCGGGGAACAGGGGTAATTGCCTGATGAAGCATGTTGTATATTTTGGAAGGATTTCTTATGGTACCGAGTTGTGGGTTCTAACCATGGGGAACCAAGGTAGTACTGGCTACCTATTCAGTTGTCAGTTGTCAGGGCTATGCTCAGATTATGGCACCACACTAGGTGTCTTTTCGTGTGGGGAAGTGGTCTTCAGTTGTCAGAGCCTTGCGGCTTGTCCTGGTTCAGCGCCAGGGGTGTTAGATCGTGGTACCGGGCATGCACGGTACTCTTTCAAAACACATGCACTACATTGACTTGCAGCTACAACAATGATAACTTTGTTTGACATGTGAAAAAATGGCTGTGGTATGGGACACAGCTAAGTACTACATTTGTTAGGTTAATAATAACCAATCAGACTAGTGACATATGCCAGATTACACATTTAGATATCAGCTATTAGTTTACAGTTGTGATAGTTCCCTTTTATCTTTATTCATTTTGTTATGCAGTTACCCTTCAGTTGATTGCTTATCATGTTATTTAGTTATCTTATATCTGTAGTTATTCTTGTTATTACTTTATGCACGAGCTTTCCCCTTTGCACACACACTTACCAGGTCGCTTTCTGACGACCCTAGATTTGCACGTCCAGATATTGGACGCTTGTTTCTATTGTGCAGGTGTTCGATGAGATTGTACGCTTCGCAAAGAGCTGGATCTTTTCCCTATTCGAATCCAGTATTTTTATCTTTCTTGCCTTCATATTATTTCCTGATTCTCGTTATATCAGATTCAGCAGTTATTCTAACTCTTGATTCGTATGATATCATGTGTGGATGTCTATGTATGATATTGCAGTAATCATGGTTTATTACAGTTTCGATTTATAGCTTGTTTCGGGTTATTTAAGGCTTAGCGCATATACGTGAGGGATTTTCCTTGTGTATATGAGTCACCGACTCATGTCGCGTCTCCGCTCAAGCGTATTTTGGAAAGCGGGGCGTGACAAGGTTTTCTTGGTATCAGAGCCTAGGTTTTTGACTTGCGATCTTGATCTTTAACTTTTGTTTCGCAAGAGAGACTTGGTTCTTACCGGTAACTTGAGAACAAGCTATAGTTACACTGCAATATACATATACAATCCATTATGATATTCCGTCCATTTGGAATTGACCGTCCTTCCTTTGGAAATTCTTATCTTTGATCTTTTGGTATCCTTTATTTCTACTCTTCTTTTAGAGTGATTCAGATTTTCATCTTGTTTCTCATCCTCCTCCATTCTATTCCTTGACTTTGTCTCTTGAGATTGGTTACTCCTTACTGAAGCTGGTAGCAGATTCAGAGTAGCGCAGCGGAAGCGTGGTGGATTTATGATGTGCAGAGAAGCGATGTGAAGCTTGTTTGTCTTGTCCTTTGATTTTGAATTTTTTTTACCATTCCCTGCCCTATTGAATTTTGGGGATGAAATTTTTATAAGGTGAGTAGAATGTAAGATTCCTAGTTAGTAATACTGTATTTTTATTTTTATATTTTTTCTAAGTATTTACTTTGATTTGCTAATTATTTTATTATGGTTTTTAATCAACTTAATTTATTATTTTCTTTCTTGTGAGTATTATTATTAAATATGAAAATTTATTTTTAAGATAGTAAATGACACTTTGGTTTTATATACTATTGCAATTATTTCTTATCAGTATTTTTAATTACTTATTACCATTAGTATTATTATTAATATTGTTAGTGTTTATTAATTTTTAATAGTGTTCCTAATATTTTTATTTATTATTATTATTAGTGCTACCATTATTTTATTTATTTTAATATTAGTATTATTAGTGATGTTGTTAATTATCTTTATTACTATTGCTATAGTTATTCTAATTATTATTAGTATTATTTAGTTATTGTCATTAGTGTTTAATATTACTATTCATTATCATGATTATTTTGTAAAGTTATTTATATTGATGTTACTAATAATATGGTTAACTATTGATCTTTTTAATATTAGGATTATTATTATTTGTATTCTTTTGATCCTATACACATGATCCTACCCAAGCTCAAACCCATTATCCATTGAGAACCTATACCTATTTTCTATCCAAACCCGCTACCCGTTAACCCATAACCCATTCTATATAATCCTAATCCTTAACTTAATCATAAAACCCTAATCTCTTCCTTCACCAAATCAAGCTGACGCACATCCCAGATCTGCGCCAACACCACCCTCTTCATCACCTGAGCACCATGGCCGCAGCAAACTCCATCTCCCCTCCGAGCCGCCAGCAACGGGCCCTTGATTTACAACCTCCACGGAAGCCCCAAGGCAACACCAGCAGCTCCCCCCTTCCTTCTTGCGCAAGCCTCCTCCAGGCTGCCAGCAACAACCTCGGAGCACCATGTCCTCCTCCCCTTGGCCGGCAGCCCAGCATCTCCCCTAGGTTGTCCCCATCTAGTCCATGACCGAGCCTTTTCCCTTGGCTGCTCCCCCTCTCCTATTGGCGCACACCACCAACAGCCATTGACCAGGCCAAGAACTCCAGCCCTATTCCAGCGAACAACCCTCCCTGTTGGCTGTCACCACTAGCAGATATCCCTCTCCGTCGTGTCGTCGGAGATCCTTCTCCAGCAGCAAGCAGCAGCCCAGTGCAACAGCAGCGTCTTCTCCCCTGGTAGCAGGCTGGCGTGGCCCCTCCCAGCCGCAAGCCCCTGCTCTGCTGAGCCCGAACCACAGCAACCAACAGCCTGATGTTGAGCTTCTCCACTATAAGTATTTCCCCCTCCTCCCATTTCTTTCTCTTTACATACATTAAATGTGTGTGTGTGTGGGTATAATTTGTGAATGAGTGTGCTATTAATTAATGGGTAGGTGCTTATTAGAGTATATATGTGTTGGATATAAATTGTATGCATGGGTTTATGTTTACTGCGGGTAATTGTGTGCGTGTAGAGTTGTGTTTCAGTATGTATTCATGTGGGTGTTTGGTGAATGCCTGTAAATAATATGTATGTAAGTGTGGGTATGAATGCATATAGTATATATGTATATGTATGCATGATTGTTAGTTTGTACCCGTATATGTATGTGTACATGGGTGTACACATATGTGTCAGTATGCTCGGGAGTGTGTTTAGTATATATTTATATTTATTTGTATGTATTGGTTGCGTGTTGTAGTGTTGCGGACCCATTTGGTGAGATCCGAACCCAACTACAGTAGACCCGGACCTGATTCGGATTTGTACTCGTTGTGGACCCGATACAATGGTGATTCGAAGACCGATCCATGGGATGATCTATAGATCAGTATTGGTTCATACAGTGAAGACCAGACGGTGATTCGGTTCCGAAACTGTATCATTTAATGTGAGTGTTCATTCTTGTGTATTTACCGTTATCGGTATGCTTTACAGGTTGCACTTATCATTTCATGTGACTTTCTGTTATATTTTACCAGTTTGATTATTTGTACCACTTCATGAGACATCCATGATTGTCCACTTTATTCATTTAGTTGATATTTGCTTGTATTAGCGTTATTTTATGTGTTGGTAGTTTATCGCTGTTGGCTTAGGCCTAGTTTTGATGTACCTTAGACTATGACTTGACTCGGCTTAATCTTGAGGTTGATATAGTTTATGTTTGGAAGATTTAATATTCATGTATTTGGTTATTATCCCAACTGGAATACTTTGGATATTGTGGACAAGTATATATGACGTCTTCACTGATATGAGACTATTTAGAGATACCACGGATAGTAGATTAGATGTGATTTGATGTTAGACATTTCTGGACTTGATGTTTTATTACCAGGATATTAGTATTCTTGTTAGCTCTTACTAGTTATTTATTACTCTGGATTCGGAGTTAGTAGCGAGAAAAGTTGGACTGTGACTTGGATTGATCTTGAGTTAGAGTTGATCTGGAATTTTACATTCTTTATATTGGATCTTGGACTCATTAAGATAAGTTTGACGTAGATAGATTTACAGTTGTGAGTATTAGGATTTATTTAGATGATATTTTGTTGATATTAAGTATCAGAAGTAGATATTCCAGACCATAAGTTGTTTGAGGATGATTCCCTACTTAGATATGATTTCAGTATGTGTCGATCTTGAGGATATATCATGTGCTTCATGTTTAGTTATTGATTACTTCAGTTAATAAAGATTAAGCAATTATGATAGTGATATAATCGATATCAGTGATCTTGTATTTCAGAGTTATCAGTTAGCAGTCATCACTTTATCATTTGGTGAGATTATTTGTTGGTGATCATATGACGTGTTCAGAATTTATGAGAGTTGGTAGATATTTGTACCAGTTACTAGTTATTAGTGACACATTTGTGTTTGTGACTATATCTCCAGTATCTTATTTCAGATGTCAGATATTAGTTGTCAGCTACTCAGTTGTCAGATATCACAGTTGTCAGATATCAGTTGTCAGTTGCCAGTTGTCAAATTATCAGCTAGTATTGACATCAACAGTTATTGGAGATATCAGTTACTATTGCATATTAACTCACATTGATTGCTTAATAATAAAAGACACCATAACCCGGGAAACAAGGGTAATTGCCTGATGATGCATGTCGTGTATTTTGGAAGGATTTCTTATGGTACCGAGTTGTGGGTTCTAACCATGGGGAGCCAAGGTAGTACTGGCTACCTATTCAGTTGTCAGTTGTCAGGGCTATGCCCGGATTACGGTGCCACACTAGTTGTCTTTTCGTGTGGGGCTGTGGTCTTCAGTTGTCAGAGCCTTGCGGCTTGTCCTGCTTCAACGCCAGGGGTGTTAGACTGTGGTACCGGGCATGCACGGTACTCTTTCAAAACACATGCACTACATTGACTTGCAGCTACAACAATGATAACTTTGTTTGACATGTGAAAAAATGGCTGTGGTATGGGACACAGCTAAGTACTACATTTGTTAGGTTAATAATAACCAATCAGACTAGTGACATATGCCAGATTACACATTTAGATATCAGCTATTAGTTTACAGTTGTGATAGTTGCCTTTTATCTTTATTCATGTTGTTATGCAGTTACCCTTCCGTTGTTTGTTTATCATGTTATTTAGTTATCTTATATCTGCAGTTATTCTTGTTATTACTTTATGCACATTGTTTATATGCACGAGCTTTCCCCTTACACACACACTCACCAGGTCGCTTTCTGATGACCCTGGATTTGCACGTCCAGATATTGGACGCTTGTTTCTATTGTGCAGGTGTTCGATGGAACTGTACGCTTCGCAAAGAGATGGATCTTCTCTCTATCCAATTCTGGTATTTTTATCTTTCTTGTCTTCATATTATTTCCTGGTTCTCGTTATATCAGATTCAGTCGTTATTCTAACTCTTGATTCATATGATATCATGCGTGGATGTCAATATGTGATATTATGTAGTCATGGTTTATTATAGTTTCGATTTATAGCTTGTTTAGGGTTACTTAAGGCTTAGCGGGTATACGTGAGGGATTTTCCTTGCGTATATGTGAAAAGTCACCTAGAGGGGGGGTGAATAGGTGACAATGCTAATCAAAGGTCAAATAAAAAATTTAAAGCTACAACAATTACCAATCAAGATTCTCAAGATGAATGCAAGCAAGTAAATATGACAATGATTATGATGAGCAAGAATAAGAGCAAGTATAGTAAAGTAAAGAGTGCAAGAAAGTAAACCAATCGCAAACACAAGGATATGTTATCGAGGTTCGAGCACCCAGCTCTACTCCCCGCCTTCCCCAGAAGGATTCTAGCTACTTCCACTATCACAAAGAACAATTACAACCGGAGTACCCAACTCCACAATTACAATCACAAGAATCTCTGAGTAGTCACAAGACCACAAACTCTCTCTTTCAAAAATCTCTTCCCTTACAAAGGTCCTTAGAGAATAATGAGTAGAATTGAAGCTCTTTTGTGTGTAAGGAAAAGAAATTTAAATCAGAGAAAAACTTTTGAAAACCCTTCAGAAAATTGAGAGAATTTAGCACAAAAACCAAGAACTTTTGAAAGCCTTAAACTTTTGAATTTTGTAGCAATAATAGTTGTAACAAATCTCTCCCCTAACACCCCTATTTATAGGAGAGGGTTAGGGTTTAGGGATAAAACATAATTACTGAAGTTTAGGAGGCAATTAGTTCAGAATATATTAATTAAACTAATTTTAAACACAAAAAGACAAAAATAAACAGCTCTTTAAAAACTGCCCGTTACTGTTCAACGGCTAGCTCGGTCGACCGGTGCGGTCGACCGCTAGTTCAAAAATTTTGACCGTTACAGGCATTCGGTCGACCGACCCGGTCGACCGGAAAAACCAGAGAGCAAAAACTATAGTCCGGTCGACCGTGTCGGTCGACCGACAGACATGCACACGGATACGTGCATCTGCCAGAACCTCGGTCGACTGGTCCGGTCGACCGGACCAGACTGACACAGACTCGGTCGACTGCCCCGGTCGACCGGATCAGGTCAAAAATCAATTTTAGAAAAGAAAACAAAGAGGATTTTGATTTTATCAAAAATACTTTTGAACAGGGAATAGTATAAAATATAAAGATGTATCTGTAGGCAAAAATTTGTAGGCAAAATATTTTTGTATAATTTATAAGAAATTATTTTGGAATGAACATGTGCGCAAAAACGTGTGTGATAGAGCTTCAAACCTATCCACTATTCTTTAACAAACTTCTAAACTATAAAACTAAAAAAAATAAAGTATGCATAGCAATCTTCACAAACTTTGAGCCATGCTATCCTGGCTAGTGCCTTCTTCTTCTATGATCCTTCCTTGATGTGCACTATGCCTTCATAGCTTCATGAACCGAGAAGATGTTGCAATAGCAAGTAATGGCCTCCAAAATTTGTACAAATCTGAAACTCATCTTAATAAACTTATTAGTACCAAATAGCTCATATTTGGTTTGTCATCATCAAAACCAAAAACAAATGGAGAGTGTAACCTTTTGGGCCAACAATCTCCCCCTTTTTGATGATGACAAAATAAATAGGCTATAAACAAAAATATAGGGGAGGAGAGACTCCCCCTCAAATTGTGCTATATAACTAAACTCAAAACAACTCAAAACACAAGAATTCATAGAAAACATAAAAACATGTTCTTGATATCAAATGAAACCAAATTGAAATAATACCAATAGAACACAAAATACAAGAGTTCTCAATTTCATAAAAACACAAAACTCATAAAACCAAAACATATAAATTCATATGGAACCAAGACCAAATGAACTTATTTTTGTCCATGTAAACTTATTCTCCCCCTTTTTGTCATACATCAAAAAGGGTTATGAAAAACATGTCTATTCAATAACACAAACATTAAGTTCTCCACAAATAAACGAAAATCTAGCAAAATCAAGAGGTTTAGTGAAAATATCGGCTAGTTGTAAATCCGTGGAAACATAATCAATATCTATATCACCTTTCTCAAAATGATCTCTAAGAAAGTGATATCTAATCTCAATGTGCTTGGTCTTACTATGTTGATTTGCATTTTTGGTCATGTGTATAGTACTAGTATTATCACAAAATATTTTTATATGATCAAAGTGCAAATCAAAATCAAGGAGAGTATGTTTCATCCAAAGGCCTTGTGCACAACAAGCCCCCGCGGCAACATACTCCGCCTCGGCGGTTGAGAGAGCTATGGAATTTTGTTTCCTAGAGGACCATGAAACAAGACAATTACCAAGAAATTGACATGTCCCACTAGTACTCTTTCTATCTACTCTACAACCCGCATAGTCGGCATCCGAATAACTAGTCAATTAAAAATCTATAGTTTTCGGATACCAAAGACCCATTCCAATAGTGCCCTTAATATAACGAATAATGCGTTTTACCGCAATAAGATGAGACTCTTTAGGACACGATTGAAATCTAGCACAAAGACACACACTAAACATGATATCCGGCCTACTTGCCGTTAAATATAAAAGACTTCCTATCATGCTTCTATATAATTTAATATCAACATTTTTACCTTGTTCGTCCTTATCAAGCTTGGTTGTAGTTGCCATTGGAGTGTTGCAAGCCTTTGATCCTTCAAGCCCAAACTTCTTTACTAGCTCCTTTGCGTACTTGGCTTGGTTAATGAAGGTTCCGTCTTGCAATTGCTTGATTTGGAGTCCAAGAAAGAAATTAAGCTCACCCATGGAAGACATTTCAAATTCTAGTTGCATTACCTTTTCAAATTCCTTGCACAAAAGCTCATTAGTAGATCCAAAAATTATATCATCAACATAAATTTGCACAATTAAAATATCATTATCAACATGCTTAGTAAAAAGAGTTTTGTCTACTTTGCCTTTAACAAAATCATTTGAAATGAGAAAACTAGAAAGCCTTTCATACCAAGCTCTTGGAGCTTGTTTCAATCCATACAAAGCTTTATCAAGTTTAAAAACAAAATCGGGATGAACATGATCAACAAAACCGGGAGGTTGAGAAACATAAACTTCTTCATTAATAAAACCATTTAAAAATGCACTTTTTACATCCATTTGAAAAAGTTTAAAATTTTTAAAACATGCAAAAGCTAGTGTCATCCGTATGGCTTCAAGCCGTGCTACGGGTGCAAAGGTCTCCTCAAAGTCAATTCCTTCAACTTGAGTGTAACCTTGGGCCACTAACCTAGCTTTATTCCTAATGACATTTCCGGACTCATCCATCTTGTTTCTAAAGATCCACTTAGTACCAATTATTGGTCTATCGTGGGGCTTAGGAACAAGGTGCCAAACTTGGTTGCGCTCAAATTGATTGAGTTCCTCTTGCATGGCAAGCAACCAATATGGGCCCGTCTCGGCTTCGAGAATGCCTTTGGGTTTAAAATGAGAAATGAAAGCAAAGTTACCACATAGGTCATGGAGTTTGGAGCGCGTAGTGACTCCTCTAGATGCATCACCCAAGATGAGCTCCTTCGGATGATTTGTAGCGTATCTCCAAGCTTTAGGAAGCGGTTGAGAGCTTTCCTCCTTATCCTCTTGAACTTCACCAATAGGATCTAGCTTTTCTTCTTGAGCGGGTGAGTCCTTCAAGGATAGTCTCTCCATGTCTTCACCTAATGGTTCAATCTCTACAACATTCTCAACAACCACATTAGATTCTTCAAATTTAACATGCATGGATTCTTCTATGGTAAGTGTAGATCTATTGAAAACTCTATATGCTTTGCTAGTAGAAGAATATCCAACAAAGATAGCTTCATAAGCCTTAGCATCAAATTTACCCAAATTATCCTTAGTATTTAAAACAAAACACTTGCATCCAAAAACTTTGAAATATGCAACATTTAGTTTTCTAGAATGATACATTTCAAAAGATGTTTTAGAAGAATTTTTGCATAAATAAATACGATTCGATATATAGCATGCGGTGTTTACGGCCTCGGCCCATAAATATTGAGGGAGGTCATACTCACTTATCATTGTCCTAGCCATCTCTTGAAGTGTTCTATTTTTCCTTTCTACAACTCCATTTTGTTGTGGAGTTCTAGGACAAGACATTTCATGCTTAATTCCCTTTTCATCACAATAAGTCATGAAGAGTTGGTTAATAAACTCACCACCTCTATCACTCCTTATTCTCAAAATCGGAAAAACCTTTTCTTTTTCAACTCTTTTTCGAAAAATCTTAAAATGAGAAAAAGTTTGATCTTTATTTTGCGAAAAGAAAACCCACGTAAAACGGGAGAAATCATCAACCAAAACAAATGCAAATCTACTTCCATTTAAACTCTTAGTTTTAGTTGGTCCAAAAAGATCCATATGAATTAATTCTAAAGGCCTAGTTGACATGATATCCTTGATTGGTTTAAAGGAAGACTTGGTTTGTTTCCCAAGTTGGCACGCACCACAAATGCGGTCTTTCTCAAAATTCAAGCAAGGTATACTGTAATACCCCGTTCCTGGAATACGTACTTAGTCGCGTATTCAGATTTTCGATCGTATTTTTTCGATTTGTTTCCTATATTTATTCCGTATTATGAATTCCTTGTATGATTGTTTTATCTTGGTTGTGGATTCGTGGATTCGGAGTCAGCCCTAGTCTGAACCGAAGACCCGATTATAGTATAGTATTCGATTTGGCCTTTTCGGTGATTAGATTTGACCGATTTCAGTTTCAAATGTTATTTTCCAATATATTAGATTTTCTGTGATTTTCTGGATTTTTCTTGGATTAAATTGAATTTCTTCAAAACCGGTGTCGGCCAGTGCCGCTGACCGATTCCCGAATTTTTAGTTCTCAAACAGTTTAGAATTTCATGATGGTTCTTTAGACTTTATTTCTTGGAATCATATTTTCTGTCTATATTCTTTTTCTGAGAATTTTATGATTTTATGGAAATTCTTTCGGAGTCGGTAAATCACTGATTCCGGGATTTTTAATTTTAAAACTATAAAGTATTTCTTCGAACAGATTTCACTATTGGTCTTTATATATTATTCTTGATTTTTGGTAAAATTTCCAGATCATTCCGAGATACTTGAATTTCGGGCTTTTTCCAATTTTTGCAATTCCTATTTCCACCTAAATTGCCACCTCATTTCCCACTCACCCTTCACCTAACCCCACTCATTCTCTCTCCTTCCCATAGCCAGCCAAGTGGCCACCCTAGGGACACCTCACCCCTCCCCTTTCACACAAAGCCCCCTTGCATTTACCCTATTTCCATCTCCTTCACAAAATCCCCATCATATTTATACTTTCCTAATTGCTAATTTCTCTTTTCTTCCTCCACTTCATCAAGAGAAGAACTCTCTCACAAAATCCTCTCATCTCCTCCACCAAAACCCTAGCTTCAAGGATCCATCTCAAGACTTCAAGAACCCATCTAGGGCTTCATCACAAGGGCTTCATCTCCAACCACCAACCCCAAGGCAACACCAAGATCTACTCCTTCAACCCTAGCTTCAACAACAATTCATGGATTGAAGCCATCATCTTCTTCATCTTGGATCAAGCCCCAATCCAACCTATCCAAGTGAGTATCTTTACTCACCAAGATATGTTCCATTCCTAGTATACTTGTACCCCCATATCTTGTGCTCACATGTCATAAAAATCACATTTTTATCATCAAGAACAACCCCCAAGTTCTGTTCTGTAAACTGCTCCCCGACCACTATTAGTCGACTTGACCTAGAACCTAGTCGACTAGAACCCTTAGCTGGAACTTAGCTTTTCTGGAAAACACAGTATTAGTCGACTTACCCCATATATTAGTCGACTAAACCCTTCTGGAAATAAATCTCAACTCTCTGGAAATCCCTATTAGTCGACTCCTGATTTCATCTAGTCGACTAACCCTCCTTGGACCAGAAACTCAACTCTCTGCTCCAGTCGACTTAAGCCTATTTATCAGTCGACTTGAACCCCCTAGTCGACTAACCATTTTACCTTAGTCGACTAATGTTTCCTGAAACAGTGACCCCAATTCTCTGTATCCCAGACTTAGTCGACTTGCGTATCTGTTAGTCGACTTGAAACCTATAGTAGTCGACTAATCCTTACACCTAGTCGACTAATTCTGCCTGAATGTCTTAGATGATTTCTTTTCTAAAAATTAGATCTTGTCGTTGGTTTATGTGTTATGCATTTATGGTTTCTTGTACTTCATGACTGGTACTTTAGGACTTATTGCTTAATGGATCTTACCTTATATTGCTACATGACTTGTTAAGTAACATTATCAACCACTTGTCAACTTTATGTTCTCTTTTAACACATGTATATCACCTAACCATGCCACCACCTTACTAGACCCTATAGTTATGTCATGGCTAACCCGGTCTATTATCAATCTATTGTTATGTTTCATTTCTTGTTATACATCACCACCTCGTCATGCTATCTTTTAAAACCAAGCATGATACACTTGACCGTATGGTTATCTTGTTTACGGGAACCCTGTCTTGTTTTATGGAACCAAGTGCCACACCATACTCGGTGGGGGCCACCTCTAGAATCCACTCCCTCAGAACAAAGTGCCACACTACACGGTAGGGGCCACCTCTTGAATCTGTAGGGCTATCACTGTTATAACTGTTCATTCCCGTAACCAGATAATTATGCTAATAAGCTACAACTTGTATGGGTATGGGAGGAAGTGATGGATGCCGGAATGGTACCTTGCTTATAGTGATGGATATGATATATGCGGCGGAAAGTTATAGTGGGACTTAGGGCCCACATGATTACATATAGGGGGACTTTGGGCCTCCAAACCGGTCCCAGGTGGTGGGAACCGTTGGACCAACAAACTGGTCCCCGGTGTATGAGTACCACTATAAGAAGTTCTATCAGTTCTCCATCTACTTCCGTTAACAAACCTCGAATAGCTTATATATGGATGTATGTGAGTTGGGATCGATACCGAAACACATACCTAGATATATGAGTTAGGCGAATAATAATAATAATAATAGATGTCAGTTATGTTCTCTGTTATAGTTACCGTTATGTGTACCAGCTATGATTCCTGTCCTAGTCCCCGTTATGACTCATGTTATATTGTGACTCTTATTTACTTGTCGTGATTCCAGTGATGACTCCGGTTATTGGATTACGTCTTTCTCATTATGATTCATGTCTTCTTGTTATGTATTCTCGTTACGATTATAGTATGATTTGCAACTCTGATTCTATATGCTTGGATTACTGTGGCATGAGATAGAGGTATATAGATGAGGGTTTCCTTGTTTGGATTATTCCCTCGATGTATTAGTCTCATGGGACCGTGACTTAAGCATATACAATCACTTTTGCTTGTAATCAACTTTACTTGTATTTTCCGTTTATGATTATGTTAATACCTGTCCTTATATTCCATACTTGTGTTCTAACCCCTATTCATGTCTCTTAGCCATTTGGCTGTAGCTCATTTATTGTTATATGTCTTGATTCCTTGGATTTGCATATTCAGATTCCGGAGTTTGGATCGAAGTGGAGTTGTCCACCGTAGATCGAGCTCTCCTTAGCGAGCAGGCATCTTAGCTCCAGTTCCTTGCACCTGACTCCTTTTGACTCACGGGATCTTCATCCTACTCGTGAGCATTTTGTCTTCTTATTGTATATTTGACTTTTGGACTTGTTATGATAAAAGACATATGAAATATGTAATGTTTATCATACTGTGATGACTTTGTATTGTACTTTTATGTTGGCATATGAAAGAATACCACGCTTTGTGTTGGACTCTGATCCTTGCTTGTACTTTTGTGCTTAGCGTATATACGTGGGGGCTTCTTCTGACCTACGTATATACGTTGCAGTGACGTCCCCGTATCCGTGGAATCGGGGCGTTACAGGTTGGTATCAGAGCTTAGGCTCTCCCACCTATAGTACAATCAAGTAGCAAATTACTGTAATTTGCTATGCCAACTACAATGTATAAAGTTATCTAGTCCTTCTTGATTCTACATTTAGTCCTCCTAGATTTCTTCCTTCATATCCTGAAATCCTTCCATTTTTCCAACTCCTTCCAGTTATCTTTAGCCATCCTAGTATGGAGAGGAGATCGGGTCGCAGCAACTCTGGATCAGCATCGAATGGAGCAGCGGGAGAGAATGTGGATATATTGAGGGTTATCCAGATGATGATAGAGAATCAGCAACAGCAGACCGAGCTTCTCCGGCAAGAGATAGCAGCACCTAAGGAGCAGAGGCCGGGGAACATTTCAGACTTCAGGAGGCTGCAGCCAGCTATATTCACGGGTGAAGAGAAACCCTTGGATGCTGAGCAATGGTTGACCGACACATCAGACTTGTTGAATGCAGCCCGTGTCCCAGAGGAGAACCAAGTGGAAGTTGCCAAGATCCAGTTAAAAGATATAGCCAGGACTTGGTGGCTAGCAGAGGAGGCCAGATTGGAGAAGCCTGTCACTTGGGACACCTTCTCCAAGAGTTTTTACAGCAGATTCTTCCCTGCCACAGCCCAGAAGGACATGGAAGAGCAATTCATCAGACTTCGGCAGGGGAGCAAGTCCGTGGATGAGTATGCCGCGGAGTTTCTCAGATTGAGCCGCTTTGCCCCGTATATGGTGACGGATGAAGAGAAGCGGGCAAGCAGATTTCAGCAGGGATTACAGATGGACCTACAAGTATTCTTGATGCCCCAACAGCTGAAGACATATTCAGAGGTTCTCACCATAGCTCGAGAAGTAGAGCGTGGACTGGAGAAGAAGAAGGAGAATCAAATGAAGAGCCAAGCCAAGAAGAGGCCTCTTGAGTTGATGGATGAGGAGGATGCAGATAGGGCAACCCAGGGCCCGATGATGAAGAGACCATTCCAAACTCCTCTTCCTCAGATCACATGCAATTTCTGCCACAGGCCCGGACATTTTAAGAGAGATTGTCGAGCGGCCAAGGGATTATGTTTAGTATGTGGGTCAGGGAGACATATGCTAAGGGATTGCCCACACAGGAAGTTTGGACATGTGGCACCAGTCAGACCGGCTCTTCCAGCTCCAGCACGTCCAGCTCCAGCACTTCCAGCGCCACCACTGAGGAGGAACCCTGAACCTGTTGATCGAAGAGTTCCACTTCCACCCCAACGGTATGATCATCAGTATAGGGGAATGAGACCGAGAGCAGATCAGAGGAGAGGTCAAGTTCACATCATGGCAGCAGAGGCCTCAGATGATGCAGCAGAGTGGGAAGACCAATATCCAGACCAGGAGCCCTGAGGACGTCATGGTAACTTCTACCCCATATCTTGTATTTGAGTTGATTATCTTTCTTAATATTTCTTTTGTCATTTTATCATTGTTCATTCTGGTCCTTCCTGTATTCATCCTATCCCCTGTTTTGGTTTTATGAGGCCTTTATTCCAGCCATTGTCCCCTTTGTATTCAATTTGCCCCTTAATGAAATTGCGAGGACGCAATTTTTTGTAAGGTGGGTGGATTGTAATACCCCGTTCCCGGAATACGTACTTAGTCGCGTATTCAGATTTTCGATCGTATTTTTTCGATTTGTTTCCTATATTTATTCCGTATTATGAATTCCTTGTATGATTGTTTTATCTTGGTTGTGGATTCGTGGATTCGGAGTCAGCCCTAGTCTGAACCGAAGACCCGATTATAGTATAGTATTCGATTTGGCCTTTCCGGTGATTAGATTTGACCGATTTCAGTTTCAAATGTTATTTTCCAATATATTAGATTTTCTGTGATTTTCTGGATTTTTCTTGGATTAAATTGAATTTCTTCAAAACCGGTGTCGGCCAGTGCCGCTGACCGATTCCCGAATTTTTAGTTCTCAAACAGTTTAGAATTTCATGATGGTTCTTTAGACTTTATTTCTTGGAATCATATTTTCTGTCTATATTCTTTTTCTGAGAATTTTATGATTTTATGGAAATTCTTTCGGAGTCGGTAAATCACTGATTCCGGGATTTTTAATTTTAAAACTATAAAGTATTTCTTCAAACAGATTTCACTATTGGTCCTTATATATTATTCTTGATTTTTGGTAAAATTTCCAGATCATTCTGAGATACTTGAATTTCGGGCTTTTTCCAATTTTTGCAATTCCTATTTCCACCTAAATTGCCACCTCATTTCCCACTCACCCTTCACCTAACCCCACTCATTCTCTCTCCTTCCCATAGCCGGCCAAGTGGCCACCCTAGGGACACCTCACCCCTCCCCTTTCACACAAAGCCCCCTTGCATTTACCCTATTTCCATCTCCTTCACAAAATCCCCATCATATTTATACTTTCCTAATTGCTAATTTCTCTTTTCTTCCTCCACTTCATCAAGAGAAGAACTCTCTCACAAAATCCTCTCATCTCCTCCACCAAAACCCTAGCTTCAAGGATCCATCTCAAGACTTCAAGAACCCATCTAGGGCTTCATCACAAGGGCTTCATCTCCAACCACCAACCCCAAGGCAACACCAAGATCTACTCCTTCAACCCTAGCTTCAACAACAATTCATGGATTGAAGCCATCATCTTCTTCATCTTGGATCAAGCCCCAATCCAACCTATCCAAGTGAGTATCTTTACTCACCAAGATATGTTCCATTCCTAGTATACTTGTACCCCCATATCTTGTGCTCACATGTCATAAAAATCACATTTTTATCATCAAGAACAACCCCCAAGTTCTGTTCTGTAAACTGCTCCCCGACCACTATTAGTCGACTTGACCTAGAACCTAGTCGACTAGAACCCTTAGCTGGAACTTAGCTTTTCTGGAAAACACAGTATTAGTCGACTTACCCCATATATTAGTCGACTAAACCCTTCTGGAAATAAATCTCAACTCTCTGGAAATCCCTATTAGTCGACTCCTGATTTCATCTAGTCGACTAACCCTCCTTGGACCAGAAACTCAACTCTCTGCTCCAGTCGACTTAAGCCTATTTATCAGTCGACTTGAACCCCTAGTCGACTAACCATTTTACCTTAGTCGACTAATGTTTCCTGAAACAGTGACCCCAATTCTCTGTATCCCAGACTTAGTCGACTTGCGTATCTGTTAGTCGACTTGAAACCTATAGTAGTCGACTAATCCTTACACCTAGTCGACTAATTCTGCCTGAATGTCTTAGATGATTTCTTTTCTAAAAATTAGATCTTGTCGTTGGTTTATGTGTTATGCATTTATGGTTTCTTGTACTTCATGACTGGTACTTTAGGACTTATTGCTTAATGGATCTTACCTTATATTGCTACATGACTTGTTAAGTAACATTATCAACCACTTGTCAACTTTATGTTCTCTTTTAACACATGTATATCACCTAACCATGCCACCACCTTACTAGACCCTATAGTTATGTCATGGCTGACCCGGTCTATTATCAATCTATTGTTATGTTTCATTTCTTGTTATACATCACCACCTCGTCATACTATCTTTTAAAACCAAGCATGATACACTTGACCGTATGGTTATCTTGTTTACGGGAACCCTGTCTTGTTTTATGGAACTAAGTGCCACACCATACTCGATGGGGGCCACCTCTAGAATCCACTCCCTCAGAACAAAGTGCCACACTACACGGTGGGGGCCACCTCTTGAATCTGTAGGGCTATCACTATTATAACTGTTCATTCCCGTAACCAGATAATTATGCTAATAAGCTACAACTTGTATGGGTATGGGAGGAAGTGATGGATGCCGGAATGGTACCTTGCTTATAGTGATGGATATGATATATGCGGCGGAAAGTTATAGTGGGACTTAGGGCCCACATGATTACATATAGGGGGACTTTGGGCCTCCAAACCGGTCCCAGGTGGTGGGAACCGTTGGACCAACAAACTGGTCCCCGGTGTATGAGTACCACTATAAGAAGTTCTATCAGTTCTCCATCTACTTCCGTTAACAAACCTCGAATAGCTTATATATGGATGTATGTGAGTTGGGATCGATACCGAAACACATACCTAGATATATGAGTTAGGCGAATAATAATAATAATAATAGATGTCAGTTATGTTCTCTGTTATAGTTACCGTTATGTGTACCAGCTATGATTCCTGTCCTAGTCCCCGTTATGACTCATGTTATATTGTGACTCTTATTTACTTGTCGTGATTCCAGTGATGACTCCGGTTATTGGATTACGTCTTTCTCATTATGATTCATGTCTTCTTGTTATGTATTCTCGTTACGATTATAGTATGATTTGCAACTCTGATTCTATATGCTTGGATTACTGTGGCATGAGATAGAGGTATATAGATGAGGGTTTCCTTGTTTGGATTATTCCCTCGATGTATTAGTCTCATGGGACCGTGACTTAAGCATATACAATCACTTTTGCTTGTAATCAGCTTTACTTGTATTTTCCGTTTATGATTATGTTATTACCTGTCCTTATATTCCATACTTGTGTTCTAACCCCTATTCATGTCTCTTAGCCATTTGGCTGTAGCTCATTTATTGTTATATGTCTTGATTCCTTGGATTTGCATATTCAGATTCCGGAGTTTGGATCGAAGTGGAGTTGTCCACCGTAGATCGAGCTCTCCTTAGCGAGCAGGCATCTTAGCTCCAGTTCCTTGCACCTGACTCCTTTTGACTCACGGGATCTTCATCCTACTCGTGAGCATTTTGTCTTCTTATTGTATATTTGACTTTTGGACTTGTTATGATAAAAGACATATGAAATATGTAATGTTTATCATACTGTGATGACTTTGTATTGTACTTTTATGTTGGCATATGAAAGAATACCACGCTTTGTGTTGGACTCTGATCCTTGCTTGTACTTTTGTGCTTAGCGTATATACGTGGGGGCTTCTTCTGACCTACGTATATACGTTGCAGTGACGTCCCCGTATCCGTGGAATCGGGGCGTTACATATACCCTTCACCAATTCGTTTGAATTAATCCTAGAAATATGGTCAAAAGATGCATGTCCTAGTCTTCTATGCCAAAGCCAAGAATTTTCATCAAAAGCATTCAAGCATTTAGTAGAACAATCTAAATTAAGCATGTCAATAATATAAACATTATTATCACGAAAACCGGTGAGAATACAAACATCGGATTTAACATCAAAAATCTTACAAGAAGTATCATCAAAAACAACTTTAAGTCCACGATCACAAAGTTGACTAATGCTAAGCAAATTATGTTTTAAACCATCTACTAAAACAACATTCTCAATAATAGGAGATGCACCAATTTGAATGTTACCTATACCGATGATAGTTCCTTTGGAGTCATCCCCGAAGGTGACGGTGCCACCTTCCATGTACCTTGATAGGGTTGTGAAGTTGTTGATGTCCCATGTCATGTGTCTTGAACAACCACTATCAAGGTACCACCGCTCCCTACGTCTTGGAGCTTTGGTGTGTACCTACATCAAACAATTTAAGACTTGATTTTGGTACCCACATTTTCTTGGGTCCTCTAGGGTTAGTGTCATGAACCCAAACAAGATTATTTGTTCTATTTAGTTGATCATAGCAAAACTTAGCTAAATGTCCATTTTTACCACAATATGTGCATCTATACACTCTACCGTATTTAAAAGCATAGTGAGTGTGTGATTTGTGAGCATGAGAAACTTTAGCATGAGTGGTGTGAGCATGAGAATTCTTAGCTTGTGAAGTGTTAGCATGTGAAGTGTGCTTTTTAGAAAACATGTTCTCAAGTTTCTTGGTATTAAAAGCACAATCATTTAAAACTTTTTCAAAATCATTCATTTTTGATTTAAAGGAAGAAATTTCTTGTTCATCAATAATAGGAGATTTTGCTTTACAAGAAACTTTGTAGGCATTAAATTCTTTTTGTATAGAAATGAGATTAGAAGAAATATTATCCTTTTCTTTAGAAACCATAGTAAGTTCATTCTTAAGAAAAGCAACTTTTTTTTGTAATTTTATGCATTCAAGTTTCTTGTTATCATAAGTTTCAGAAAGTTCTACAAAAGCATACACTAGAACTTCCTTACTTACATCATCATCTTCATCATCAAGGGATTGAGGGGTTACCTTGGGTGTGTTTGCCATGAAACACATATTAGCTTGATCCACCTCCTCTTCGGATTCGCTTTCCGAATCCCACGTAGCTTTGTAAGCTTTCTTTTCCTCTGGCTTCTTTGGCTTGAAGGAGGAAGTCATTTTCTTTTTGAACTCCGAACAATCCGCCATGATATGTCCGGGTTTGCGGCAATTGTAGCATATGATCCTCCGCTCCTCTTTGCCTTCAAATTTTCTCCGGAAGTTGAGCTTGTTCTTCCGGTACATCCTCTTGACGTTGCGAACAAGTAGAGTAAGCTCCTCATCTTCTTCTTCGTCATCTTCATCGTCATCATTAGTGGATGAAGTCTTGAAGGCTATGGATTTCTTCTTTGAAGTAGTGGCCTCTTCTCTTGCCTTCTTCTCCATCTCATGGGTCTTTAGGTTCCCAATGAGACTAATGAGGTCCATCTCGTCCTTGTCGTTCAACTCCTTCAAGGTGGTGGCCTTGATCTCCCATGATGAAGGAAGAGCCCGAATTACTTTCCGCACCTTTTGATCGTTGGAGATGTCATCACCTAAGGAAGAAAGACCATTAGTGATTTTAGTAAACCTTGTAGCCATACTATCAATAGACTCATCATCAAGCATTTTAAATGACTCATATTGGGACCTCAAGAGATCTATCTTAGCTCTCTTGACTTGTGAAGTCCCCTCGTGTGTGACCAATAAGTGTTGCCAAATCTCATAGGCGGATTGGTAATGAATTACCCGTGTAAGGTCATCCTCATTCAAGGCGGTTAATAGGGAGTTTTGGGCCTTGGAGTTAGCCTCATATAGTTTAAAGTCAAGGTCGGTCCAAGTGCTCTCATCACCATCGGGTGCTTCATAGGGTTTGGTCAAGGACTTGGCTACTAAGCTACCCAAAGATTGCAAAAATATAGTCATCCTAACCTTCCAAATTGGGAAATTTAGGCCATCAAATTTAGGTGGGGATTTAATGTTGTCGGCCACGTTTACTAGTGAAGAATGAATGAAATGAAAATGTTGATTAGCAAGTTTTAAGGATCTCTCTAAGGATGTTAAGCCAAACCTAGAGTCCAAGCTCTGATACCAATTGAAAAGTCACCTAAGGGGGGTGAATAGGTGACAATGCTAATCAAAGGGCAAATAAAAAATTTAAAGCTACAACAATTACCAATCAAGATTCTCAAGATGAATGCAAGCAAGTAAATATGACAATGATTATGATGAGCAAGAATAAGAGCAAGTATAGTAAAGTAAAGAGTGTAAGAAAGTAAACCAATCGCAAACACAAGGATATGTTATCGAGGTTCGAGCACCCAGCTCTACTCCCCGCCTTCCCCAGAAGGATTCTAGCTACTTCCACTATCACAAAGAACAATTACAACCGGAGTACCCAACTCCACAATTACAATCACAAGAATCTCTGAGTAGTCACAAGACCACAAACTCTCTCTTTCAAAAATCTCTTCCCTTACAAAGGTCCTTAGAGAATAATGAGTAGAATTGAAGCTCTTTTGTGTGTAAGGAAAAGAAATTTAAATCAGAGAAAAACTTTTGAAAACCCTTCAGAAAATTGAGAGAATTTAGCACAAAAACCAAGAACTTTTGAAAGCCTTAAACTTTTGAATTTTGTAGCAATAATAGTTGTAACAAATCTCTCCCCTAACACCCCTATTTATAGGAGAGGGCTAGGGTTTAGGGATAAAACATAATTACTGAAGTTTAGGAGGCAATTAGTTCAGAATATATTAATTAAACTAATTTTAAACACAAAAAGACAAAAATAAACAGCTCTTTAAAAACTGCCCGTTACTGTTCAACGGCTTGCTCGGTCGACCGGTGCGGTCGACCGCTAGTTCAAAAATTTTGACCGTTACAGGCATTCGGTCGACCGACCCGGTCGACCGGAAAAACCAGAGAGCAAAAACTATAGTCCGGTCGACCGTGTCGGTCGACCGACAGACATGCACACGGATACGTGCATCTGCCAGAACCTCGGTCGACTGGTCCGGTCGACCGGACCAGACTGACACAGACTCGGTCGACTGCCCCGGTCGACCGGATCAGGTCAAAAATCAATTTTAGAAAAGAAAACAAAGAGGATTTTGATTTTATCAAAAATACTTTTGAACAGGGAATAGTATAAAATATAAAGATGTATCTGTAGGCAAAAATTTGTAGGCAAAATATTTTTGTATAATTTATAAGAAATTATTTTGGAATGAACATGTGCGCAAAAACGTGTGTGATAGAGTTTCAAACCTATCCACTATTCTTTAACAAACTTCTAAACTATAAAACTAAAAAAAATAAAGTATGCATAGCAATCTTCACAAACTTTGAGCCATGCTATCCTTGCTAGAGCCTTCTTCTTCTATGATCCTTCCTTGATGTGCACTATGCCTTCATAGCTTCATGAACCTAGAAGATGTTGCAATAGCAAGTAATGGCCTCCAAAATTTGTACAAACCTGAAACTCATCTTAATAAACTTATTAGTACCAAATAGCTCATATTTGGTTTGTCATCATCAAAACCAAAAACAAATGGAGAGTGTAACCTTTTGGGCCAACAATATGCGCCGCCGACTCATGTCGCGTCTCTGCTCTAGCGTATTTTGGGAAGCGAGGCGTGACAGAGTCCGTATTCACTTATCATAGTCCTAACCATTTCTTGAAGAGTTCTATTCTTCCGTTCAACTACTCAATTTTGTTGTGAAGTTTTAGGACATAACATTTCATACTTAATTCCTTTATCATCACAATAAGTCATGAAGAGTTGGTTGACAAACTCACCGCCTCTATCACTTCTTGTGAGTAAAATCAAAAATCCTTTCTCTTTTTCAACCCTTTTTCAAAAAATCTTAAAATGCAAAAAAGTTGGGTCTTTATGCTCCAAAAAGAAAACCTAAGTGAAATGAGAGAAATCATCGACTAAAACAAAAACATATCTATTTTCATTTAAGCTTTTAGTTTTAGCTGGTCCAAAAAGATCCATGTGAATCAATTCCAATGGCCTAGATGTCATGATATCCTTGATTGGTTTGAAAGAAGACTTGGTTTAATGTTGTCTTTTTCAAACTTCAAACATGGAATATCCTTCACCAATTCCTTAGAATTCATTCTAGAAAGATGATCAAAAGAGGCATGACCTAATCTTCTATGCCATAAGCATGAAATCGTGTCAAAAGTATTTAAACATTTTGTAGAGCAATCCAAATTAAGCATATCAATAATATAGGCATTATTTTCACGAAATCCAGTGAGAATACATTCATTGGTTTTACAATCAAAAATTTTGCAAGAAGATTCATCAAAAACAACTTTGAGACCACGATCACATAGTTGACTAATACTTAGTAAATTATGTTTAAGCCCATCAACAAGAACTACATTTTTAATTAAAGGAGATGCACCAATCTTAATGTTACCTTTACCGATGATGGTGCCCTTGGAGTCATCTTCGAAGGTGACGGTGCTATCTTCAACGTACCTTGATAGGGTTGCAAAATTGTTGTTGCCCCATATCATATGCCTTGAGCAACCACTATAAAGGTACCACCGCTCCTCATGTCTTGGAGTCTTGGTGTGTACCTATTCAAATAATTTAAAGCTTGATTTTGGTACCCATATTTTCTTGGGTCCTAATGCGTTAGTGTTTCAAACCCAAACTTGATTATTGTTACTATTTATATGATCATAACAAAATTTAGCTAAATGACCATTCTGGCCACAATAAGTATATTTATAAATTCTTTCATATTTAAAATCATAATGAGCATGTGGTTTATGTATATGTGATTTATGAGCATGGGATGTCTTTGCATGATTGACATGTGATGTGTTTGCATGATGAACATGTGGAGTTTTAACATGAGATGTTTTATCCTGTTTAGCATGAGGAGTATGCATGAGCTTCTTTGAAAACATTTCTTCTAATTTAGTATTGTTAAAAGCACATTCTTTTAAAACATTTCCCAAATCATTTATTCTAGTTTTTAACATAGAAAACTCATTCTTATCAATTTTAGGATATTTAGCTTTGCAAGCAACTCTATAGGCATCAAAATCTCTTTGTGTTGAAATAAGAGTAGAGGATAATTCATCCCTTTTTTTTTGAAGAAATGGAAATTTGATTTTTAAGCATTTCATTTTCCTTATTTCAATCTTAAACAATCTTCCTTTTTAGAATCAAAACTTTCTGAAAGTTCAATGAAAGCTTAGAATAACAATTCTTTACTTATTTCACTATCAACATCATGTGGTTCGGTAGTTACCTTAGGGGTGTTTGCCATGAAACACATATTGGCCGTGTCAACTTCATCTTCGGATTCACTTTTTGAGTCCCAAGTGGCTTTATACACTTTCTTTTTAAACAGCTTCTTTTGCTTCAAGGAGAAAGATATCTTTTTCTTGAAATCTAGACAGTCGGCCATGATGTGTCCAGGTTTCCGACAATTGTAGCATATGATCTTTTTCTCCTCCTTCCCTTCCCATCGCCTTCTATGGTTTAGCTTATTCTTGTTGTACATTCTTTTACATTTCTCACAAGAAGAGACAGCTCTTCATCATTTTCTTCATCTTCTTCATTATCGTAGTTGGTGGAGGTAGACTTGAAAGCTAAAGACTTTTTCTTTTGAGGCGCCGCTTCTTCTCCAGCCTTTTTCTCCATCTCATGAGTCTTAAGATTTTCACTAAGACTTATGAGCTCCATCTCATCTTTGTCATTCAATTCCTTTAAGGTGGTACCTTTGATTTCCCATGATGAAGGGAGAGCACGAATCACCTTACACACCTTTTGGTCGTTATTGATTTCATCACCTAGAGAAGTAAGAGCATTTATGATTTTAGTAAACTTAGTGATCATATCATCAATAGATTCATTTTCTTACATTTTAAAACTTTCATATTTGAAACGCAAGAGATCAATTTTAACTCTCTTGACTTGTAATGTTACCTCATGAGTGACCAATAAGTGTTGCTAAATCTCATAGGTGGACTTGGAAAGGATAACCCGTGTTAAGTCATCCTCATTCAATGCTAAAAGTAGGGCATTTTAAGCCTTCGAATTAGCCTCAAATTCCTTGGAGGTAAGATTGGACCAAGTGTCCTCCTCACCTTCCGGTTTACTAAAAGGCTTGGTCAAAGACTTAGCAACTAGGCTACCGAAAGATTGTAGAAAAATGTTCATCCTCACTTTCCATATAGGAAAGTTGAGTCCATCAAATTTGGGAGGGTCTTAATGTTATCGGCCATCTTTACTAGTGTATGAATGAAGATATGAAAATAGTGATTAGCAATTTATAGGATCTCTCTAAGGATGTGAAGCCAAAAACTAGAGTCCTAGCTCTGATACCAATTGAAAGCACCTAGAGGGGGGTGAATAGGTGATTATGCTAATCAATGTACAAATTTAAAAATAAGATGATGCAACAATCACTCAAAGCAAGATTAGAAGCCTAATACCTCGTGAAGGGCTCTGAACTCCTTCCTCATGATTTTTCTAAATAAGAGTTTGAGGTGCGCAATGCAATCTTATTGTGAGAGTATAGATTGACAATATAGGAATGAATGAAAAGCAAGTAAATAACACAAGTAAACCAAACGCAAACACAGAGATTTGTTTCGAGGTTCCAGAAGGATTTCTAATCCACTAGAACTTCCACAAAGGATTACAACCACTAGGCAGTACCCAACTCCTCAATCATACTCCTCTAGTCCAGAGGTAGTGGAGCCACAAATACAATAATCACTTGGTGATTAAAAGACCACAAACTCTCTTTTGAAAAACTTTTCTTTACAAAACCCTAGAGAATAATGTATAGGATTGAAGCACAAGGTTTGTAAGTGAAAAATAAAACAAAGTAGAAGAGAGTTTTGATTCAAAAACTTTAGAGAAAAATCAGAGATTAGAGCACAAAAACTGAGAATAAAAACTTCTTTCAAGAATACTTAAATTTTTGATTTCTTTACAAATGTTGTTGTGTTTCTCCTCAACTCCATCCACCCCTATTTATAGGATATAGGTAGGGATTAAAAGGTAAATGTTAATTTGACTAATCAGGAAGGATAAGACCCAAAACTAGCCTAAAACTAGATTTGGAGAATAAAAACACGTTTTAAAACATGTTTAAAAAACTAGCCGTTTGGCTGAGAAAACACTCACGGTCGACCGGCCGGTCGACAAGTTTTCAAAAACTTTAGACCGTTGGCAGGCCCCGGTCGACCGCCCGGTCGCCCGACATGGGGCCCGGTCGACCGGATAACGTGCACACATGTACGCACCTAACGGTCAGAACTGCGGTTGACCGCGCGACCAACCGTTCTGACCTGAATGGAGCTGGTTGACCGCCCAGTCGACCGCAACAGGTCAAAACAGAAATTTTGAGGAAATATTTTTGAAGATATGTTTATTTTCAAAAATGATTTTTGTCAAGACTTTATAAAATACAATATATTTGAGTTTGCAAATACTAAAATAGGTTTATTAAAATATTTTACACAAGGGACAAAAATAATCTTTTGAAAAACATGTGCAATTTTGTGTGTGTGGGGAATTTGAGCTTTAACACTATATACTATCCTTTAACAAAGTAAAATATAAAAAAGACTATATAGAAAGAAGTCTCAGAACCGCGTTGCCGAGCTAGAGCCTCCTCTCATATGAAAGAGTCCTCTTGCGCCATCAACCTATCAACATGCTTTTAACGCCATTAACCTTACAATATGCTTAAAGCCATCAAGACTTGTACAAACCTGAAATTCATTCTAGAACAACTTATTAGTACCAAATAGCTTTTATATAGTTTGTTATTATCAAAACGTATGTAAATGGAGAGTGTAATCTTTGGGCCAACAGAGTCGATATTGATTCAAGGATTAGACTCGAATCGCTAAATTGAAGCTCAAGTTCATAGTTATCTTCAAGTTCAATTTCAGGAATTGGATAGCTTTTCAAACTATCATGAATTTGATGTCAAGTTCCGGTCGGTATGATGAAATTGAAGTTGGATTTCCAAAATGACATGATTCTTAAGTCATATGAACATCTGATGGACATGGGAATTTATTCATATTTTGTATTATTCGCTCGGTCTCTTGAACGAATTCCATAGTTTTTTCCCAATGATTTTTCTTTGATTGATTTTGGAAAAGAACTATATGAATTTTGAAAATTTTGTAGACATGATTAGGCCATCATGTTTTCAAATTATTTTTGGGCCTCTATCGCTTCTTCTAAAGTCCTTTGTAATGATGATTTTTCTTCAATTGGTGGTTCAGGAAAAGAAGGATATGAAGCAGAATCGGGGAATGAATATTGTAAAAATTGTGGACAATGTGGTTGAAAATTTGACTCGGGGGAGGTGAATCCCCATGAACTCTGTGAAGAATGAAAATTATTTTGAAAATTATAATCATAGGATTGGGAATATTGGTCATATTGAGTCAGATAATCCTAACTCGGGATATATGGTTTGTTCATATTGTACATACCCGGTTGGAGTTATCCGAGTCAAATGAGCTCGGGGTGAAATATAGATTCATATTATGATTGAAAGAATTATTGCTGTTAAAATTAATTTCACAATATACAAAAAACTAAACAAACAAATTAAAAAACAAACAAAGATAAAGAAAAAGAAAACATGCCTATGCTAGGGTTGACTTAGACCTAGAGGACTGTTAACTAGTTAGACTATCCACGGGGGGATACATTGTCAGAATCTAACCACAAGTTAATCGGCCAGGTAGGGGCAAGATCAATGGGAGGTATCTGTGTCGGAGCAACGGGCCTTATATGCCAAACTATTGTTCTTCGAGGTTTCGCCTCTCAATCCCCAACCTTAAACACCAATTTGACAAGAGTCAAACTCTAACAACTTTTCCCTTTGGTCAATCTCCTAAATGAGTCTGAGATATCCCTAGGGGCCAACATCTAGCGAATTTTATCAAGGCTTGGGTTATGTGAGTAGGGAGGTTATTTTTGAGTTAAGAGAGAGTAATAACTTCCCCATCTTATGTCGTATTGGGTGTTGCCATTAATTTCAATTCGTGCAAGTGTGTAATATAGATAAGAATGAATACATAAAGCGAGTAAATCACCAACATGTTTGTCCTAACTATATGCAATAGAATATGTACACCTCCGTCAAGATCACAACAACTAAAGAATAAAATACAATATATTGGAATGAAAATTGATACGTGCATAGATGCAAATATTTAAACCATTTTAAAACATTCAATTTCTACATTTTAGTTCTTAAATTATTATAGTGCATAGGTAACAAATATTAGCAATAGAATATAAAACTATATAAGAATTTACCCAACCACACAAGAGAATGTGTGAACTTCTGCAATGCTAAAGAATTTGACCTGCACACCAAAAACAAAGAAGAAAAGTTAACAAAAACATGAAATCAAACCGTTCCTATCCTCGGCAATGACGCCAAAATTTGATCGGGGAAAACCACGCACAAATGTTTATGTTTTGAAATCGATATTTAAATTGTGTATGTGTGTGCATGCGCTTTGGCTTCCTCGATACTTTTGTTATAGTATAGAGGCTAAAATGAGTCGAATACATAAGGACGTGAGGCGATAGAAGCTTACACGGCATGTTCATGTATATATTAAAGGTTCTACAAAGTTTGAAAGAATGGAAAGAAAAGAAAATAAATAATGAAAAAAGAAGTACGGTGAAACACAAAGAAATAGAAAACATAGAATAGAATATATTTGTGATTTTTGATAGTATTTCTAAAACAAAGTGAAAAAGAAAGAATACTCATGGCTACTAACTACTAATGGCTCCACTAACCATGCTAACTTCTTAGTGATAGTTGTCTCATATGTATCCTTGGCCATCACTAGTCCTTGGTTCAAGAGCGTTTCAAAGCATGACATATACGATAACTTTCACATCCAAACTCAACAAAATCAGTGCAAGCTACACTTAAACAATCAAAACTAAACAAGAGCGAGCATAGAGTAAAGTAATATTAGCTTGTTAGAGAGTTAGAATGTTAGAGTGTTACAATCTATCATCATGAGCCATCAATGGCTCTTGCAAGAGCAAAGCCAAGTAGAAGCTATTAGATTCATGTGGATTATCAAGTAAGAAGTTAGCAAGTTAGTGGTTAGTAGTTAGTTGCCATGACAGAAAGTTAGCTAAATATGTAAAGGGAGTTAGATATAAGAAAACAAAGAGAGGTAAAGAGAGAACCTTTCATAGCTTGTCATCTTCTATTACATGCACTCTTACTTTCCAACCATGTACCACTCTCTCTCCTATTACAACATCTTAAAAAATTAAAAATACAAAGAGAAAGAAGAAGAAGAACTAAGCTAAACTACCCTAAATTATAACATGAAAAGAAAACTATACTACTCTCTGGATATCTCCCTGAAGAACCCCCAAGGGGGTATTTATAGGCACAAGGAGAAGGGGGCCAGGGGGCAACCCTTGCCCCAAGACCTGGCACGGTTGCGCCAGTATGGCCACAGAAACACGGCCAGAGTCGCGTTTTCGCGGCTGTACTGGCGCGGCGTGCGCGACGCCACCTACTGCGCGCTGTCGCGTCGGTCTCCTGTCGGCTGCATGTCTTAGTTTTATGTTTTGGGCCCCTGATTTTGACAGAATCACTTTCCTAAGTTAATGGATATCTTTATAGGCCACCCATTAAATGATGATTTTGGGTCTTCTTCTTCATTTCCACACCATGGATCTAGAATCACAAAAGAAGATCATTATTAGCAATATTTATTGTAAAATGAATGTGAAAATGTGAAATAAAATATACAATTTTAGAGACTAATCAACTAGCGATGGAAGCCTTTGAGTAAGTTCTCTCTGAGTTACAATCAATAGTTAAAGATCTTCTTTTAATTCTTAAAAAGAAAAAGGAAATGGTTACAGTTAAGTTAGGCAGAAAGTGGTAGATTGAGAAGATGGAGAAAATGAAAAATGGATTTATACAAAGATATTAAAAGGAGTGATAAAAGAGTTGGGAGTTGATGATGATCGAAACTAAAAGTTAAAAGAAAAGAAAGAAATGCTAAAAGAAATAATTACTTACCTCTTTGGTGCCTGCTTACCTTTGATCCTTATCGACGATTTACCTTTGCATGAAGGCGATCGATGTATGACAAATAGGATCTTTCACATTCCCAATTTACACTATGAAATGAAGGGGCAAGCTACATTAGCATAGGAATGGCTATCCATCACCGTAAGAGATCAACGACACTTGCAAGAGTAAGACAACTTCGAGGCTATCAGAGTCATTTGGATTCACAAACACAGTAGAGGAAAGCAAATGAAAACAAGAGTAAAGAAGAAAAAGAAACCTTGATTTGATTCAAATAACAATAAAAGAAAAGACTTACTTACACCGGTGTCACCTTCAGCACAAGCTTGCTCTCATTCCTCCATGAAACTCTCCTCTCATCTCAGTTACATAAATAAAACAAAAATTACATTAAAGAAAATAAAATAACCTAAGTTACAAACTAAAAAATAGCCTAATTTTTCTCTCTGCTTGATCGTTCCCTGTAGTCACTGAAAACCTAGTATTTATAGGAAAAAACCCAACGGGGAGAGTGTACGAAAATAGCAGGAGCAAATGCTCCCCCAACAGAGTTAACCAAGCTGCAAAAATGCGACTTTGGCCGCATTTTCGTAACCAGGGTGTGGCCAGGTGGCAACATCCGGGTGGCCACACCCGAAAGGTACATGTCCCTGCTTTGATGTTCTGATTTTATCTCCAGTTGGATTTTCAGGTTGGGCTCGGAATTTTGACGAAACCTCCTTTAATCTTCAGCTTTAACCAACTGATTTGTAAAGATTTATTTTAACTGATTTTCAACTGATTTTATCTTCTCTAATTTGCGTTGATTTTCTTATTTCGAATTAATTCTGAATTAAATTAAAATTTTGATGGGTTTTTAAACTCATTTCTCTTCCCTCTCCTTCAGAAATGGGCCTGCATATAAATTAGACAAAAAAATAGGATTAAAAGCAGAGTTTATTATATAATAAGTATGAGAATGTGACAATAAATAAGCAATATCAGCGACCAATCTCTTCGCATGAAGCTTACCTAGGCACATGCAGAGCCTGTTTCTAGCTTTGTATGAAGCATTTTAGGCTCATAAACGCATGTTTTAGCCTCGCACGCGAGGCTATCAAGGCTGTTTCCCTTTAGTGATTTTTAGGGGCAATTACACCCCCTTGTAGAGCCTATAAATAGCTCATTCTGAGGATGAGCTCAGGGATGCTCCGAAGACTAAAAATTTTAACTAAAACAACTTAGGCTAACAAGAGATTCATTATCTAGATTTCAAGCTTTCAGAGATTTACTTCTCTAATCCTTTAAGGATAAAACTCAGGATGCTAATATCTTAAATCTTTCACTCTCGAATTTTCAGAAACAAGCGCGAAGAAATTTTCACGCAGTAGAGTTTGAGACTTGATCGCTCATATTGTCAAAGAGACAAAGTGGTCGCGTGCTGACCAGCTCATATTGCCACACTTCCGCCAGCAGTTCACCAAGGACTCAATGACAGATGTGCAGGCACATCAGCATGTAACATAATTACATTGTCAACATGCTTGGCACTACCCTGCTGTCAGATTACTCCACGAACAGGGTACATGTCAGATGGTTACCACTCTTGGAGGGCTTTCATGCATGTGTTGCTATGCCTAGGTTAGTGTTGTGCTCACAGGGAGCTGTACAAAGTTTTGACGATGTAGACTACGCAGTATTCAGGGGCACAACACACTCCTTCAGGTAATCTGAGTAAAATACCTTGTTTATGTTTCTATTATGTTAATTATGTATAAGTTAGTGATTTAACACGTGCTCATTTTGTTCCTCAGTTATGGTCTTGGGAGAGCCTATCTATTGGCTAGCCCACTCTCAGACATCATATTCAACTAGTTGGTCAGTTACCACTTGGATGCTGGTAAATTCAGTATACTCAATTTAAGCAGATGTAGATATTTGAATATATTATTTTTATTCAAATTATATGGTGCGGTGCAGGTGGAATGTCGAGAAGACCTGGGACAATACTGCACAACGACTGCTGTAATTCTACATAAAAGAGCTAAATGCGTAGGACCGTCAGATAGTGATCAGGGAGCCATACACTGCCGATACACACTAGACTTTTTAGCCGGTTTGTAGAGAGGGCTCTCATATATGGCAGGAAAGGACTTCACTGAACTGCTTTAAGATTGTGGAGATATATCTTCTGGATTCTATCAGTTCAGGCTTAGGCAGCATGTGCCTGATGTGGTTAAGCTGGTGGCTCGAATAGAGCGCACAAGCAAGTACCGCTGTGACTGGAGTTAAAAGCTTAGTACTCACATTAGCCGATGGAATGATTGAGCTAATGAGATTCAGAGCTAAAGATATCCCCCCATAGTATCCTAGACTACAGGAGCTGGTACTAACGTATCACTTGGCACTGAATTATTCAACGTGTCGATGTGTTGGACGGTTAGCAATCTCCTGTTGTACATGAACGGGAGTTAGTAATATCTCAGCGCAATCCTCGTAAAAAGTTAAATTTGTGTTTTATTGATATGGTTTTATTTAAATTAGTGATGCAGATTGATGGATATATCCATACGTGGAACCTGCTTGAGGAGGCTTTGGCGGACGAGACTCGGAAGGTCAGATACTCCAAAGGGTGTTGTAATTCGTCAAGGGGATAGTTAGTAGTAACCGATATGCAGACCCATTAGGTGCACCAATGAGGTCATTTATAGCCAACATTAGCGATATCCATTAGTGCAGGATGAGTCGGGACCTTCTTGAAATCACCTAGAGGGGGGTGAATAGTTGATTTGCTAATCAATGCGAAAATTAAATACTTATCAATAATTTTCTACACAAGGATATGATTACATAAGCAAATTCAATCTCACAATCAAGAAATGAAGTCGTATACCCGTGAAGAGCTCTGAATTTCTTCTCGTGGTTCTTTTTAAATAAGAGTTGAGGTGCGTAATTTTTTTCTTGATGTGTAGAGTTTAAACGATATTATTAATGACAAGCATATATATATATATATATATATATATATATATATATATATATATATATATATATATATATATATATATATATATGTATGTATGTATGTATGTATGTATGTATGTATGTATGTATGTATGTATGTATGTATGTATATGTGTGTGTGTGTGTGAGAAATGAAATAAATAAGAGAGAGCAAGAAAGATCAAATGCAAGTCAATCAGAAAGACATGATTGTTATCGAGGTTGAGCCACTTGCTCTACATTCCCGCTTTCACTCCAATAAAGGATTCCACTATAATCATTTTCGATTACAATTGAACTTGATCCTGCAAGATCACTTTGTGCCACAACACCTACAAGCTTTTTATTCGTTCTAACAAGAACATAAACACACGAGCCATAAGCTCGATCAAGGCCGCAACCTCTAACAACTCATTTACAAAGAATGAACACTGGTGATCAATACTCGATCACAAATATAACTCTCTTACAACATCACTTATAGAATAGATAGAAATGAGCTCAAGTATAGGTGAGAGAAAATAAAGATTGAGAATTGAAAAACACTAAAAAATTTTACAAGAGATTTTAGATTTGAATACTTGAAAATCTTTTTTTTGAAAACTTATGAAAAACTTGTTGTAAAAACACTTTCTAGTCACTCTTATTTATAGGAGAAACCTAGAGACTATTTTCATTTATTTTCAGCAATTAAAACTTGTTAGAATTCATTAGAATCAATAAATAGCCGTTGGGAATGAACCGAACAGTTTTGAATTGAGAACTAGCCGTTACAAGGCAAAATAGGTAAGTTTGACTAGTGGCTGTGGACAACTATGTTTGGCTGTTGACAGGCCGAGTGGCCTGCACATAGGCAAAATTTATACACATTTTTGAAGGTAAAAAAGTTGGAATTTGGAAATAAATATATATGAAAAATTTGTATATGTTTGAGTTACCTTCCTAATGAAACAAAAATTATATGAATCAGATACATGGTTAAAAAGATATGATCCAAATACTTAAGAGTGTCAAATAAAATTGTGAAAACTATTTACAGCACATAGGCTAATTTAGAACCAATATTTCATAACTAAAACATTTTAGTATGTAAATAACAGGAAGATATTGTATTCTTTTAAGTTATCTTTGTAATGCAACTTGAATCACATCAAACAAATATCAGATTAAAAAGTTATGGCCAAAATACTAGAGAAGTGTCAGTACAGAATAGCCAGCTGTCGACAGCAACTGTCGATAGGCCGAGCTTACTGAGCTCTGTAAAGAGTTGTCGACAGCTATGAAGTAGCGATCGACTGTCCCGCTACGCAGTCAGTTTTTTAAATTATTTTTTCAAGCTTTAAACCTTATAATTTAGAAATAACTATATAGTAAGATATTATAGCCCTTTAAGTTAACTTTTTAAGCCAAAAAAGATTACATAAATCAAATGTTGGATTAGAAAGTTATGATCAAAACACTGAAAGAGTATCATATAAAAAATTATAAAAATTGTTTTTATAAAAAATAAACTTTTGATAAAAATAAAACTAAACTCATTTCTTTGATATATATTATATAAATAAAAAATTGAGTTTAAAACACAACTAATAGAATCTTTTCAAATCAATATTGTTAACTCATTTTCTTGAAAACAAAAACACAAATAATATTTAATAAAAGTCATTAAACCAATATAAAAGAACTTACGTGTGTGAGTTTGAGCAATCAATTCTACACTATTCTTTATAAAACTTCTGAGCACTTACAAATTCTATAAACAAGTCTTCATCTCTTTATCTTGATCTTCTACTATATTTTCACTTGCTCCAAATACTTGATTCATCCTGAGCTTGACTCTTCTTTGAGTATTAATTGTGTCTTTTTTTCTTAAGCACTTGAATCAACTAGTGTTAGCTTCAAAATTGAATTTGAGTCTTTTGTCGAAGCTAAACACCAATCTATAATCTTGATTAAACCTAAAACATATATCACAAAATCATTAGTAACGATAACTATATGTGTTAGAGTGATGAGCCTTGGGGCCAACACTCCCCTTTTTGATGATGATAAAACTCATAGAGTTACATAAAGAAGAGAAAAGATCTATAAAAGGCCTATAAAGCTCTCCTCCCTTAACTCATGCATGTCAAATAAACATATAACGATATTTATTAATATTCTAAACACAATAAACATTCAATATATATGCATAAAACATAAGAACATGCATAAAACATAAGAACATGCATATATAAAACTCCAAATTTCTCTCCCCTTTTTTGTCACTTCTTCAACAAAGGGGTAAAGAAATCGAAACATATTTTGAATACCAATTGCAATAAAGTTTTGTTCATTAAATATCAATGTTGAAACACAAATCTAAATACTAACTGTAAATAAAACAATAGATACTAATGGAAAATTTTTCAATTTAAATACAAATAGAAACCCATTGAAATCAAAACGATTTGAAATAAATTTAGACATTTATACGAATTAGCGAAAATAATTTGAAATGTAGATACCAAATATAATAATTGATACTAATTGAAAATTTGAACATATTTGCCAAAAATCATTTTCTTTCTTTGAAAAAAAGGGAAGGAATCAAAAATCAAAATAAGAAATTTCTCCCTTTTTATAAATACTAACAAAAATAATACATAAGCTTGCAAAAGATACCAACATACTCATTTGAGTATATCCAAGGAAATAAACAGATAATTGTGCCAAAAAATAATACATGGAACATGCACGAAAATTATAGTGTACACAATCATATATATGTGTGGAATTGTTATCAAATTTAGAACATACATATGCAAATAATCATGAATGAGTACATAAAAGTCATATATCAAAAATAATGAATGTATCTCATAGTTATCACACGACCTAACATGCACAAGTCATAAGAATAATCAAATAATTCATATTATGCATGATCACCCAACCAACCGCCCACTAAAGGTAGATATTTTTGAAAATAATATTTGAAAATAGTTGAGTATTAATTAAAAATTACCAAGTAAATAATAAAAGAACTAATTTGAAATAGTTTTGAAAACTAGTTCAAGATTCTTCAAATAAGAAACTAAACATACACATCTCATGAAACCTGGTAATTATATAAGAATTTCACTCAAAATCTATTTAGCACATATATGCTCATGAATTTAAAATCATGAATAAACAAATGGAGAGTGAACAAGAATCATGTAAATATCATATTCATGAACATAAGATCCATAAAACTCTAAAGAATTCATCAAAAACTCATATGAAATTCTAATTAAATATATTTACATATAGAAGAATTGCTTTAAAATAATATGAAGATATAAATTAAGAATTTTTTTCACTACATTGTAAAAAAATATAAACATTCATAATCAAGATTAGTGAAGAATAAACTCAAATCATCAAATATGTTCATCAACACAATAATCAATAAATACACGAGACAAATGTTTGATAAACTTCAAATATAAATGTAAATTTCACCAAAACTAGAGCATACACCACACACATCCAAACATAAATTGAGTACACATATGGGTTTTTTGAGTATATGGCACATAACTTGTGTATCTCAAGAATATAATCAGGTATACCTCATAGTTTTTAATAAGATTTACAATATATGAAGAAAAATCAATACAAACAATCTCATAAAAAATCAAATATGTATCTCAAGAAATTTATTTCAAAATGCATTTAAAAAGAGTTCATTTATATATGCAAGAATCGTAAAAACTATGACATATAAGTATAATCAAATAGTAATTTAGTACACAAATAAAATAGAACATGTATAACATAAAAATCAAGTGTATATCACATAGTTTTCACAAAACTGGGATGTATAATGAACAAAACAGGAATTTCATCAAAACATGCTTGGAAACAAATAAGTATAAATACAGGAGTTATGAAAACTAGGATAAACACACATAGCTAAACAATAGTTTAGTACATAAAGAGAGATAAATTGATTTTAAGTACAAAATCAAGGTATATCCCTAAAGCTATATAAGTATATCACAAGTTCTAATAAATTTTGCATTTAAAACATGAGACATGTAAACTATGATATGCCTCAATTAATAGCATATGTAAATATGAATCTACTAAAAGGATAAGCATGTAAATCCTTTTGAAGACATAAAAATAATTTCAAAAATACATGCATAGTTTAACAACCAGTTAACTCAATTTTAAGTACAAAACAACATATTATATTAGCATATGAGCATTTTAGCAAATAAATTTTTTTTTTTACAAAAATGAGATGATTACCAATACTGATGTAGCCAACTTTTTTCTCCAGACCGAGGTGATCTTCTCACCAAAAAGTCTTGATAGTGATGCATCCATTGCATCAAGCCCAATAATATTCACCATCAAAGGCACTAATCCTCTCACGTGTTGTGAGAGCCCATACCTATATAAAAATAATTAGTGTAAATTTTGGTACCCATATCTTTTTGAGTCCGCGGAGTTTGTAGCATTTGAAATCCCAATATTCTTGTTTAAAAAATTTAAATATTTAATCTATCAAAATAAAGTTTTGCAAGATGGCCTTTGTGGTCGTAATGTGTACAAGTATTCACTCTAGCACACATATTGCTGTGAGCATGGTGTGCATGTGGTGCATACCGTGGATGTTTGCATGCATACATGCAATTTATTTCTTTTCAAATATAGACTCCAATCTAGTATGGTTAAAAGTACATTGGCTCAAAATTTTCTTCTTCTTCAAAAAATAAATACATTTTCAACAATGGAATGTAAAACAACCTGAGCATCAAAATATTTTCTTTTGAAAGGAAAATTTTACTTTTTGAATCAAATTATTTTTAAAAAACTAATTTTCATTTGAACCAAAATCGTTTTTCTTTTTAAATCAATACAACTTGATTTTTCAAGGAATTATTTCTTTCAAACTAAAATCAATTTTTGAAGTTAAAGCATCCGTTTTTTTTTTTTAAAGCAATCTCCTTTTCTTTACAAACAAAACTTTTTTTTCATTGAATCATTTTCATTTAAAACAAATCAGTTGAATTTAAAAGAATCATTTTCTTTGAAATCACATCCTTTTCTTCAAAAATACAATCAAGTTTTGAAGATAGAAACTCATTTTTTAAATTCTAAAATTTCAATTTTTAACAATTTATACTTTTCTAATAAATCCTCACAAAATAGCAAGTTCATCATTCGACATGTGTGCATTCTCATTAATCAGATTAACACTATCATCAAGATCGGATTCTGAGGTTACCTCAAGGGAGTAATTACCCTGGACCATGAAGCATGCTTGTTGGAGTCACCTTCACTTGGTTCTCTTTCCATCTCATTTGGAATATAGTCTTCAAGAGAAATTAATATGTTCCACGCTGCAAAAGCAGAAACACAATTAGCAATCTCAGAAAGATAATCATTGCTAAGTATTTAATTTAGTACAATCATGACTTGTGCATTAGCCTCAAAATATTTGCCATTATCAATATATAATCTTTTAGTGGTGGCAAGATAAACAATGTAGTCCTAGTGCTTTAAGATATGAATAAATTCTAATTTTTCATGTTTTGATGTTAGAAGCATTGAACATAGGTGGAGCAAGATAATCCATGAATGTGTGTTAAAATAAGAATATGTACAGCAAATAGAGAGATTAGCAAAATAAGGATCACTCTTTGGTATTTAAATCGAATATGAGGTGCATTAGCTCTGATACCTATTAAAATCACCTAGAGGGGGGATGAATAGGTGATATGCTAATAATGCGAAAATCAAAAACTTATTAATAATAATTCTACACAAGGATATAAAAACAAAAAAAATTCAAACTCACAACTAAGAAATGAAGTCGTATACCCGGTGAATGACTCTGAACTTCTCCTTATGATTCCTCTTAAATAAGAGTTGAGGTGTATAATTACTTTCTTGGTGTATAGAGTTTAAATAATATTATTCGCAAATTAATAACAAGCATATATATAATATATATATATGAGCAACAAAATAAATAAGAGAGAGTGAGAAAGATCAAACGCAACCCAATCACAAAGAGGAGATTTTACGAGGTTCGAGCTACTTTCTCTACGTCCGTACCTTCGACACAATGAAGGATTTCACTATCATTGTTCTTGATTATAGTTGAACTTGATCTCATAAGATCACTCTGTGCCGCAACACCTACAAGCTTTCTTAGTCGTTCCAACAAGAACATACACACGAGCCCACAAGCTCGATCGAGGTCGTAATTTTTAATAATTCAATTACGAAAAATTAACACTAATGATTAATACTCAATTACAAACAAAACTCTCTTAAAACCTTACTTATAGAATAGATAGAAATAAGAACTCAAGTGTAGGTGAGAGAAAATAGAGATTGAAAATTAAAAAGCATTAAAAACTTTTAGAAGAGACTTTAGATTTGAATACTGAAAATCTTTTTTTGAAAACTTGTTGCGAAAAACTTGTTGTAAAAACACTCTCCAGTCACTCTTATTTATAGGAGAAGCCTAGAGACTAATTTTCAGTTATTTTTAGTAATTAAAACATGTTAGAATTGATTAGAATCAAGAAATAATCATTGAGAATGAACCTAGATATATTTGAATAGAAAACGAGCTATTACAAGGCAAAATAGGTAAGTTTTACTACTAGTTGTGGACAACTATGTTTAGCTGTCGACAGACTGAGTGGCTTACTTATAGGTAAACTTCACACACTTTTTTGAAGGTAAAAACATTGGAATTTAGAAATAAATATATGAAAATTTGTATTTTTTTAAGTTACCCTTCTAATGAAATAAAAATCATATGAATTAGATACGGGTATGAAATCAATGATCAAAATACTGAAGAATGTCAAAATAAAACTGTGATAACTGATTTTAGCACATAGGCTAGCTTAAACTAATATTTCATAACTAAAACATTTGAATTTGGATATAATAATATAGGAAGATATTGTATCCCTTTACGTTAGCTTTGTAATGCAACTTAAATCACATCAATTAAATATTGGAGTAAAAATTTATGGCCAAAATATTAGACAAGTATCAGTGCCGAACCGCCAGCTGTCGACAGCAGCTATCGACAGGCCGAGCTCACTGAGCTCTATAAAGAGCTTTGACAGTTGTCCTGCTGCACAGTCAGTTTTAAAATTAATTTTTTATCTTTAAATGCTGTAATTTAGAAATGACTTTATAGGAAGATATTGTAGTACTTTAACATTGTAATGCAACAAAAATTACATGAATCAAATGATGAGTTAGAAATTTATGATCAAAACACTAAAAGGGTGTCATATAAAAAGTATAAAAACTATTTTTATAAAAAATAAACATTTGGTAAAAAAAAAACTAAACTCATTTCTTTGAGATGTAAATCATATAAATATAAGATTGAGTTTAAAACACATATAATAGAATCTTTTTCAAATCAATACTGTTAAACTCAATTTCTTGAAAACTAAAATACAAAGTTATATTTAATAAAACTCATTAAAACTAATACAAAAAAGCTTTTATGATGTGAGCTTGAGCAATCAATTCTACACTATTCTTTTCAAAACTTTTAAAATACTTACAAATTTTATAAACAAGTCTTCATCTCTTGATCTTGTCTTCTACTATATCCTGATTTGATCCAAATACTTGATCATCTTGAGCTTGACTTCTGTTTGAGTGCTAAATGTATCTTTTGTGCTTGAGCTCTCGAATCAAACCCGTGTTAGCTTCAAAACTTGACTTTAAGTCTTTTGTTGAAGCTAACACCAATATATGATCTTGATTAAATCAGAAGTTATGTATCACAAGATCATTAGTAACTATAACTGTATGAGTTAATCATCATCTAACTAGAGTGATGGGCCTTTGGGCCAATACTTCTCAGCCCGTTGACGAGCAAGGCATGCTGGGACCCTCTCATCCTGTTGATGGATGACGCACACGAACTCGACATGATGAGGGGATCTTGGAGAAGACGAGGCCAGACCGTCTCAACCATCTACATAGCGTCAAGGAGCTGAGGAGTAGGCTGACCATCTACTCGGCCCCTACATGTGGGTGTGGACAAGGACGAGACTGAGTATCACGTGCATTATCGTGTTTGCGATGATTTTTTAACTTGGATATTTTTAGAAAATTTAAGAAAATTTGAGAAAATTGATATGAGCTATGAAAGTGTGATATGAGATGAATTTTTGAGAATTTTTGAGAATATGTGATTTGTGAAATTTTGATATGATATGAATTTGAGAAATTTTGAGATATTTGGATATAATTTGTGAAATTTGTTATCTGATATGTCAAGATATTGTGATATTTGTGATACAAGTTGTGATACTATGATATGTTGTGTAATTATGACAATTATTTATTTTTTATGCTATTAAAATTTATATATGTTGTGATATTTGTGATACAGTTTACACATTGAATCATAAGTGTGAGATTAAATTAGGTTGGGGATTTTTTTTTGCCCAAGTGAGGTTGGTTCTGGGTTGGGCAACCACAGACCAGCCACCAATAAAAAATAAAAATGGCTGGCCCAGGGTTGCCAACTGCGGACCAATCAGAATTGGGCATTTTTGTTTGCCCTAGTGAGGTTGGTTTGGAGTTGGCAACCTTGGAAAAGCAAAAAAAAAAGAAGAAAAAATGGCAGGTCTGGGGTTGGCAACTCCGAAACAGCCATTTTATTTTTTTTAATTTGTTGGCTGGTCCAGGGTTGCCAACATTGGATCAACCATACCTGGAAAAAAAAAAACGTCAAGTGTGGTTGGTTCGGGGTTGACAACCTTCGATCAACCAAAAAATTAAAAAAAATACAAATTTTCTTATTTGAGGTTGCTACTCGGACCAATCACACTTCGGCAAGAAATGCCCGTGGGTTGGTCAGAGATCACCAGCCCCGGACCAACCAATATTTAATAAAAGAAATTAGGCTACGATCCAATACAAAGAAAAAAATATAAAATGGTTCGCTCGAGGTTGGCAGCCCCAGACGAGCCAATATAAGAAAAAAAATAAAATGGTTCATCCTCGATTAGCGGCTCGGACGAACCAAAAATAGCTGACGCTGTTTGCACACCATGTTAAACCGCCTTGCCGCCGACGTGGCATCGCGTGGCATGTCAGAGGTCAATTTTTGAAAATGTTTAGGTGAAGGTCAATATTTGGAATTGTTTATTTTTTTGAGGGTTTTTAAAAAAAAGGCCCAAGGTGAAAATAGAGAGGGCAAGGTCAATATAATGTCAGTAGAAGTTAAACGAGGTAATAGATGAGGATTTCCCTTACTTTTATATCTTAGTCATTTAATTTTCTCTCTCACATGTAACCCTAATGTTGCAGAGCCAACTCTTCGACATGCTCATCCTTTAGTTTTACTTATAATATTTTGGTATGTCTCCGAAGATTATCAAAACAAAGGAAATAAGCTCATAGAAAACTGCTTATGGAAAGCAATTCCTAGATTCAAAGCAAAAGTATCACTAGATATTTCTCTAGCACCGATGAACCACCATAGGTAAAATAACTCTGGAATCCACCAAAAAAAAAAAAGAGAATTTCTCAAATTTTATGAAAATTCTCAACGATGCAAATAAAAAGTTGTGGAAGGGCATTTATATACACAGACTAACAAAAGCATTCTAAATTATGAAAAAACAAACACAAAACAAAAACTAAACAAAAAGAAAAATCATAATACAAATAGGAAACATTTGGGGCTCAAAACAAACACCTTCAAATGACTTGAATTTTGCAAAATTCTTTCCTACTTTAGCAAACAAATTATTAAAAGTCATTCCTATAATTCATTTTGATAGGTTGTACATTCTATAACTCCTCCAGATCAGAAGTTATGATCTTCCAAAATTGACCCTGAAATTTGTCTTGATTCAACGATACTTTGACTTTCAGTGGTCCACTTAGCCTGGAAAAACATTCAAGAACTCTTCTGCATTAGTTTCCTCCACTTTGAAGAACTTGACTTCAATTCAGATCATGATAATTCTACTAAAAGTAACCTAGAGGGAGGGTGAATAGGTGTAATGCTAATCTAATGGTCAATAAGAAATTAAAAACTTTACACTACACAATAGATATCTAAAGAGTGAGCTGAATTCCTAGTGAAAGGCTCTAAAAACTTCTCCTCAAGATTCCTTTTTATAAGAGTGAGGTGCTTCAATAGCTCTCTTAGATCAATACAAGTGTGAACACAAGAATAATACCAAGCATGTATAGATAAATAATAATATCAATGCAAGATATAAAGAGAATAAAGTTTAGAGAGATAGGCAAACGCAAATATGAGGATATGTTTAGAGGTTAGAGCACCAAGCTCTACGTCCTGCCGTCACCGCATAAAAGATTTTCACTATCTCATAAGAGTCCAAAAAGATACAACCCCTACACAGAGGTGAGAACGAAGCTAAGACACAGAGCCAAAGCAAGAAGCAAGTTACCTCTATATAAGAGGGAAGGCACAAAGCCAAAACACAAAGTAATGAAAAAGATTTTACAACACTTGGGACCATGAAGATCATAAAGTTACCTCTCACAATACAAGATCCTAGATGATAAATTTTGCAATCAATAGCTCAAACTTATGAGAAAATAAAGATATTAGAAAAGAAGCACAAAAGAAAATAGTTGGGAAAACTTCTTAAATGATCTATAAATTAAAAATTTTAAAACCTATTTTGAGGTCTAATATGCTCAAACTTGGAAATACATATACGACAAATTTGTAGATCTTAAAGTATTCTTTCTAATGAAATTTAAATCAATCAATCTGATATAAGAGTAAAAGGATGTGAGCAAAATACTAAAATGTGTCAAATCAGAAAGTGCAAACTATTTTTAGAACATGAATTAACTTCAAACCAATATTTGATATCTGTAAACATTTGTAACATAAAACAATTATTAAATAAAAAATGTAGCCTGAAAGTTATCTTTGAAATGCAATTTAATACATAATGATTGAATATCAGAATAAAAAGTTATAGCCAAATTACTGAAAAGGATAATTTAAGCAAATCAGCAAAATGGTCAACGGCCGGTCGACGAGCCAAACTGAGACTTGGTGTGATAGTCGATCGACCACCCGGTTGACCAACAAATGTGGACAACATTCACAAACAGTCACCAAAGTCAGTCCTGAGGTTCGGTAAATCGGCCGACCTAAAACACCATTTTTAGATAAATTCTGAAATCAAACTCATTTTAAATATTTGTATTGGTTTAAAAAAGTGTTTGGCAATATAAAGGCTACAACATACATGTTTGAAAATGACAAAAATTTGAAAAGTATGGACATGTATCAAAAAGCAATCCTTGTAAAATACCAAAACTAGGAAACTAGGTATGAAAACTTTTAAAATAATATGAAGCTGCTCAAACATAAATACAAAAAACAAGTTAAAAACATATTTGAAGCTCAACAGTGTATAGATACACAAATAAAAAGATATGAACTTATTTGTGATGTGAAACAAAATATGAAACGTAAACCGATTAAGCCGAAACTAAATTTTTGTGTGTAAGCTCGAGCAATCAAAACTAATCTATTCTTTACAAAAGATCTTAACTCACAAACTCTATACTCAAGTCTTCTTGTATATCTTCTTTTACAAATAGAGTTGATTCAAACTTGATTCTCCGAGTTACACTCTCTTTGAGTGCTTGATATATTCTATAAGCTGAACTCTTGAATCACCATGTGTTAGCGTCAAAGAAACTAAACATCAACTAAGATCTTGATCAATATCTGAAATTTAAACACCACAAGATCATTAGTACTATAACTACTAAGTTAGTCATCATCAAAACTAGAGTGATGGGTTTTTGGGCCAATAATCTCCCTTTTTCTGATGATGACAAAACTCATGGAGTTATATATGCATGAATAGAGAAAAACTTTGCAAAAGCTCCCCCATAACTCATGCATAGCATAAAAAATATAAATATTCAATGCAAGCTCATAGATAATGAACAAATTATGAACACGAATCATATATAAAAACACATATATGCAAACATAGAATAAAAGCATGCACATATAAACTTTAAAAATTTCTCCCCTTTTATTAATTCATCAAAAAGGGTATACAAAAACAAAGTACATGTATATGCGATATAAATCTATGAAGAAGAGAGATGTCAAGTTAACTCGCCTGCATGCATGCATTACATGGAAAAGGGATGACTAAAGCTCTAACCCATATAAGTATAGTATACAATGTATAGATGGAGATATTAAGCTCTCCATACACACATGTATGATATAGAGAAAAGAAGTCAAGCTCTTTCGTATATAATACACTCATCTTAAGTTATATATAGAGAAGACGTTAAGTTACTTCTCTTGCATAAAGGCAATAAGCATCAAAAATAAATTTTGAAAGTAAAATAAAACTATGATTTTCTAAGATACTAATTTTAACACAAACATGAATGCCAATTGGAAAAACTAGGAAACAATTGAAATCATAAGCATAGACACCAATGTGCAAAATAGTATTAATATCAAATGATGGTTTAAACATGATATCAATTAAATAGAAAGTAAAAACACATGATGCCTATTTTGAAATTCTAAAATAATTTTGAAAGATAGATACCAATATTAATAATTGATACCAATTGATAGTAAACTCAAGAAATTTTTCTTTTTGAAATACCAACAAAAACTAATGCATAAGCTTTTAAAAGAATGTACTAATACATTTGAAGCCAAATCAAGCTTAGCATAAAAACATTTTGTGCTATCAAAACATGTATGAATATTGTTAAACAAACACAAGAAATCATATATATGTATGTATGACAATTAAAATACCATTTGACATGTGATGCATACATTTATAAATAAATAAGAATGAGTATACAAAAATCAATTTTCAAGATAAACAAGTGTATAACTCATTGATATACCACCCTAATATGCACATCTCAAAGAATAGTCATTGAAAGCATACAAGATATGGTCGCCCATCCAACCGCTTTCAAAGAATAGAAGTTTTCAAAAATAATATTTTGAAAATAGTTGAGTAGGTAAGAAAACACCACCAATTGAAGAATAAAAGAACTAATTTAAAGTAATTTTGAAACCTAGTTCAAGATTCTTCAAACAATAACCAAATTATGTATATTCCATGAAAATATGCTAAGTGCACAAAATATGATACTCAAAAGTGTATAAAGCATATATGAGCTCATGAATATGAAATCTGAAAAGCACACTAGAGGGGGGTGAATAGGTGTAAGTGCTAATCTAGAAACTAAATGCGCTAAATGCGGAAGCTAATGCAAATATTGCAACACACTTAATACAACTCACAAGTGTAGCCGAATTCCCCGTGAAGGGCTCTGGACTAA